>CM068312.1:10789420-11389420 GCA_034768735.1 Schistosoma mekongi | reverse complement strand
TATGATATACTTAAAGGGAAAATAGAAATACAGTTTCATGAAGATAATGTTTAGATTAGAAAAAATAGATTCCATTTATTCTAGTATAATCATGTTCACAATATAAAGAATAAGTAATTCAGCTGATGGTATAAAGTAGGCTGTAACAAATTTATTGATGGTAACTGGTTAGTAAGCAATAGTGTGTGTAGAACAATCGACTGATCAATGTAAGTAATGTAGGATTAACACAAAAGCCGATAGGCTGCAAACACTGTTGTTATGCCAGTCAAGTGAGTATTTGTCGTTGCCTATGAACGACTAACGAATGAATATATAAGATAGTCAAATATTTAGATAACAGGAAACATAGCACTAACGTCTTAGAGTTGGTTGATGAAAGATTAGTATTGAAACATTGACAGCAGAAATATGCTGCATCTGTAACTTTCCCGCTTTTGCTTTGTTAGCTCCACGTTTTGTAATGTATGAACGTCTGCACACCCTTCCAAATATTTGAGTGGGTAATAATCTGATTCCTTTGTGGGTCATTACCTGTATGATGTAATAGTAACCCCATATATATGCATAGATAAACATGCCTTATTGAAAATAATACATTGTCTAGACATCAATACCCTATATTATCACCTGAAAATAAATTCATAAATGTGAAATAATTGTGGAACATACAGAAGATGAGATGTGTCAAATCACCCCTACGGTTAAACAATATCAATGTCACACTTTTGTGGTTGACATAACTGAAAACTAATTGAAAATTATGCTACGATCATGTTATCTGTAAGATATTCATATTGCTGTTCATCAATAATTCTGTTTACATGTATTATACATGTGTAATATTTTATCGCTTGGGTACATCTCTCTTAGTTATTATGTCATCATTAATACTAACTTAAAATGTCTTATTATTATATACTAAACAAATTTAAATGATTTCAAAATGTAACATGTCTGTAGGTATTTGTTTGCCTGTGACTGCATGTTATTTTGCAATAAGAAGTGAAGGGAGGTATAACAACCTACAAGTACAATAATTCTCGTAGATATTTTACAAAACATCTGATACGTTTTTAAATATCTTTCAATTTGCATGAACTACTGCACTATGCAATAAGTCATTGATTAACGAATACGAAAATGGTACATTTACTTAGGCCAGATTATCATTTGACATGTGATGCACGTTATTTTACCATCATTGGTCAATGTATATTTTTACAATTCACCTGTGAACAAGATTTATAGCCTGCTTATGTACCCCTACGTTAGTCAGCTGTCATTTTTCACTATAAATACAGTTTAGACACAATATTCAATACAAATTCAATACCACTTAAATGGTGTTCTATTTGTTCCAACCTCGTCGTTATTTCTCTCTAGTCAAATATTATTATTAAACTACTTTCAATGGTTGGTATTCAATCAACTGGTCAGTCACATAAACGACAGCCAATCGACAATTGGGCGAACGAAGTGTATTGTGTTGCTGCTGAAATATGTCATCTACCAGGCATTTCTATGAAAATGAAGGAGAGGATCCTGATGACAGTTCACAGAGTTTGCCGGAATGGCCTGTTAATCCCAGGACGCTCCTTCATAGGACACCAACACAATGCAGTCAAAGGCGAGTTGGTGCAGACGTGTATTTGCAGATAGGCCTACACAAGAAGTTGAAGGCTTTATTGCAGTGTGAACCACTCATCATGGCAACATTTATACAACTTTAGCTCAACACAGACGGTATGTCTGTATACAAGAACTCCCCAGATCAAATATGACCAAACTTGTACCGAATTTGCAAACCATTCGTGACAAACGTCTTTGTTGTAGGAGTGTACGGCGGGTTCACCAAACCGTCAAATGTCGGCCGATTTGTTGTAGATGTTGTTGATGAATTGACTACTCACCTTAACAACGTCGTGTTTGTCGACGATTCATGGCGTATTGAATGCTCACTAGCTGCAGTGATATGTGATACACCGACCGGATCAACAGTGAAAATGATCTGTGGGCATACTTCTAGAAAGGGATGCGACAAGTGTTCTATTCGATGTCGACGGTTGAGCAACAAGATGATCATTACCATTGGGAAACATGATAATAGAACAGACCTATCCTTCAGAATGCGACATGGCAGTTATCAGCACATCGGCCGCTCTCCATTCGACAGGCTACCGATTGATATGATCGAATTCCTCCCATTCACCTATTTTGTCTAGGTGTAGTTAAAATGTTTTAACTTTTGGAAAGTTGGAAGGTAGTCATATCGAGAGACAAAGAATTAAAACCAATCCGTCGACAATTAATTCAACGTTCCCTAAATGTTTTTTTCCAGTTTACTAAAACACCCAATCATATCATTGCGTCTTACAGCCTCTACCAGTAGCAAAATATTGATACTACTATGAATGAGGTACATCCTGTTTCAGTTCGACAGCTGAAAATACCAAGGAATTGATTACGTTATAGAAGGAAGTTCAGTTGACGTCAATTCGTGAACGTAGTGCTTAAAAATGCAATCGATGAAATAACAGATTATTCCAGATATGTTGATGACACATTTGTTATGTACAGTAATCTACGAGATTGTATATTGTTATATCTTGAAGTATCGGGCAATCACAATGTATTGGAAATAGTGTGACCTCGATAATACCAATCAGTGCAAGAACACGTCTGCCCTTTAACTACTAGTCTCCAAGTCAGTTGGATGCACCTCTATCCCAATGTTGATGTTAACACTGAGATTCGAATTCATATTACGAGTTTAGCTAGTCTGTTTTTAGTTCCTGTTGTAGAGTATGGTCTGCAGTTTCGCTGCAACACTTTTCTAATTCGTAAGACAGTGATTTCCCTATTAATGTTATGTAAGAATTGTACTTTGAGAAAAATCAATTTCTTAGGGATAGTTGAGTTTTTTGATTTCTCTTCTGTAAACAATATATGTTTATTTTTGAATTTCAACGGGTAAGCGTTTATGTCGAGTATGTTGTGAATGGTGATCAATACTTGTTCCGCGATATCCTCAAAGCACGTGAATCTAGCGCTGTGTTAGACATTTCACTAAATTCCTTTTATTTCTCAATAGCGCAGAACTGCAGAAATGATTTTAATGGCAAATCGACTTTGATTTCCATACAGGCTATTTTGCAATATATCATCTATTGTTCGTGTTAATAGGATGTCTAAGAACTAGATGTTATCATTATGCTCTTTTTCTACTGTGAAAGTGACTGATAAATGAACGTTGTTAAATCTTTTAAGTGTGTCATTGTTGTCTATTTCATCAGTGAGGACTATGAATGTATCATCAACATACCGAGAATGGTATGATAATTGGCTGATTTCATTTTTGATAGAACCATTTTTTAATTTACATAGGAAGAACTTTTCGAGATGTAGACTCAACGGTGATCCCATTGCGATACCATCTGAATGTCTGTAAAATTCATTATTAAATTGAAAGTTTATGTCGGTTGTGGATTTAAGGATAAACACTTTTAGTGGTTGGGTTACAAATGACTTATTACAATGAATTCGTTCATTATTACTGTTATTATAATTATTATTGTTATCACTTAACTCTTGCGTAATAATCTTCACTTATAGATTAAGCCGACAATTTCTCAGTTGGGAGAATTTCAAGCAAGCAATTGGAGAGTTTCAGTCTGTAAGTAAATAAATTTAATGCAATCGTAGATTACCTGCACTCACTGTGTTCATTCGCAAAGTCAAAGAGCTTCGTTTTCGTCTTCTAAATACATTTACTGTCGCTTTTAAATGTGCATTTGGTATTAAGAGAAAATCTCACGGGATTGGTCAGAGAAACAAACCCTAAGGTGAACTATAATTGTTGCATATTTAGGTCGAAATTTATAGATTAAAAATCTGTCGTGCTGAATGTTAATGAATATATCGTTCGTTCTTACTTGATGACGCACAACCATGCCCGCAAGAAGTCGTTTATAAGGTGCGACTTATGATTTAGACGTTTATCAGAAGAGGAAAAGGAGAATATTAATCCAGTTCTCGGACAATCAATATCATTTCATGCAATTATGGAATATGTGAGAGATACATATTCCAGAGAGTTAATATCTAGTGATATACGAAGTTAAAATATACCGTGGATGGGTGTGTAGTAACATAATTGTAGCCTTCGGTTGACGTAGTCAAGGCTTCCATCATATCCGTGAACAAGGACAGCTACGTATTATTGTGTTGAAGGAAATGTGAGACGATTGATTCGAATGTGCTTTTCGACGGAAAATCAAATTCATTTGTATCGCATGTACCCGGAAGTGATAAGTATTGATTCGGAGTATAGCAATAACAGAGTGAAGTAAGAAAGCAACTTCATTTATCATTAGTTGTGGATTTTCGATGTTTCAATTGATAATAACTGGTAACATGGGACGTGGACGTCCGGTAATGTTTACCTGGACAAAAAAGAATTTACAGCGGACATCAAGTGAATTCTAGATATGTTCAAGGATATCATGGACGATACCTCCCCTACGGAGACCTTTGTAATGGATTCATCGCATGCAGAAATAACGGCTGTAAGCGCAACTCACAGATACGCTAATATCCAACTTTGTTTGTTCCATGTATGTCGCACTCTGTGCCGAAAGGTAAAGCAATCTTAGCTATCGTTATGTTATTTTGATTAAACTCGGGATCGTCGTGCCGAAGCTTATCTATGCTGCCTAGTTAGCACAGAAAGTATAAGACGGTAAAATCAACTATTAAAATATTTTTTCAGGCTTGACAATTATTTTAGAATAGCAACAGGGTTGGCACCTAACATCACGGACTACTTTCAAAGATACTGGATGCCCAAAAGACATGTGGGCCGCTGCTTGTATAAATCAGATAGTATCCTTAGGGAAAAATACGAATAACAGAGTGGAGTCTCTGCACAGACAAGTTAAGCGATATCTTCAAAAGAGAGATACTTTGAAGAGTTACTGCATACATCATCAGAAGAATACAAGTATTTATAAACAACTGCCTACGCAAGACACTGAATGTCCATTGACCGGAAATCATCAGCGACAGTCTACAATATGAAAGGACAAATCAACTTCCAGCCGAAGAGGAAATTAGGAAAAGACGTTGGAAATGGATAGGACATACATTACACAAACCATCAGACTGCATCACGAGACATGCATTAGCATGGAATCCTGTTGGAAAACGGAAAAGTGGAAGTCCAAAGAATACACTGCGTCGAGAATTGGAAAGCAGACATTAAAAAGATAAACAGTAACTGAAAACAGCTGGAAAGGATTGCTGAGGACAGTGATCAATGAAGTATCCTGGTGAGTGGCCTTTTCTCTTCATTGAGAAGTAATTGGCTTAAGTAAGTAATTAAATAATTATACACTAGGACAAAACTGTCATTCAATTTTTCCTTGATTTTAATTGATATTCTAGATAATTCAACTATGTGATATAAAACTATTAAACAAATTGTTTGTAATTAATAATATTCATTTAGTAAAATTTATTCAATCAGCAATATATTCTAATGTAATTTCTATCAATGTTTTAATTTAGATCTGTAATACTTATGATATTTCTGTTTTCATCTGTTATACAATTCAATATTACATTTTCAGGTATGTTCATATTCTTGGAATAAAATAATTATTATTATACAGGCGTTTGATACAAAACGGACTGAGTTCGAATCCCAGTGTGAACATCAACATTGGGATGCAGGTATATTCAGGCGATGAGTTCCAAATAGGACGAAACGCGCATCCTGGATTCCACTTGCCAGTCACAATCCAACTTATATAAAACATAGGATAACTTCTATCAGTAAATCACAAGTAATAAGTAGTGCAATGAACAAGCTTAAGCAATGCTTAAAATATCCGAGATGAATAATCACTTGAGCCAAACTTCATAAACTTTGGTATTCAGAGTTTATAAATGTATCTGTCAGCTTCATCATTTTGTAACTGCTTTTATTAAATCAGATATTTTCTTGTTCTTTGGTGCACCATTAAGTTGATTCGGTTTAATGTTCAGGGTTACTGTTATGCATGAGTTAAGGTTATGGATAGGGTTAGGTTAGATTTAGAAACGGAACTAAACTTTGTTGGGAAACTTGAGGAAACTGATCAAACTGATCAGGGTAATGATTGCAAGTTCGCACATATTCAAATTAAAATTGCCTACATTAGAATGTTGATTGCAGATTGTAATAATGTCGTTATCATTAGTAATCTATAAGCTTTTGGATTATTTTGAACAAAATTTTCTTGTGTTTGTGGACATAATATGGTTGTAGCACGATCAATCGACACTCTTGACAAAAGTCCGTCAAAATGGAAAGTTTGTTCAGTGACTTTAAGAAAACACTAAAAAAAACATATGTATTAGTCGTTTTATGGGTGTTACTGTTAAGGTGGTATTGACCCTTCTAAACGCGAGCGAAGTCTCAGGATTTCAGTGGTATCAACACTGCTAACATGTATACCCGGAAATGGTGTTGAGACTTCAATTACTTTGAGTAGGCTTCAGAAGAACAATTTAAGTTGATGAAGCAACCATTAGTAAACTAAACTTAACAAACGGGGAAACATTAGAATAGAATACTGACATGTCTGGAAGAAGACATGTGATTGGCCAATATTGAGTGACAGACATATAACAATGACTAGGTCTTATATATATTCATATCCTGTATATTATTGGTTATGATACATACGTGTGAGTAACTAGTGGGCTTCTTGATAATCATTTGGATCTTTGTGTCTGTGTAATAGATTAAAACATGGCTGGGTGTTAGCTGAAGTAAATAGTGCGGTGGATAACAGAATCGATAATATCGGCCATCTTTGCTTCAGATACAACAGTGGCGACGAGGATCTCAAACGAAAAACCCACGTCTGATCTAACAGAGGTGACGGTGACTGAAAACTGAATTCAGATTTTCCTTATTGTCGAAAGTTTTATCCCTCATAATGGAGGATATCGGCCATCTTTTCTTCAGATGCAACAAATAGGTAAATAATAATCACACTAATCAAACTTTCAAGTTTTGACTCTTACAATAGAATTTCTGGCAAGAGATGTTTCCAATATGGCAACGGCCCTAATCCCAATTATTGAAATGTACACTCTCCCAAAGACAATTATGTATAAAAATGACAAGGAATAAAACTACTGGCCTGTAAAATGTTTTGTCTGTGTTTATCCTGTTGTTACTCATCAAAGATATTTCATAGGCTCAACCACCCAATCACCCAAAATATCGAGGTTTATTGATCTCACCTAGAACAATTAATGAGGCTATATCATTGTCGCAATGATATTACAACTTGAAGACATACATATTATGGAAAACATAAACATATTTCGAACACCACTAAGTTCAATAAACATATTAAATTACTACATCCTCTTTAATTGTTTCCAGCTTTGTTTACAAATTTTTGAATATGTATAGTCCTTCACCTTACAATAGTATCCTATGTTGGGTGAGAAAACTTCGAAGTTAGTTCGCTAGTAAAGTTTAGTTTCACTGATTTAAGATTGGCTTTGGTATTTTCACCCTACCCTATGTAAAATGAAGTTTCTTTAAACAATTTATTTAAATATTTAGGGCGTCAAACATGAACATTATAATAAGGGATATCTCATTGGCTTCCTGTTTCTCCGGATCATCACTGACCGATTATAGTGGTTGAACAAGTATGATTTGAGTTCAATTGTGGTAGGTAAGCAGAATTCAGGACGCTTGTTTCATTCTCTTTGAGATTTGTCAGCTGGATGTATTTTTTCTTAGTGGTGATGTTCACAATCCATGACAGTAAGATACAAATTCATTTCAAGTAGCTACATCCAACGTTTTTGTTTTTTTAGAAAATGTAATGTGTGGTGTAAATTGAACTGTTGTGTACAGCATTAATTCACTGGATAGAATGAAGTCATTGGAATGTCTATATAAAAGTCATACTGACGACAACCTCAGCCACTTTTTGTGATGCCTTTGTTTTAATTGCATTAGCCATATCAACAAATACAACTTCTAACCAACTTAATTAAATAATATTCTTCGAGTTTATGTTTAAGTTGTAATAAAACCTGGCAACTATTAAACAACATCGATCTGATGTATATATTGAGGTTGGAGTAATGAAGTAAGAATGCTCACCTATAAAATCCTAATGTAAGTTATGATCATTTTGTATTAGGATGAACTTGTATATTTTCGTTGATTTGTTGTAGACTGAAGCTGGTCAGTGGTGAACGTGGTGGCGTTCTGCACAAAACGGACTGAGTTCGAATTCCACTGTGAACATCAACATTGGGATGCAGGTACATCCAGGCGATGAGTTCCAAATAGGACAAAACGCCTGTCCTGGATTCCACTTGCTAGTCACAATCAAACTTATATAATACTTATGATCATTTTGGTTTGTGTCAGACAGAGTGAAGTCTTCACTAGTGATGAATATGATGCTACATGTTAGTGTATTATGATTTACATGTTACTAAGAGGAAACTCCTATAGATTGACATGTAATTACTCAACATTCTTATAATTTAAAATATTTCACTGAAGTTTGATCCAAATACAATGAAATAAGGTGGTTCCGTGACGTTAAGAATCACGTTTTCATTCGTCACATATTGATGTTAATTGGGTACCAATGAAAACGAAGCAGCACTGTACTGTTGTTTCGTCCGAGAATGATACTTCTCAGCAGTTTGTGCCTCCCGATTCATTTGAAGATTCAAACCCAGTGTCTTGATGCTGACAAACATTTAATCAACTGCAACATCAAGTAGGCCAGTGTCCAATCAAATTGTGATATGCCGCGTCGACATCAATCTGTTGCGAATATAAACAACCAAACTTGTTACCTTCGTTCACAAAACTATTTCAATTCAATCAAAATAATTAGATTACTAGTGATTATCATGTCATATTTCATTTTCATTGTTTCTCAATCACTTCAGCTTTGCTCTATTCCTTCCCTCTGTAGTTTCATTCATTTTAAAATTGCCTATCCATATATCCAATACAGTTCATTTCATTTAAGTAATATAATAAGATTATATGCAGATTATTTTTTTTAATTATATTTAAAGGTTTTTTTCATACTGTATATGATAAATTATAATGCATAATACAACAAATACCAACAATAATGACATATGGAACTTTTTGTAGGTGTTCAATTGTAAACAGTAACTATTGAATATTTACTTTGAATTAAATAATTAATTTTACCAAAGAAAAAAAAAACTGGAGAAGAACTAAGATATGATTTATACGCTCATGGTAATAATAATAATAATAATAATAATAATAATAGGAGACAAGTAAACTATTAAAACAATCTACAAATATAAGTTGATGGTATGCACTTATTGAGAAGTAATACACGAAATTTTGAGTGTTACTTTATACTACTAATTAGTAGTCAGAATGATACGTGAGTAATTTTAGGGGTGTTTTGTTAGATATGAAATGTAATTTGCGGGGTTTTTTTTATCACGTTTTCTACGTTACTACCGAAAATGTAGTTTTGATCACATGCATTTACAATATGCACAAAGAACTACTTGTCTATAATTTCACCTATTTATAAGTAGTATAATAACATATTCAAAATCTACTGCATATTTTTCAGTTAGATACGCGTAGTCCAGAAACATATGAAATCAGTTGGATATTAAATATGTACTTTCGAGGTAGACTGAATACATAAAGCAAATAAAGTGGCTTAGGCCTATAAGACATTCGATTTGTTCTTTACGTACGAATATGTATGAAATAATACGATTATATACTACTTAAGATTGTGTTTTAATTTTTCATTTAAATATCAGTACTATGTTCAATATTGCATGATATTAAATACATGTTTCCACTTTCTTTAATACTAAACATTGTTGACATTCAACTCGACAACACCATATAAATTTACAATTACATGATTCCATTGTATAATAATGATGTGTTATATAACCGCGACCACAGCATAAATGACGACAATTATTCATACCAATTGATGATGAATTACATAATCGACCTTTTGTACCTAATATATGATAGAATGGATGTGAATCACAAAACATATTCTCAGGACTTCGTGGACTGATGCCATGTTTTGGTTTGGCCGTCCCTACCCTTCTTCCATCCTACTTCAACCCTAGCCAACATCTAGCGACGAGGTAGGTGGTGGTCAAGTATGCGCAATACATGTCCCAACCATCTCAGTCGATGAAGGTTAGTGACCTCTTCGACTGACTTACTATATTTCCCAAGAACCTTTTGTCTAATCTCCTTATCACTTATGTCACTGTTCCATGATATACGAGCGATGCTACGAAGATTCCTATGATCAAATACCTGGAGTCGATGCATATCTTGGATTTTTATGGCCCACGTTTCGCAGCCATATGTTAAAACGGCGCGGACTGCTGCGCAGTATAGGCGGCGTTTCGTTGAGAGACGGATATCTCGCCTGCGCCACAAGCTTGGAGCGCCGTTTCAGGAGATTTAGTGTAGCACTTCGGGAACTCGAGTGTCCAGTACAATTAGCACCCATAAAAGATGCAGTGGGTGAAGTGCAAATAGTAGAGACAATTATTCATACCAATTGATGATGAATTACATAATCGACCTTTTGTACCTAATATATGATAGAATGGATGTGAATCACAAAACATATTCTCATTAGCTTGTTCATAATAGACTAATTGAGATGAATGTGGATGTATTGAATTGTTCATAAGGTTAGTAGATTTTGTCAATAACGATGATGCAATTGATGACGATCGTATATTTATTGGTTGTATTATGATCAAATTTGATTTTTTAGTTTTCTTTATATTCTCATTGATTTTTCTATTATAATTTACATGACTTAATGATGACATTATTGGTGTTAATTGTTCTTTAGATTTTCTATGATATGGTCTAAATTTGATAGATTTATCTAAATAAGAAGGTTGAAAGTTATTTGATAAAGAGGATGCAATTGTTGATTGTCTCTCTTCATTAACATTACGAATACTACGTAATTGATTGGTGTCTAAATAAAATTACATAAGATAATGTTAAATTAGATAAATACATTGTACTAATCATTAAAAGAATCTACTAATTTACTACTTTCGTCAGCGTTGTATTACTGGAAAGTGTAGAATCAGTGTATTTCCACGTATGATACTTCGTTACAAGAATTTGAGGTACTAGTTAGTAGTTACGTTTGGTTTCTATAATTAAGTATCCTGAGTTCACATAATCCCGTGTATATCAAGCGTATAATAATGATCGGATGCATAGAATTTCAGAAGTCATTACACAAGACTGGAATCGACTAAATTCAAGTTCAAGAAGCACAGTAGAGAGGAAGTGTTTTTCGAGGGAAGTGGTCTAACCATGTGTTAAATATGCATACCACAGAGAAATGTACAATAAATATAAGTTCCTATGTTCATGGAGTAATGGTGTGCAGAAAAAGATAATAGAATTTAAGATCTACATGAAGGTAAAAACCGAACGCACTTGCTCCACTGCGACCGTTTCTGAGCCATGTCGTTAATTCTTGCCAGCCATTTATTGCGATCATCACGCGGACCCCAACCAGGTAGTCTACATCTACCAACATAGCTTAGACCAGCAGTCAAGGACTTCGTGGACTGATGCCATGTTTTGGTTTGGCCGTCCCTACCCTTCTTCCATCCTACTTCAACCCTAGCCAACATCTAGCGACGAGGTAGGTGGTGGTCAAGTATGCGCAATACATGTCCCAACCATCTCAGTCGATGAAGGTTAGTGACCTCTTCGACTGACTTACTATATTTCCCAAGAACCTTTTGTCTAATCTCCTTATCACTTATGTCACTGTTCCATGATATACGAGCGATGCTACGAAGATTCCTATGATCAAATACCTGGAGTCGATGCATATCTTGGATTTTTATGGCCCACGTTTCGCAGCCATATGTTAAAACGGCGCGGACTGCTGCGCAGTATAGGCGGCGTTTCGTTGAGAGACGGATATCTCGCCTGCGCCACAAGCTTGGAGCGCCGTTTCAGGAGATTTAGTGTAGCACTTCGGGAACTCGAGTGTCCAGTACAATTAGCACCCATAAAAGATGCAGTGGGTGAAGTGCAAATAGTAGAAACCAGATGAGCAGAACGTGTTTGATCGTGAACAATGTGATCTCGAGTGCTGTTAGTGGTATGAGGGAAGTTATCACTTCCCGGTTGTCTACACTGTGGAATGGTTCTTCTTGAGGTACCTGAGAAGGTAAGTGGATTAGAGGAGGTCTTGATGACCCGAGAGTGTGATAACAGTGCCCAGGAGACAACTATTTGAGGTCGGTCACCTATATTAATTGTTACCCCGGCTGTCAGAAGAAGCATCGGCCTAGTGATTTCTGAAGAATCTCGGCTTTCATCATGAGACATCATAACTCTTCGAAGTGAAGACCTTCCAACTCCCAGGACGTAATGTAAAGGATGTGAATGGTATTTTCTGATTTTCACTTTTTTAGCATTGTTGTTGTTTTTACGGGATAGGGTTGCTAACCCTTCGCCCTCCTTTATCCAGGCTTAGGACCGGCAATAACCCGTGGAGAGTTCCAGGCAGAATATACTACATAGTAATCAACAGGATTTTCCTAGAAAAATAATGAATTCCTTTGAATTCTAGATGATCAACTTGATTCTCTTATACACATAACGACAGTAAGTCTTGAACATTCAGAATAGATTACAGAAATTCCTTCCCTCCTCTCCCTCTCCCCAATGCTTGTTTATCGGTACCAGCGTTAACCATGTGGGCTAATGTTTAAATACTCACCTATAGATCTAAGGTTTTACAAACTTTTTGCATGTACAGGCGTTTTTATAATCCCAGACTGGAAAAAACAGTTGCTCCCTAGCTTAGAATGGTACCTCAAATGATGAATATAATCTACAGATTGAACAGATCTTTACAAACTCTCATTAGGTTCATAACGTTTACTTAGCCAGAATATTCACATTGTACTTATATATATATATATATATATATATATATATATATATATATATATATATATATATATAACTGACTACTCGTTAACTATATAACAACAAACACTTGGAACTGACGATTCTCTTAGTCAGCTTCTTTATTTGAATTATCACTATCATCGTAGTTTACTTACCGACTCTCCTAACTTTATGAAATTAGAAGAGACAAGCAAGTGTTTCGTGGATTGGAAATTAAATAAGTCTTGCAATTTTATGGCATTTACATAACATTTAAGGTCCTATAAATAGTTAAATAATAGAACTAATCAGTCAGAGTTTAGTACTGATTGCATTAATATATAGAGTGATACAGTTATGAATAGTCTGTTTTGATTTGAATGATATTAGCTTAATGGCATACACCTCGTTATTCTATGGACTAATATCGACGAAGCACAAATGGTAATCAATGCATACTTGAAGTCATTGTGAATTGTATATGGAACGTCTGTTATTATAACAACCAGCGAATGTGAACTCAGAAGTTAAAGTATTTACCACGGTACATTTTTGTACAATATAAATTTTTAAGTAATGACTAAACAATGTTTAATGTTCAAACAGCAATATAGTGTTTATGCCTAACAAATAGTTGGTGTGATAATTGTTTTATAAAAAATACAACTACTAAGGTTGTTAATTTGATATCACGAATTGGTCTGAATAAGACATCCACTGATCACCAGTAAATACTGGACAACCGTTTTATCCTAGTATGGAGCTCTTCAACAGTGAGCATCTACGATCCCATCAAGGACCAAACCTAAGACCCTCTGTCTCCGCAGTGAACGCTTTACAATTAAACCGCTGAGTCGGATCCTAACGGTTGGTATTTCTAATCCAGTCAATTTATGATACGTTTGCATGACTTTATTCAGTGCCATAGGTGGATAACTGTCTCACATAAGACAAAGTAAAATTCCATTAGTCACGTCTTCTCTCTAAAACTCCAGGAATTATCCCCGAGAAGTTAGTCACTAGTAGCTGTCCAATGTTTTCTGGTGATCAATGGTTGTCAAATTCAGACCAATTCATAATATGAAGTTTATATTCAACAATCTTTACAACATTCAGTTACAACCCAACGTTGTTGCTATAACAATAGTAAATTGAGTAACGTCTAAACAACTCGCTTAAATCGAACAGTCAATCAATTTCCCTATGAACAACAATAAACATGAATTATCAAATATTAATATATATGAATAATAAAAGTTATTTGTATCTCACTTAGTTTAACTTGTACTAAATCATGTTCATAAATATGTTTTAATAAATTTCCAAGTGTTCTCATTCGTGGTGTTCTTCGATAACAAGTTCTTAAAGTACACGATCCACTTGTTCCATGACATCGACAATAACGTTCCATATTCTTAAAAACTAACTAAAATGAAGATAATACTTTTGCTTTTGTTACAACTATAAAAGTACTTATGGTAATTTAAATGTTTACAACTCAACAATAGGAGTGCTTATAACCAATTCATTATCCAGCCGCACTATCGTATATATACATGATAAATTATAGGTCAATGAATAATTGTAAGAACTTGACTAGTTGCTATGTGATATATTCTGACGACGAGGGGTTTTAAATAAACAGTTAATAAGTGAAGGAGGAGATTTGTGAAATATGAGAATTATGCAACCTGTATCAGAGTGAGATAGTAACTATGATTATCATTAGGTTAGAGTAATGATGTGTGAATGACAATATAAAAAGTCGGCATGGAGATAGTCTTTATAATATGCTGATGATGATAATAATGGTGAATGAGAATAGATGTAGGAATGGGATATGATGAAATGGAAATGTACAATAGAAATAAACAGGCCAGATAAAGCAAACTTTGAAACTAAGATAGGAAGTGACCTCACAAATGGTTTTCGTATGCATAACTTAGGCTTCAGATTATGGACAGCTAAAGCTTCTTCAATGTAAAGAGGGTTCAGTTGTATGATTATTGATATATATTAACTGAATTGTATAGAATGTCAAATGAAGAATCTGAGGCTGAATATATTGAGTTCACTATATGTTGCAGAATAAAAGATGTAATTGGTCTGTGTTGTCCTTTTTGAAACCATGCAGAAAGATGTTCTCGGATAAGGCAAAGGAGTAGCTCCATATAAGCAGGTAAAATGGTAGATTTACATGGAATCTGTTAGTCGTGGCAGATTGTTCTTTAGCAAGAGGCATGTTGGTGGGCTGCTCTAAAAAGTAACACAAAAATTTGCTGTAAGAACCGTTTCTTTAATCGACCTCAGGAAGATTTTCAACCATACCACTTGCAATAGCTCTAAAATCCAAGGTTCATACATTAAACTGTTGAGACAGTATGATTCGCCTATGAGGTCTGATTCTCCTTCACATTCTTTTTGATAAGGAGTATAGGGTATCTATCTTCGAAGAAGCGGTGTCTTAGAAAGGTCAGATCATTTATCTATGCAAGCTACTGAACATTTTCTGCTGTATCATTTTCTCACTATTGGGACCCTACTGTGAAAGTTGGTCAGCTGTCCGTTCCAGGTAGGTTTCTCGTAAATTGATCTTTTTAGAGATCCATCATTTCTTCCAGTAAGTAAAACGTAGTACCGAATCGCACTCCTATTCAATTATGTATTTTATTGACAGATATCATCTATTAGAAGATCTAAAGTTATCCTGAATGCCGAAATTTCCACTACATATTATGAATGCATCATCGATATGCTTCCTATACAACACTAAATTATTGAATTTTGCCTTTCCAGTGCTAGATTCGACACTAGTCATATGAAAATCGGTTATTAGTGAACCCATTGGACGACACGTTGCTATATCATCCACCTGTCTATATACCTTTGGTGACCTATACTTTATAATAAATACATATATATAGGGATTGAACAGCCTGATAACGGATTTAGTGAAAAGAAATCCTTTGAATGAATAAATTTTTTTCATTTACTTAATGGGTGTATTTAAACTAAAAGCAATAAGTGTCTAACATTGGTATCCGAATAATAGGTAGAAGTGAATTCGAAAGAACTATCGTAAGCCGGTAAAATTTAATGGTATCATCTTTGTATCGAGTTTATCATCTTGAAGTTATCTCAGTTGATACTGAAATTTTAAATACCAGTACATAGTTTATGTTGGCAACATAATAAATATACAAAGCATGCAAAAAGCAGTCACTTAGTCATTAATAAAGCAAAACATTTACTTAAGTAGTGAGTGCATCAGTGTAAGCTGCAACAACTCACGCATGGAAATCATCAAAATGGTAATACTCATTGAATAGAAAATTATACTGAAGCTATTAAAATCGAATCATCAGATTTAAACGATACAGATGCTATCGATAAGCTGGTAAATTGTGAAAGATTTAAACAATGATGGACTTTCTTAAGCCCAATACCCCTCACAGAGAAGCATAGGACGCTCACCAGTATTCTTCACTGAACTCTGTCCTGAGCAATCCTTTCCAGCTTTTTCCAGTTTCTGTTCATCCTTTTAATGTCTGCTTCCAATTCTCGACGCAGTGTGTTTGTTAGCCTTCCTCTTTTCCGTTTCCTAACAGGATTCCATGTTAATGCTTGTCTCGTGATGCAGTCTGATGGTTTCTGCAATGTATGTCCTATCCATTTTCAACGTCTTTTCCTAAATTACTCTCCAGGTGGAAGTTGATTTGTCCTCTCCCATAGTAGACTGTTGCTAATGGTCGCCGGCGAATGGATATTTAGTGTCTTGCGTAGGCAGTTGTTTATAAATACTTAAACCCTTCTAATGATGTTTGCAGTAACTCTCCAAGTTTCAACTCCATACAGCAGGACTGTCTTCACGTTCGAATGGAAGAGTCTGATTTGAGGTTAGTTGACAGTTGTTTTGAGTCCCATATGTTATTCAACTGTAGAAATGCTGCCCTGGTTTTACCAATCCTTGTCTTTACATCTGCATCGGACCCTCCTTGTTCATCGATGATGCTCCCCAGGTACGCGGAAGTATCCACTTCTTCCAGAGTTACTCCATCAAGTTTAATTGGGTTGGTTCTCCCTGTGTTATATTTAAGGATCTTGTTCTTTCCCTTATGTATGTGCAGGTCTGCTGCTCTCCTAGGGTTACTGTCGGTTCCAAAGGAGGAGGGCATGGGATAGCAGTCCCATTCCGTGAAACCCAAGCTTGCTTAAAAAACGCTAACCACATCAAACAAACTAAACCAACGATTATAGAGGGCTAATGCAACTGCACTACCATAACAGATTTCTCAACACAATCTAACTATTCCAAAAATAAATTTGGTACCAGTATATACCATTCAAATTGACTTAATAAGTAAGAACTATGACTTAAAATATTTGACAGTAATCAACGAGGATTACAGTAAAACACATCATTCATGCGTTTTCAACAAAGCAAATAATCGTTTGAAGTTCCTGATATGTCATGTGCTTGACTACTTCAAAATTTGAGAGCTATTATCCCTCCAAGTCATAAGTTGAATGTTTGAAAAAGTGCAACGAAACGTTTACTGAGTAAGCGTTAAATATGTACAAAATAACATGGGTATTTACGGTTTTTGTATGAACTGGAGTCAATAATAGAATTCATTTAATCCTTAAACGGAGGTTTAGACTATTGTTCTATAGAATTATTCCAAGCCAAGATTCTAGAAAATTCTAATGTACAGTAACTGGACAGAATATCTTCGGATCCTTTAGAGCTTCTGGAGGCTCCATCAATATTCATGGAAGCTATTTCAACAGTTTAAATTAAAACACAAATATATACTAGAAGTGATTTCAGAAAAAAACCTGCAGAAACTTAGAATATAATCACAGATGCCATTTTCAGCCACAATTATTAAATTACCATTTTTTAAAGAAAATAAAGACGAATTTGTACCATAGGTTGGTGTTGGGTAGATTCATAAAAACCCTGGAAAAAAGCTCAAGAAGGTATAGAAAGCAATAGGAACATTGTGTTTGAACAGAACGCAGATAGTTTTATATCCGAAACCTCTAGACAATGAAAAGTCACGTGATATGTCTGTGATTGGACAATTATCTTACTACTACTATGTTTAGTAGGTTACAGAAATCTCTAGAAGCCCAGAAGAATATTTATGATAATATAAATATCCTAATTTTTTGTGCATAATTGAACCGTTGCAGTAGTGTTTCTTGTGGCATCTCTCGTCTTCTCTCTCTTATTCCTGTTGACGAGTAGTTTCAACCTGGGGGTCGTATCATAGCTTAGGAGCCGAAACTGAGCTGTCAACCTAGACAAGATAACAATTGACGACAGAGACTTCACTGTTGATAAAAATGTCTAAACCACGCGTCACAACAGTTGGTAATTAATGTACATCAACGATCCTAAGTAGAATATCACTAAAATATCTTAAAAATCTACAGTATGAGCATTCAGTTAACTGAAGTCTGACAGTCCCCATTTTTAGTTGAAAATTTTTTTATTCTCCAAAGCTAATGATGGCTAGTGATAATAATAACTTTGATAAAAGTATTAGATATTGATTATTCAAGTGGTGATTACACTGTTGTTTCAGGTAATTCTGTTCACGTAACCTGAAACATGTTTACGAATATATTTCTGTATGTAGCATAATTTCGTATGTAAAACATTGAATGCTTTGATGGGAGAGTTTTGCATCTACAAAATAGACCGTTTCCAATCTCTGAGTTCGAGTCTTTCTGTGTTATTTTAAAAGCGGAAAGTTTCAGTCATTTTACATATTCTCAAATATGACATTCAGTTGATCTAACTGATTAAGGTCTGATTAATTAGTTTAAATGACTGACTTAACAATGGAGATGACTGTACAGAGTATTATAAAGCCAAATATTCCACCGAAATTACTGTTTTGTAGTTCATTCTATTAATAGTTTAGACATCACTAACTGCAGACGTTCGGTCAACCAACACCATTAGATTATGACACGACACACCGTGAAAAGTAGATTCTTCCATAGTAAGTCACCATAGACCTTGTAATCCTGTTCACGTTCTGCTTACAATCAAGTACATTTTCCTCTTCACTTATTTTTGTCTTCTAATTTATACTTTATGAATACACAAGCGTAATTTAGTCGCAATACGGGTACACTTTAAACATATTCTCTACTACTCAGTAATTATTACATAATCTAATCTAAGGAGAACTTACTTTTCGACCAACTCCATTATTATGTAAATTCATTTCAAATCTTATATGTGAACCACGTTCCATTGTATCGAGTAAACGTCGAGAAAATCGTCTACCATAATGTATATTATGATCACAACCTTGCCACTGCCAATCTGAAAATGGTTGTTGTCTACCACGATTATTACAAGGACAATTATCAATTTGATTTAAACATGCTTCAGCTACAGACTGAACTATCCCAGCATTAATAATTGAATAAATAAATGCAGTTTGTGGTATACCTTGAAATTAACAGATAATAGTAGTACATTTGAAAATGAGCTAATTAATTATAACTTTGTTGTACGCAGTCGTCACAAATAGATGTTGACTGGGTACCATTGAAGATCATGAAGCACTGTTAGACAAATATTTCATCCTACTATGAGACTCCTCAGTAGTTTACGCCCTTGATTTAAGTCAAAGAATGGAACCTAGAACTTTATGATGGTACCCAACCAAAACCAATCTGTGAAAAATACAAAAATCACCTGAAATAAAAACAGAATTTCATTGAAATATTATGTGTAAAAATAGACCGGACACTTTAAAATTAGTATCAAAGCATTACATAACTAACTTAAATAAACTAGATGGTAGCTGTAATCAAAATAGGTATGAAATATATAGCCAAGCGTAGGGGGCTGGGAGAAGGTGAGAATAGACCAAGTTTACTTGAACTGAATATTGGAGATCACTATACAAATTTAGTGAACTTCAAAGAATAATCATACCCTATCACATTAAAACAAGAACTGTATATCCTTACATAATAAAAATACACTTGACTACACTAAATCACCTTGTTCACTATGAATAGAACTTTAATGAAAGTGAGCTTCTATACGGTTTCATTGTGTAAGCTACATTATCTTGAGACGAAAGTCACAGTTAATAACTTTCTGAAAGTAATAACTTATTGGTCAGTTGTTCTGTTATCATAAGTAAATTGTCGATTTAATTCTCATGGTCATTAAGTCGAAGTATTGTCATGGACTAGATATATAGAATGACTAAACTTTGTATTGGCCTTGTTGTCTTAATGGAGCTGTTGTGTATTCTGAATTCGTATGTACATAGTTTAAACGAATACATGAAATACAATGCTGAATTCAGTATTCGGATTAGCTGGCCTAACAGTCTCAATCTTGAGGTTAGACAGTACTGTAGTAAACTTCCAAACGTAGAATAACGAGTATATATTTTACGGTTGTGTATATTATTTACAGGTGAGGTCATTATTGGTAACAGGCGTGAAGAGTTTAATCCGATTAACTAATTTATGGATAATAATCAATCTCGTCATACTTTTCAGTAACCGACTGAAGTCTAACGATCGCAGAATAAAATAGTTGATAAGGTAAAGACGATCTAACATTGTTTCATTTGATCAGTAAACTATAATACATCACTGATTAGTGTTTAATGATAAGATTTTAAAATAAAGTACTTTGTCTTACTCATCATTACTGATGATGTAGATAACATCAGAGGTGTTAAGTGATACTGATGGAAATAATTGTGGATGTTTATGGCTAAGTGTCATGAAAAGTAGATACTTAGTAGTTGACATTCTTTTACGTATACATTGGTTGAAAGTGGTCGACAGGAAGCATTAGGTTTAGTTGACATTCACTACCAAAACGCTTAACCAATTTTCTAATAACCTATAACACCCCCACACACACATACACCCGTCCACAGTGATTTGAAATCCTGTTGCCCGTTTCTACAGTCATAAATTTCATCAATCTGTTAACTGTCATCAGTCACTTAGTGCAAATAATATACTTTATTACTGTAAATCCAATTTGTAATTCACTTCCAGTTTAATACATTCAATGATACGTGAATGTCTCATTTTTAAAAAGAATATGATTGATAGCGATTCCATACAACTGTTTCATAGTAACAGTAATCAGTTTGTATCGGCTAGAACCAAGAGAATAGTTTGGTGGGTAAGAGAGATGATAAATTACAAATAATACATCCGACTAAAATTGCATTATGACTATCTAGTAGAATCCATTACAGCCGTATCGTTTCATCTGGGACTCGTCAGATGTATATGCCACTTGGTATCCATACCTTACCTTGAACTTGGCTCATTTGTGTGATACCTCACTGAGTGTTTTCACTACTCTACTAAGTCTGTACAGCCATATTTGTCTATCAGGTAGGTATTTATAGTTTCAGTTGTGAACTACTGCTATATCTTAGCAATTCACTCAGGTCACATATTGAAACAGTTCATAAAAGTACAAACAAAAAGATGCAAACACAATAAGAAAAATGCATTTGATTTATATTTCTTAAAAAATCTTAATAAGTAACAATAAGAAATTAAAGTTTCATTCTAACCTTTTAATAAAATATTTCCAAACAATGCAGTTTCATCATCAGGCACTTGACTACAATTCCATCTTTCATGCCTAAATTGATAACGACATTCAGCTACAGCACGTCTAACACCAACTACTGCAGCTTCAAATAAAGCTAAATTAAATTTATCTGGTGTATTCATTATACTATTGCCAGTAATAGTTGTAGAATCATCTGTTAAAAACTGTTTCCATTGTTTAGGTGATAACCATTGTTTATAACGTTGTATACGTTGTCTAACATGATATTCTATCCATGTTGTACTATGTGAAATAGGCTATAACAAAAGAGAAAATAAGAAAACATGAGTTGTAAAACTTTCAGAGGGATTGTTACGCCGATCGATTAGAGAAAAGTAACGAACTTTCAGAACTGTATTTTGGAGGACTATTTTACTTATTTTGGTCATGAGTAATGTAAACATTTCATTTCTACGATTGTTATGTTCCTCCTACTCTGTCCTCCCATTTAGTGTATTTACTCTTAGTATAATGTTTATTACTATGAACTACAGTTGCTTAGTTGTGTACAACTTGTCCACATTCACTGCCACTCTTTTCTTTGTTCTGTACCAATGTTAGATTTTTGATTGTTTTAATGTGTGGCCTGGTTTTATGTATATATAAAGGCATGATTAAAACATAGTACGACCTCGCTCTCTCTGTTTTCCGATTCCCAATTCTGTTTTTTTTATTGTCGATCTGGGAGGGTGAGTGGGCTTAGGTCAGTCGCGCATTACCAACTAGGCACACTTCATTTGCGTTCCTGTTACACCCACCCAAAACATTCCTTTCTTCACGTCATAACAATTGGCGACGGGGGTAAAAATTATCGAACCCAAGAAAGCTACACCAACCAAATCCTCCTTCCTCTCTTGCTCATGTCATAACAAAGATGTAAGTTAACATCTATTCATCAGAAAATTATGTTCTTCAAGTACATCATAAGATGAAAGGAATAATCTAATAGTATCTTGTTAAATTTAAGAATTTACAAAATATGAAAAGCTTTTTAACCAATAGGATAATAAACATCTTAGACTGTATTGTATTTTTGAAGTTGTTTTACGGAGATAGGCATTAAATCTAGTCGTATGAATTCATCTAATATTGATATAATTTAGATACCACTGGAAACAAAAGAGCAGTGATTAACTGTTGTTTTCTATTATTGGACTCCTCGTCAGTGCACATCTGTGATTCCATCAAGGAATTGATCTCAGTGCTTTCAGGTTGACGAACATCAAACCCTTCGTACAACGTGGATGGCGTCCAATTGTAGATTTTAATCTGTGATATAACGTGACGACCAGTCAATACTAATGGTAATAACTATCTTACACCCGTGAGATGATTATTGTCATTGAATTAACGTGGCTTTGCGGAGGCAGATATGAATTTTAGTTCTTTTGTATTTAATTCAATTTTGATAGCCCGAATTGATCTGAATCAGACAACCATTGATCACCTGGAAGCACTGGACAGCTGTTTCGTCCTAGTATGGGTATGGGACTCCTCAGCAGTGCGCATCCACGACCCCGTCGGGGATCGAACCCAGGACCTTCTGGTTATATTGGGAGATTCAAGAAGAGTAACTAACTTTCTGAACTGTCTTACAGAGGGCCGTTTCATTTATTTTGAGTATATGTAAATCGATTACTTTATTTCCATTTTATTGTAATGTTCCCATAGCCCTGACCTCGAACTAGACTCCTAAACTGTTATCATGCCATTCGTCTTTCAGTAACTGCAACCAGTTAGTTATGTATCTATACCCTCAATCCCTTATCATTATTGTTTTCGTCTTGCATAAATGTTACTCTCCCTATTGGTGTAATGCGTGGTCAGGTTTAGCATGCGTATAAATGGATGAGTGGAATATGATCTGACTGGATCAGTTATCTTGTGTTCGTCACACCAACTTGGGGACTATGAGTCAGACTCCAGACGTGTAAGCTCACTGATTGGTACTGTCGTCGTGACTGTTCTCCACATATTGTGGTTGGGTGATGATTTTCAAAATATAACACTATTTGACACTAATTGAAGATGGTTGAATGCTACCAGGGAGCTTTAGATTTATCTATCAGGCTGGATTCATCACCGGATCGATCGATTACTTGTGTTGTTTAAGAAAACGTCCGTTTTATTGCCTAAGTTCTAAGTTTATCTTTTTTTATTAAAATAAACTTTAGACTATCTGACACTAATTGCTGCCATGTATTCATCATGATTGTATATTTAAATCTTTGGGATGAAGATAAACAATATGATTACAGATCAGTCACTAGTATTTGTCTTTCATACCTAATGATCCAGTAAAAGGAGTCAGCTTCACTTAGGGTTCTTAATACTTTAGAATAAACGGTAGAAAGTACGCTATACTCAAAAATAATGTTTGTCATGTTTCTGAAAACTCCGCCTGTAGCCCCCTTAGGGTTACTCCCGGTCTAAAGCCCGGGTAAAGGAGGAGGGTTGGGCATGGGGCTAGCACCCCCATCCCGTAAAACCCAAACTTTCCTAAAAAAACGCAAACCAGATTAAACAAGATAAACCATTTAAACTCTGCCCTGGGAGTGGAAGGATTGTTTATGGCGCCTCATGATGAAAGCCGAAATTCTTCGGAAGTCGTGAGGCCGATGCCCCCCCCCACTTCTAACAACCAGAGCAAATATTTTTATAGGTACATGGAATGTTCGAACAATGTGGGAGAGAGGGAAGACAAATCAAATAGCTGCAGAAATGAAGAGATACAACTTGACAGTTCTCGGAATCAGCGAAACCCATTGGACTCAAGCTGGACAGAAAACATTGGCTTCGGGAGAGATGCTACAATACTCCGGCCACGAAGAGGAAAATGCTCTTCACACCCAACACGTTGCTCTGATGCTGTCCAGAAAAGCACGTAATGCACTTGTGGGATGGGAACCACATGGACCCAGAATCATCAAAGCATCTTTCAAAACAATGAAGAAAGGGATTACAATGAATATTGCCTTATGTTATGCACCAACCAACGACGGTAACGACGAAAACAAAGATCAGTTTTACGATAGACTGCAACCAATTATAGCAAAGTGTCGAGGAAAGAATCTGACAATCCTGATGGTGGACCTCAACGCCAAAGCCGGAATGGACAACAATGGATATGAAGAGATCAAGGGACGACAGGGACTGGGAGATAGAAATGACAATGGTGAAAGATTTACAAACCTATGTGCCTTCAACAAATTGGTTATAGGTGGTACAATATTCGCCCACAAACGCATACACAAGGCTACATGGGTCTCACCGGATCATACTACTGAGAATCAAATCGATCATATATGTATCAATAAAAAATTTAGAAGATCAATGGAAGATGTAAGAACCAGGAGAGGAGCTGACATAGCTTCAGACCACCACCTGGTGGTTGCTAAAATGAAACTGAAGCTAAAGAAGCAGTGGACAACTGGAGTGGCAGCAGTACAACGGTTCAATACAGCTTTTCTCCGAGACACTGACAAACTCAAGGAATTCAAAATATCTCTCAACAACAGGTTCCAAGCCTTACAAGATCAGCCGAGATAAGAAGAAACCACTATGGAGGATAACTGGGAAAGGAATCGAAGAAGCACTAACGTCAACGTGTCAGGAGGTTCTAGGCCGCAAGAAGCACCATTATAAGGAATGAATCTCCACTGAGACATTTAGCAAAATTCAACAAAGGATGAACAAGAAAATAGAAATCAACAACAGGCGAACAAGAGCAGAGAAAAATCAAGGCTCAAGTTGAATACTCAGAAGCAAGTAAGCAGGTAAAGAAGAGCATTAGAGCTGACAAACGGAAATACATCGAAGGCCTTGCAACGACAGAGGAGAAGGCTGCAAGAGAAGAAAATATGAAACAGCTATAGGACACAACGAAGACACTGGCAGATAAACATGGTAAACCAGAGCGACCGGTCAAGAACAAAGAAGGCAAGACACTCACTGAGATTGAAGAACAAAAGAATAGGTGGGTAGAACACTTTGAGGAACTCCTAAATAGGCCAGCTCCACTAAACCCACCGGACATCGAAGCAGCACCTACAGATCTCCCGATAGATGTCACTCCACCAACGATGGAAGAAATCAAGATGGCCATCAGACAAATCAAAAGTGGGAAAGCAGCAGGACCTGACAATATACCAGCTGAAGCACTCAAGTCAGATATCGACCTAACAGCAAGGATACTCCACGTTTTATTTGAAAGAATCTGGGAGGAAGAACAAGTGCCGGCAGACTGGAAAGAAGGACATCTTATCCAGATACCAGAGAAAGGAGATTTCAGTAAATGTGAGAACTACAGAGGGATCACGCTACTGTCGATACCAGGGAAAGTCTTCAACAGAGTATTGTTGAGCAGAATGAAAGATTCAGTGGAGGCTCAACTTCGAGATCAACAAGCTGGTTTTCGTAAGGATCAGTCGTACACGGACCAAATGGAAACAATACGGATCATCGTTGAACAATCAATTGAATGGAACTCGCC
This sequence comes from Schistosoma mekongi, assembly GCA_034768735.1. NCBI lineage: Eukaryota > Metazoa > Platyhelminthes > Trematoda > Strigeidida > Schistosomatidae > Schistosoma > Schistosoma mekongi. The sequence continues at coordinate 11,363,269 of CM068312.1, read as the reverse complement.
ACTGTACATCAACTTCATTGATTATGAGAAGGCGTTTAATAGTGCAGATAGGAGAACACTATGGAAACTTCTTCGACACTACGGCGTACCAGAGAAACTCGTCAATATCATCCGGAACTCTTACGACGGAACACAAAACAAAATTGTGCATGAAGGACAACTGACAAATGCTTTTTCAGTAAGGACCGGAGTCAGACAAGGTTGTCTGCTCTCACCTTTTCTCTTCCTCCTAGTGGTTGACTGGATCATGAAGACCTCCACATCTGAGGGAATGTTCGGGATTCAATGGACAAGTAGGATGCAACTCGATGATTTGGACTTCGCAGATGATCTAGATCTCCTAGCACATACACACCAAGAAATGCAAGCGAAGACAACCAGTGTAGCAGCAACTTCAGCATCAGTAAGCCTGAACGTACACAAAGGAAGGAGCAAGATACAACACAGGGAGCGTCAACCCAATTAAACTTGATAGAGAAACTCTGGAAGAAGTAAATACTTTTACATATCTGGGGAGCATCATTGATGAACAAGGAGGGTTCGATGCAGATGTAAAGACAAGGATTGGCAAAGCAAGGGCAACATTCCTACAGTTGAAGAACATATGGGACTCAAAACAAATATCAACTAATCTTAAAATCTGACTCTTCCATTCGAACGTGAAGACTGTCCTACTGTATGGAGCTGTAACTTGGAGAATTACTGCAAATACCATCAGACGGATACAAGTATTTATAAACAACTGCCTACGCAAGATACTAAATGTCCGTTGGCCGGAAATCATCAGCAACAACTTACTATGGGAGAGGACAAACCAACTTCCAGCCAAAGAGGAAATTAGGAAAAGACGTTGGAAATGGATAGGACATACATTACGCAAACCATCAGACTGGATCACGAGACAAGCATTAACATGGAATCCTGTTGGGAAACGGAAAAGAGGAAGGCCAAAGAACACACTGTGTCGAGAATTGGAAGCAGACATTAAAAGGATGAACAGCAACTGGAAGCAATTGGAAAGGATCGCTCAGGACAGAGTTAAATGGAGAACCCTGGTGAGCGGCCTACGCTCCTCAGCGAGGAGTAACGGGCATAAGTAAGTAAGTAAGTAATGTTTCTGAAGAAAGTCTATCTTTTTGGAACTACAGATTCAAAGTAAACACAATATGAAACTTCTAAATAAGTTACTATAATAATGTGTTAACCAACGGGTGAAAAAGAAAACAATAGTTCTACACAATTTAGATAAAATATCTCGGTGATTGTCTTGTTTCAAATTACTATATGAATATGAAACGTGTGTTATGTAAAGAGAAGATATCCAGATATTTCAGGCATCTCCTCATTTATGCATTTGAAGAATGGCTAGTGTATTACGAAACGATGGCGTGAACATTGATAAGAACACATATGGAATACTAAAGAAAATGGTAAATCAGTTAGTGAGGTATTGTGTTTTCATCCACTTAAGTATCTGGGATACATGTTATATATGCCAACCCAACATCTATTTTAACAATTAGTAATAATTGTAGTAAGAATAGGTTTAGATAAAACTACGTTCGGCAACATCAATATATGCCATCATTTTATAGAATTAATGACTCTTGGTATGAGCCACACAAATAGGTGGGAACTACCTGATTGGAGTAAGGTTGACCAATGTAGATATTATAAGGATGCTTTAAATAATACAGCTCAAAAATATTTATATTACCTCAGATTAGTTCACTATTCATTCTCATAATCTTCCCCTGAACACTTTACACCATATTTTCTAGAAACACATCCTCAATATTTATTTGTTCTTATTACCGTTGACATGAAATTATTTTAAATTATTCTCCTATACATTCCATTAGTTTCATCTAGTTGATCTGATATGGAGTTGTAAATGACGTAAATAACAATTGGCGCATGTTCCCACTTCGACTATAACTGACTGACCTCCTATTAGTGAAAGTTAAATTAAAAGCTTATTTTAATACACGTGTACAAATTGTTCATTATAGCCAATCTTCAGTATTCTACTTTGCCGTGATGGCTCCCAGAAACCTCCACAAAGCCTCCCGAATACTTGAAGAAGCCGAAGACATTCCATCTAATCACTGATCGACAGAACCTTCTAGAATCTGGACGTAAAGTGTTCTGATTGGGTAACAGTTGAGACTTCTTAGTTCGAACTAAATGGATTATAATACTGATTTTGTTGTCTCAGAAAACTATAAATATACGAATATTTTGTACATAACTCACTCTCCATTTTACTGGAATAAAGTTTCTGTCTACTCGTCTTCTGTCTTTTAAGTTTGCGACTAGGAAGTCTCAAGACTTTTAAGTGTTATAGTTATTTGCGGATAGTTAAGCTATCAAGTACGAGTTACAATATATTTAAGATGTTATATAATCAAAAACAATTTTAAATAGTAACAAACTTACATCAAGCGACTGTCGTCTCCATCCATAAACTGATGGATTGTTTTGATTATTGTTATTGTCACTTCTACTACTACCAAAACCACCATGAACTTCGTGACTTAAATACGGAACGTGTCTTTCATTTTGATAAGTTAGTCCTGGTACATTATTCCATGGTAACCTCATGGTATCTACATTCTTAGTAATAGATGATGCTTGACTATTATTTTCATCATAGATTTCAATAATTGGATTGTGTAAACTTCGTGAATTACCAGCTAAAGTCAATGGATGTGAATGCAGAAGTTTAGCTATTGTATCCAACCTATGAAAAAAATAAGAAAATGTTCTCAGAATTCTAATGTAAATAGAAAAAGATACTAACTGTACCTCTTGGTTTTCAGTAAATTGTCTACTGGTGATATGTAATTCTAATTAAAAAATCTCTGTTAAGATTCTGTTATAATCAGTATCATGTCACTGGTAACTAACTTCAGCAGGCAGTCCATATGGTATGACAAAATTCAACTGTTATGTGTGAGGAAGCTACGTAATAGATGAGGTCACACGGTATAAAGAGATTTAACTGATGCTAGAAATTTTATCAGTTAAATGCTAGTTTATGTTCGAAGGTTTAAGCGATTGTCGCTAGATCGGACGGTCCTTAGTTCTACCCCTGGTTGGATTGTGGATGTGTGTTGTTGAGGAGTCCTACGCAAAGACCAAACAGCTACCCGCTGAGTCCTGGTTACAAACTGTTGCCTACAACAGGTTAATCAGAAGTTTCAAACTACTAGTAAGTAGTTAAATTTATTAATAGGAATAATCACAATCTCAACACATAACACCAATAATATTTATCTGGAACTACTACCTCAAAAATTCTTCATATCGTCGCATCAATCAAACCAAATCTTGCGAAAGTGGCGAGATACTCATAGAGTCTCCCATTCCTGTAATTAATGAACGAAGTATTACGCGTGAAACTAAAATGAAATCTTAAAATTGATACACTCGTGCAGTGAGTTACTGCAACAACTTATACTTCCATTAATTTCATCAGTGGTACCATATATTTTTGGATCCACTTACACTTCAGCTACCTTTCTTTTTTTTCGTTTGCTGAGTATATGGACAAAAGAATTGAAGGGAAACGTTAAATATTTATTTCTTAAGCTCGAGCTTTGGTGATCCGGCATGTTGTCAAGTGATTATATTTTTATTAGGATTCAGATATTTTCGATCTAATACACTTGAATAACTTAGCAACATTCTCGATAGGTTAACCCTAGAAATTATTTACTTTATTAAATGAATCTAGATTTTTTGGCGTACTAATACACTTTGATAAAAGTCAGCCATGTACACTTCAGTGTACACATGTAAGGTAGCATTTACTAAACAAGTAACTTCACAGACGCTTAATTTAGATAGACATGTTCCATAAAGCAATCAACAATTCACCATACTCCAATAAACCTCTGATATCTGTGTACATCAGTGAAACTTTGTTTACTAGAACTCTAAAGCAATATTTCAAGACTGTAAACCCATGAAGACTAAAGTCACTATTGCAAACATATATCCCTCATAATACAGCTACGACGATGAAATATGTTTTAAAAGCCACACCAAATGACACACACTTATGAGGGACTTAGTTGTCAACACCTGTAACACACCTCAAGCTTATGGATTGCTACTGAAGATTTCGACTGATATCCTCAGTGTAGCGCAGCTAGATATATGTTTAGAACCACAAAAATATAAGCAATTTGATTATAATAGTTAAGTATTACGGTTTAGTCTACACCAACAACATGCCACACGAGGAAAGAATAAGAGGGAAAGTGCGGTAAGTGGTGCAATTTGTTTACATAGAAACAATGTAGATAACCCAAGATGAATTTACATAGACTGGAATTGAGATATTCGGAAATTAAAACATTTTCATGACTTAACATCATGTGGGATAACCAAAGCTGTATTGTCTAAATTGTACTTCCAAAGAATTCTTATCGTTGTGTTGTGGAGATTTTCGAACTTGAGTTTAGTATTGTTAATTGGCCTAAGTTAGACAAATAATTAAAAGCAGGAACTTACACTCGACTGTTATCTGATCCCAATTTCAGACACCTTACAAATATGAAACTACGACTCCACCTGGCTATCAAGCCAAGGACCTTTAGGTCTCGAGGTAAGCGTTTAGCCTTTGGATAGCTGGGCCAGCATTCAATAGCTGATATTTCAGGTAGAGTATAGTATAGGAATGTGTGATACTTAAAGTGTCCGCTATTAGTTAGTGAATGGGCCAATCATAATACCACTTTAAGTCAATAAGAAAACAGTATTTATAGCTGAATAATCTTTAGGAAAGGAAGCAATTATATTACAAGGGGATATAAATGTTGTATATGGTAAATAAGTGAATCCAAGTAGTGTAATGGTGTTGCCACAGAAACGATGAGAAGGAAGTTCATTTATGTGACTGAAAAGTTGTCATTTAATTTTTTTAGAGAATTTGAAGTGAATACGCTTTACGATATATCATCCTTAGGAATATCTTTATCCACAGGTGGATACGCACTACAGTGATCTCACCTATATACCGTACATGGATGTGGTTTGCACTAAGAATCTTATCTAAATCAAGGTCTCCATCGAATAGGCATATTATAATGAATCTTATTTTACTAACAATGAACAAATCGACTCTCAACTAACAATACGTCTATTTGCTGATTCTGTTTTTTATATAAGTCGGGTTACAATCCGAATTTTAACTTCAAACTCCAACCTCAAAACAAATTCATAGTCCTAAATACCAATACTGGAACTACATTAACATTAACTAAACGTTACTTTTAGTTTTTCACTACCTTGGATTATGTTTTCCCCCAACCACACAGCCCTGCTGAATTTAAGTTCAGGAATACAAATTGGACTTAAGATTAGGAACAAAATTTGTAGTACGGATTAATATTAAGGGAAGAGTTTAAAAATCTTAGTTGTACATTGGATTACTGGTAAACTATGTAATGTAAGACTGGCCGAAATGCCATGACAAGCTAAACGTTAGACAGGGGAAAGTCCTGCAGAACCCTGTGTTTTTCAGACATTTTCCCCGCAGAATGTGAGTATAAATGCCACAACTAGGATTTCAGCAAAACCTACCTACTTAAGTGAGAACAAATATAAACGAGTTAATCAGGAAGTTTAATACTTAATCATCTTTGGAACTAGCATGATGGTAGTTTCTAAGCTGATGCAACTTCTTTTTTGAATATGTCTACCGATAGATCTGTCACTATGTGTTGAGATACAGGGTTCTATTTATCGACTGTTTTTAATATGAAGTTTATTTCTTACTCTCATGCTTGACGCAAAAATATATTTCTAACACTAAAAGCCTAGTTTTAACTGAAATGCCTTATCTTAAGCCTAAATGCTAATCATAGCTACGGTATATTGTCAATAGGGATTCATTTTAACTTCAAATTCGCGGCAACCTTGACGCCAGTAACGTATCTCTCATTAGTTGTTTAAGAAATTTTACGCAGTCATACAAGCACTGTTTCCACCGTTTCTTATGCTATACTCTACCTGATATTTCTAACTTTAATGAATTTAGTAACCTCATTTATTCCACTCAACGTAATTGAACTTCACTGATCATATCTTCTTGACAACGACAGTAGATGTTGAGGATCAGTGGAAAGAATTATAAACTTAATGTTCTATAGTATTTCTGTTACGGGAAATATTCAACAATGATGTGAATTGTATACTTTTGAAAAGCGTAGACATTTTGTATCTACTGTTATACTTTCTTCTGCCATAGAAAATCTAAACATGAATCATCAAGTTTTCCATTCTCATAACAGAATAATTTATTTATATTGAAAACATATGAAAAATATATGATCTATAATTACATTCATACATACACTATAACTATATAAAGCAAAACTATATACACATGAACAGTTAGTAATTTCAAATAACAGTCAAGTTAGCCTAGTTCCTTCTTACTGGTTCCAAAGTAAGATTACACTACCTTACAGTACACTGCACTACACTACACTGTACATATCATGATAGATATATTAGTGTCTTTATCTATCGACTTACAATGATATGTATACATCATATATTCGATGATACTAAATCTATATAGATTAGTTGTTTTTATTTCATAAATTATTTTAATTATAAAAAAAAAACAACTATATGGATAAACATAGTTACAGAAACATAATGCTAAGAAATTAATTATGTAATGAAGTAAATTTCCAGATAAATGAAGAATATATATATATATATATATATATATTCCTCTATACATTGCATACATATATACATATATATTTTTTATATAAATGTTTTCTTTTCTCCCAGTACCCCCCCTCCACACCCTTTCATCCTTTCCTTACCTCACCACCTCCTGTTACCCATCTTTTTATCTACCTAAAGAAATAAAGACAAATAAATAAATATGAAGTAGTTAGATTAGTTGTTATTCAGTCTCTAAAGCTTGTCAAAGTTGTCAAGTTGATTTATTGATTCATCATACTGTCAAATATTTCAACAAGTGGAATCTGCATAAAAATAAACAACAACATTTTTGTAACTTGGCAAAAAATAAGAGAAAGGATACTGTATTGATTGTTTTATTTCTTCTAGAATCAATGAAAATAAACATATTTCGAAGTTTTTAGTTTTTTTTTCTTACATTGCCATATTGTAAATTGAAGTGATTAGTTAGTCTTAAAGCCCAATTTTCGATTAATTTCTATTCAAATTAATTTGATTTTCTGAACTATTTATTTTTTTTTAAAGTGAAAAATTATAAATTTCTACAATTGGTAATATTCAACTGTCAATAATTGTTTATTTGTCTGTTGTTATTGTTGTTGCTTTTTTTTGTTTAATTGTATTGCTAACTGTTGATTGTCATGGTAACAGTGGTGATTGTTAATCATTTAAAGGTGGGGTGGGGATGAGGTGGCAAATAGAAATGTGTATGAGGGAGTTAACCTTTATATATTTAATAGTTTCAACATTGATAGATTGTTAGCAAGTATATTTATAATATGATGGGAAAAGATCAGTTAAAAAAAAACAATAAATAATTATTAACATGATCGCTTCTTATGCAACTATCGTTTAGAGATGATGTATGCAGTAAAATGTTAATACTGAGGTTATACAAAACCGTCTAAAAATATTCAATTCAAGAAAACTATGGATTATGCTTTCTACTGACCGAATGGTGACAATCAGATTGAAAGATGAAGCAGCTAAGCCTACTGCCTCATTCTTTATCTATTAGTTTGAGTGTTTATATACGATAAATGACATTAGTAAGTGTTCTACGAATTTACTTTTTCGTTCTCGTGAAAACCTACTAGTTTAGTTATACAATGAAGTTGTGAAAAATATTAATGGAACACTTAGTTCAAAAGGGGGCCATTATTATTATTATTATTAATCATAGATACACTTTGTGTTATGTAACTCATAATATTTAACGTATGACGTAATGTTTTTGATATTAGGATAAACTTGTATATTCCCGTTCATTTGTTATGGACTGAAGCTGGTCAGTCATTGTTGCTATATGTGCATCCTGAGCGGATTGCCTCGATATAGCGAATTTTTTCAAAAGTATTATATAAGTTGGATTGTGACTGGCAAGTGGAATCCAGGACGCGCGTTTCATCCTATTCAGGACTCATCGAATCCCAGTGTGAACATCAACATTGGGATGCAGGTACATCCAGCCGATCAGTCCCAGATAGGACGAAACGCGCATCCTGGATTCCACTTGCCAGTCACAATCCAACTTATATAGTAATGTTTTTGAGTTAAAACATTAAATCTCCTTATAATTCTTTCTATCATCATTAATAATAGACTTGTACAAATGTGACAGTTTTTAATTATGAATCCTACTATATCATAAGTTCTTACTAAGTTTTTATCACTTTAAGTGGAATTCAGTCTTTGACACCATAATCTCTTCCACGCCTTGTCACCTCTATGTGTCAATATATTCGGACTTGTAATCTTATTTATGGCATTTGTTGTTTAAACTTATACAAGTTAAACAAGTTATATGAGAATATTATTTCAACATTAACAATCGTTTTTCAGTGTAGGTTTCTATTTCCAACGAATTCATTATGATGGCCCTAGCTAGCGTTGACTATCAACACAAATTCGAGAATATATGCTAGCTTGTTTCTATAAAGTTGAAGGAAAAACTATTAAAAGCTCTGTCCTTAAATATTTAATTGGTTATGATCATTTGGTTAAGGATAATATTGATTCTAAGATCGTTTACAGAATCCATTACATTCGAACTTGATCTCTTCGTATTCAACTGTTTAATATAGTAGAAGCCTTGGCTATTCACAATATGAAACCTGAACTTTCTCTACAAAAGAAGTAAGTCTTACCTTAGTCACTATATTGGCCTTAAGCTCATTTCTATTATTGCCATTATTATTATTATTAGCATTTATATCACGAAATATTTCCATCCATGTTTTTTATTTACTTAATAATTTTTCACATCTGGCTCCCTTAAATTTCACTAACAAGTATTTTCGGTATTATTCCATTTAATCTTCCCAACTATGTTTTAGAGCTACAAGTTACAATTATTTTAATGAGTTTCACCTGTATATGTGAATTTATCCGTTTTCTAAACAGATTGATGATATCTGGGCTCCAATCGAAACCAAGGAACACTGATAGGCAAAGGTTTCGCCCAAGTCTGAGACTCTTTATAAGTAAATACCCCTAATACAACCATGGGATCAAACCCTCAGTCATCAAGTTTTATAGCAGAGTAATAAACATCTACACCAAATATTTGAGTGGAGTCAGTGGTAGAATTCCATCAATTTTTGGCACCGTATGACGATTATCCATCGTTAGTGGCGGTAACTGTCTCACTTTCGATATATCTGAACTCTGATAGTTAAAATCTATTACTTGTAATTTAAGAACATCTTGAGGTTAGTTACCAACAGCATTGACTGATAACAAATTTACGAAAGTGGGAATTCTACCATTGGACACCGACTGGTCTAATGGTTCAGATGATTAAATATTCACCGTGAAACCCAACGGCACCAAGTTCGATTTACTGATGGAATCAGTCATGCTCACTGCTGAGGAGATTCCTACCTAAAAGAAACAGTAGTCTAGAAGTATCCCTTGATTTTCACTGGTATTTAATCGACGTCATTTTATGACGAATACAAATAACTAGTTTCATACCATAAAGCAATTATTTTACATAGACTAGAATACTATTCTATTTTACTTCTATCTAAAACATTCTGTTGTCATGATTACAAAGCGATAAATTCACTCTGTCAAATCAAATAAACAATTTATTTTCACATAGAAACTTCATTCAATTTATTTCTAGTAAAAGTTATAGCGTCGGACACCCACAATGAAATTATTTGTTTGTCGTTTAGTTTTTCCGGTTTTTTTTTGTCTAATCTAAGAAAACTATTTTATCACTCAGCCTAATAAATTTATTGTTTTAAACATGTTATGCAATTGAAATACAATCCTTCATTTATTACATAATCACATTGTAATACACTAGATTCATTAATAACTAATTGAAACGTTTCTTTTTGTTTAATTGTTTGTTTGTTTTAAACTGTTTCTATTGGCGAAAATTTCAGTTAGTCTTTAAAATGTTGGTTTGTTAGTTTGTAGGATGATAATGAAAAGAAAATAACATAAGTTGAGAGTTATTTATTTACTTGAGGTGGTTTTAAAGTGAATTATGTCAAGTGTGTTGTTTGTATTCATCACAGATTGATTGCAGATAGGCATTAATGAGAACTAAAGAACACTCGATAGCTGTTATATCCTAAAAAGAGGTTCCTCTGAAAAGCCAACCTACCCAAACCCATTAGAAAGTCAAATTTAGTATCATAACTAAAGCTGTACCTTGATTATTACTACTGGGTCCGATAGCGTCTCATTCTATAATTCACATTTCAATCAATTTGTGATATATAGAGAGACGATTAGCCAGTATCGTTAATGATAATTGTCTAACTCCCTACATTTCTGAATTTCACTTGTCATGAATTTGTACTAAAACTCAAAGAACTTCTTGAAGTTAGTCACTAGTAAGTTGATAACTATATCTAAGTTGAAGTTGTCCCGTGCTAATTAACTGATTGAATTGGGAACTGTAATATTGTACTCGCATTCAGTGGTGCTGTCTGTTAAGTGTTCACCTTGAAACCTGATAGACTTGGGTTTGATTTGATGGTATGTGTGTGGGGGGGAAGGTTGACAGTGCTAATTGCTGAGGAGCTACATATCAAGATAAAACAGTTATCAAGCGTCCCCTGATTTACAGTGGTAATCTGTGACGAATACTGGCAATAAATTATTTCAATTGAGATGGTTATATTTTGTGGAGATTGGTTATTTGATTTGATTGGATATATCACAGATTGATGTTGGCAGGGTACCATTGACAACAAGGGAGCACTGCCAGACAGCTGTTTCGTTCTAATGTGGAACTCTTCAGCAGTGCGCACCCACGATTCCGCACCAGGGGCTTCAGGTTGACGCGAACGTCTAACCATCTGCACCACTGGGACGGCATCCAATGGTAGAATTCCCACTTCCGTCAATTTATGATATATATAGCGCGACGATCATTCATTGCCATTGGTGATAACTGTCTCACTCCCGACAAGTCTGAACCAATCTCCACAAAAATAACCACCTCAATTGAACTATAATAATGAGCTCATTAGTGACTAACTCCAGGATGTTCCTGAAGCTCTAGTGAGAAGTCGTGACTGGTGGAGTTCAGAGTTGTCGGGAGTGAGACTGCTGAAGAGTTCCACACTAGAACGAAACAGCTGTCTGGCAGTGCTCCCTTGTTGTCAATGGTACCCTGCCAGCATCAATAAATTATTTATTCATTTATGATGTTATAGAAAACAGAAAAACCTATATATCTATATTTATATCTTCGATTACAGTTACTATCATCCATCTATAATCGATGGCTTCGAAGTTCTGTGTAGGCAGAGATGTTCTTAGTGTAGTGTATCTTCTGTAAAGATATACTCATATTTGATTCATTTGATTTTACTTGATCTTCTGTAAGTATATTACTATTAGAATTATACACCTTCAGATAAGTCAATATTTGAAAATTGATGATATTCCAGGTACAAATAAAGCATCCCTTATACTTAGAATACACCTGTCAGAAATACCACTTAAGATTAATGACTACCGATCAGCTATTCTGCCACATTTTTAGCCTAAGCAATGCAGTCCGATGACCTTTTCAGGAATCGAAGCTAAAACATTTATGTTAGATAGCAAAAGTAATGAATTTCGTCTACTTAGTTCTAATCGATTGACTAATATTTTCAACTCCATCAAATTTGTAATACAGCATGATGATCATTTGATACAATCAACGATTTCTGTCTTACTTTTGCAATGGCTGAACCATACCAATCATGAATAATATGTCACTATAGACAGGATTACAGAACATAGTTACACAAATTCACAAGGAGGTTTAATAACAGGGTGATTCCGGTAAGCATAACAAAGTACGCTAATTCATATAACCTCAGATACAACATCCTGACTACTAATTAAAGAACCTTATAGTAAGTATACATAAAATAGACATCAGTCTCATACAGTCGGTACAGTGAAATCATACCTAAAGAAGGGCAGGGGAATTATAAAAGTTACATTTCTAAAATGTAATAAGCAATGTATGATGTAATTAATTATTAAAAATCATAAGTTCTCGAAAAAATTTTACATTGGGTAAAAAAATGAAATGTTTTAATGAACCAATTGGACTAAACGAAGCATAAGCGAGATATTCTCACGAGACTCAGAACACATCAATAGTGAGTTTCAATTTTATTGAGAACCAAGTAAAATATATGAATATTAGAATGCTTGAAATTGTTGATAATGGTATTATCAAAGAGTGTGAATGACCTGGGAAGGTTAAGCAAAACACATCATTACTATAATTACCATTATTATCACTATTACTGTTAAAGTTAGTTAAGTAAAGTAATTATCATATTATTGAGAAATGGCAAACAAATCAACATAATGATAAACTTAGAAAGTAACGAGGATGAATTTAAGAAGGCAAACTGCTTTGGGTTTGAGGTAGTTTTTGTGTAGATAGGTATGTAGTCTAGTTATTTGTATTCGTCACATAATAATGTTTACTAAGTGCAACTGAAAACCACAGAACATTGGACGGATATTTGATCTTACTATGGAACTCCCCAACAATGCATACCGTCAATCCAACAGTCAATCAAACCCATGGCTTTCAAGTCTGACGGTGGATATTCAACCAACTGCTCCACTAGAACAGCTGACTTTCAATGACAAACTTTATACTTTCATCAATTTGTGATATGGTGCCATGATTATCGATTGTCATTAGTGATAACTGTCTCACTCCTGACAAATCTGAACCTAACCAGTTACGACTTTCAATGCTTCTCGGTTTTAAATTGTACTCAATCTACATTAATCTTCGATAAATCCAAACAATTAAACGTAATATCTATCTTTACAAATCCATCTCAATTCAATTTCAGTTTTAATCTATCGGTCAGCTGCCGAAATTCACTAAATGATGATTAGAGCAGGAGGAGAAGTGTTCTTAGAAAATATCGACTATTGCAATTAATTTTGATATTGCAATAAGAAAACGAATCTTATCAGAGCTATGTGATATATTTGCGCAATACATTCCGAAATAAAGGTCACTAGATAATTAAGAGAATAATCTAAGTAAACAAAGATAATGAAGAGAACAATGTAAGTCACACTGTACCAAGGTAGGTTGAGGGAAAGTACAAATTGTTTTTGAACACACAAAGGGGGGGATTCGAACTTTCGTATGGCTAAGGCTTTAACAAACTGTAGTATATGTCCCAAAACACTTTTACACAACACCACAAAAGATGATTTGATATCAACTATGTGACCTGTCTCAGCTAAGTGTTTAGCGATAGACGATGAAGGTTGTTTAGCCTGTACTTTTATTTTTACTTTCGACTCCATTTGTTTTCGGAGCCATTTAGGTATGTGTTCAGCCACCCTTACATGCAGATCACGATTGCTCCTCCCTATGTATGTGTGTCCACAAATACATGTAAACTGATAGATACAGTGCGATGTGATGTATTCGTTTACGTGCTGTTAAGGTTTTCTATTACAACTACCTTAGCCGCATAAAATGTTTTGTTGATAACCGACTTAAACCTTTGTTTTAACGCAAGGCTATTTGAGTCACCTTTGAAGGGTAACGTGATACAGACTGATTTTTTAGGTGCTAGAAATACAGTAGGTTTCACTATACTGCAACATTTCCATCGATTTATGAACTTTTTTGGATATCCGTTTGACATTAACGTTCTTGTCAGCAGATTTTCATTTTCTTCAATAGTGTCATATGTACAAATACGATTAATCCTATTAAATAAAGCTTTTACTACATTCCTTTTATACTGTACCGGACAGTAACTATGGAAGTTCATATAGTGCCCAGTCCGTGTAGATTTTCTGTAGACAGAACGTTTGATTGAGCTATAGTCCCTCCGATTGATTAATATATCCAGGAAAGGGAGTTGGTTGTTATTCTCCTCTTCACAGGATAAACTAATATGATTTTGTATGGTATTCAGTTGCCTTAGTAACCTATTTTCATCATCAATTTTCGTACAAATAATTAGGATATCGTTAACATAACGCTTATAAAGGTACGTCTTTTCTATTGAGTCGCTGACTAGGTTTTCCACATGTGCCATGTACACATCAGCTAAGAATGTTCCTAAAGGGCTACCCATTGCAACTCTGTCGATATGTCGAAAATATTCACCCTCAAATGTGAATTGTACTTTGTCAGTGCATAGTAATAATAAATCTTTAAAACTTGCTAGAGGAATAGGTAATTAACATCATAATAAAGAGTATCTCTTAGTTATAAACCAAAGAATATTTCAATAATTCAAGCTGATTTAGTTGACTACTCAGTTCTAAAAGAAATATACCTTCATTGAACCATTCATTATGTAATATTGACCTTTGAGGCTTAATAACATTTATTACATGTATATGATACATTAAAACGATCCGAAATGCGTATGTAGCGGTAAATAATGCCCAAAATAAATAGTTACATAGGTTTCGACATTGATGCTGACCATGTTTGTTTTAGCGGACACTACTAAGTTGAAGGCGATCGGTCACGCATCACCACCAGATCACGTCACGCCGTACCGTTAAAAGCAACTCTCTCTGGTTTGCCAGGCTAGACGTCGCTATCCCATTGCCGCTCCATTCACGATCAAATATAACTTCTCTTCCATCCTTCATTGCGTTCTGACTTCTTCTCATTCGTAAGAGTGGGTTCAATCGTTAGCAGTTGCTCTGGTAATAATCCAAACGTAACTTGGTCATATACTGGGTGCAACTTCACGTACATAGATATACTCATTAAGTAGATTATTAAAATCACATATTGACTAACTTTTATAAGTTAACCTCTCCTATTACTATTCATAGTATTCATTATATATCAAATCATAATATACTTATGAGATTATTCAAATGAAGAGAATCATAGAAATTTTTCTATTTGTTTACACATTCTATTTAACTAGGCCTTAACAACTATGAAAGTGTACATATCAAATAACTACATAAATTATCCTATGTCAATGTCTACTGAAAACAGAAGTAATCTATAATTAGTAATTACCTCCACCTAGATATATACACATACTACACATGTATCATTACAGAGAGAACCAAATAAAATGAGTTCATTCATCATAAATTATCTTTTTTTTCTTTTTTTAGAATTAATTACTATATCTAAATGAAATTTTTTTGTAAAATGATCTAAACAATTAAAAATAATGAAGATGTAAACAATACAGAGTTTTGTTACTTATGAAGAAGATTGCATACTGTTTATTAGTATAAATAAAGAAACAATTATGAAATCTAATCTATTCTATTTAGAAAAGTATGAAATAAAGTAGATAAGAAAAATAAATGTATAAAGTAGTAAATAAGTAGTAAGTAGTAAGTAGTAGTAGTACGCAGTGGTAGTAAGTAAGTAGTAGTAAGTATAAAATAATACATTGAGTAGTGTGTTCAGTAAGTGAATTAAGTAATATATATATATATATATATAACTTATATTATGTAACTGTATCGATTGTTTCTTGACCTTGATTGAGATTCTTTGTTAAGTATTTAATTATTAAATGAATATGATGTATTTATACTAATCTTAACAAAGTTAGAATATACTACTTACAGAATATGTTGAATTCATTGTAATTCATTGCTTTCATTATATCTACAGACAAGTTAATAAGTTTAATTGAGATGGTTATCTTTGTAGATATTAGTAATTTAGTTGACTGGATGCCAATCAAGTGGTGTAGAAGGTTAGGCGCTCATCGTCATGCTGAAGTCCCTGGTGACGAATCTAGGGTTCGCACTGCTAAGGTGTTTCAAACTAGAATGAAACAGCTATCCAGTGTTTCCTGGTTTTTAATGGTACCCTGTCAACATCAATCTGTGATATATTCAATCAACTAATAAGTTTAGTTCTTTTAAAATATTAACATTACTTATAATTTGAGGGGCACACATTATTCTACAAGTTATTCAAAGTGTATTCGAGGTTGATGATTGTAGTTCTGAGTTAGGTTTCTATTGGATGCATATAGTTAAAAAATGACTTGGAATAGATTACCTCAAGTATTTTAATTGTTATGGTGTCAGTGAATTTTATTAATTATCAGTCATATTGTTTAATTATTCATTGAGTAAATACACTGTGTCTTGTATCCAGGAGGCTGCATGTTGTCGAACTATGAAGACTGTTCTGTACTTGTAAACACACTCAGTATTAGTACTTCAGATAACTATTATATATATGTCACTTTTTCATTATTTATCAATGTTCCTAAAGTACCGACGAAAAGTCGTGAATAGTAGAGTTCAAGCATGTTAAAAGTGAGACAGTTATCACAAATGTTATGAATGATGCCTGCATCCTATCACAAATTAATGGAGGTGGTAATTTTGCCTTTCGACACTGATCAGTCCACTAGTGTAGATGATTAAGCGTTTGTCGGATGACCTGAAGACATTCTGTTAGATTTATTGATGGAGTCGAGAGTGTATATTGCCCAGAAGTCCCATACTGAAACGAAGAAGTAGTACTCTGTGATTTTCAGTGGTATTCAATTAACATTAATCTGTTACGAATGCAAACAACTAACCATAATACTTAACATCACAATACAACTTCAACTAAATAATAACAAAGAAACATTGTGTAGACCTTATTGTTATACTGTAAAGGTGTCATTCAATTGATAGATTATGTGGTCTAATATAGTAGCGCTTGGTTCATTCAATCGGACTTCATTGTTATTGTAACAATTGAAATAACAGCAACATCAGTCAAAATGATCAAAAATAAAATCCCAGTGTGAACATCAACATTGGGATGCAGATACATGCAGCAGATGTGTCCTGAGTAGGACGAAACGCGCGTCCTGGATTTCACTTGCTAGTCACGATCGAACTTAAATAAAATCAGATTTTATTCAGTTAGTTTCCCACCATTTCTTTTTAAAGTGTATCTTATTAACTATCATTCAATGTTGATAAAAAACTACCTTTGTTTATTAATATGCATTAAGAATTATTGCATGTGGCGTCAAATGATCTTCCTAATACTGAACAGCAGTAGACACAGTTCTTTCGAATGTTAAGTGTTAGCTGTTATACCTGAAGGTACTGGATACGATTTATTGATGAAGTCTATGGAGTGAGTTTTCGTGGAGTTTCATACTGCGATAGAACAGCTTTTCACTGTTCCTTAGTTTTATTGGGACCCAACCTTAACCCGTTTATGACAATTGCAAGCAAAAACCAAGGTTTTTCGTCAGAATATCAAAATGATAATTTTAAATCTAAGTTTGAGAGCACTCATTTATTATGGAATTTTAGGTTTTGTTAATAAGTAATAGTTGTTTAAAACCAAATTTTTAATAACTATTACAGCAATAGAATTACCAGCGTATCGTTTACGGCGTCATAAATTTCTACCAAGGAAATCGAACTTTAGTAGTATACTTGTAACATCTAGATAACCCCTACGTAGGTATACATACTGAGATAGTAAGTGATAAATTGAAATCTTAAACTTCAATAACAAAGAATTACAAACTTTAACTTAGATTTTCGTATTTTGTTTAAATGAATTTGTGTGGTCATAAAGTAATTTTTATCCCAAATTACCATCAGTCGAAGAACCTACAAAAAGGGAGTGAACTCAGATAACCTTTTTGTCTAATCTGAAAATATTCAAATAATCAACTGCTATGTATTTAGTTGGACACAGAAAATTCCAGTCTTTTGATGAGGCGCATTATTTAAGTAAAAATTCCGTTATGTATTTTTAACTCCAAATCCTTTGTAATAATTTGCGATCCTCATCGGATTCGGTAAGTTAATAATCTATACACGAATCACTAGGTGGTTGCTTCATCATAGTGTCGGACGTCTCAGGAGTCCACATTCTTATTTATGCCAGCATATCAAATTCACTGCCTCCAGATCTGATTGCAAAGGCCTTGCTGGCCGTCTGGATCAGTAGGCCGGCTGGCGTTCAATATTAGAATTTCAACTTTCATCAGTTCGATAAGTGTCTCATTTCCAACATGTGTTAACTTTGCCAGTTGAAGTTCCTCAATAAAATTCAAATATGTCTTTAACTTAGTCACTAGGATGAAATAACTTTTCAGTACTACTTAGTTTTTAGCTGTACTTAACCAACATCATTCTGTGAAGAATCAGAAAATAAAATTTAATAACTGCCTCTACACTACCACGTAAATTAGATATGACATGATTGCATAATAAATAATAAAGATAAATGGAATTAAGTAACGAAGTTGAGTAGTGAACTGTGTTTATGTATAGGAAAAATAATATTCACCATTCTTGCTATTTATCATAATCGTTGAAGGTGCAAGGCTAATTCCCTTGTGAATGCAATCATCAGATCTTAGCCAAGAAATTGTGATGGCTTCAGCAAATTTTAATAAAAGTAAGTTCTAAGTTGGATTGTGGCCTGGTAAGTAAAATCCAGGCGGTACATCAAATCCTATTTTTATGCATAATAATGGCAACAAAGACTGATTTCAATTTCAGTCAATATCAAATCACTGCTAAGATGCAAATTACAATGAAGGTAAGTTTTTATACAGATTGATTTGAAAGATAATAGTTAATTATTATGTTTACTATAAATCAAATACAAGCCGATGTGTATCAACATTCATATTAACATGGTAATCAACTAATGCTAAACTGTCAACAGTTATGTGTATACACTTTCATTTAATTAAGTCACATAAGTAAAGTACAATTTTATTTATGAGAACTATACTACTTTCTCATGTTTACGTGGCTATTTGTCGACATTTAAAGAAATTAAAGTATACATTATCTTCATCAGTAGATTAATAATACGATTATGTAATCATTACTATTACTATTATCATTATTAGTAAGTAGTATTACTATTCTTTATTATACAATTATAATACCTACTTGCATAATTATACCAATTTTATGCAAATTTCATTTCATGAGAATTATAAATTATTATTTTCTATTTCATCTATATAATTATTATTTACATATTGAAATAATAAATAATATTGTTTTCTTCTTTCTTTCCTTCTTTCTCTCTTTTTTTGCAAGTTTCTGTCGACAACCATCCAAGTAGCCGAGATTTAGTTGTTGTTGTGAATGGTAATGACAAAACTAGCCTAGTAACTATAAAATAATAATGGCGTCAGTCAGTATTCTTTACAAATTTTTTTTTATAATGCTAATTAAAAGCAAATCATTGTGGTTTCTTTAAATTTTCTCATTAATAAATTAGTCGCCAAAAATTTTCTTTTTAAGTCTACATTTTATTAAAAATGAATTAATTTTTTTTCCTTTTAAAGTACATTCTAATTATTTTTAATTGAAGAAGATTGTAAAAAGTATAAAGCAAAAGAAAATAATAAACTAATATAACATTGAAAATTGATACTAATCTCTATGCATTTAGTTACATTAACTTATAATTCTCTAGTGAATTCATAGGTAGATATTACTGAAGAGTTTTATGCTAAGACGAAACATTTATAAACAAAAATACTTCTTGGTTTGTAATACAACTTAATCAATATGAATTTGTGATGAGTATATAAACAATTTTTAATAAAATGATGAATTTAAGGTGTATATTTTTGAGGAATTATATATTAGAATGAAATAACTATTCAGTGTTTTTTGGTTTTCAATGTTTCCTTGATAACATCGATCTATGACATATTCAATCAAATAAAAGAATAAACGTTTATTTGGTTGAATTCATTAGTGAAAACCGTAGAGAATTAAATAGCTACTTCATTATAGTATAAGACTCTGCATCTACAATTCCACCAACCGATTATACCTATGACCTTCAAGTTCAGTGGTAAAAACTTAACCACCTAGATTAATTGACTGGTTGGCGTTGAATGCTAGAATGACATAATAAGTGAAATGGTGTATTTAGTTGGTTATGATAATCGGAGAAATGTTGTCAGGATAATTAAGCAAATAATGTTATGAAATTCATGCTGATTAGAAAGGATATTGTCAAGATAATAATAATGATTAGAGAATAGTATTAATCGAGAAAGATGAATGTGAAAGTAAAAATTAGACAGTATTGAGGTAAATAGAAAAGAGTTTAGTAGAGTGAGATTTTATATCAGTTAAGTTATATAAAAGGGGGGTAACACAATCATACTCTATGACAGGCTGAACACATCCTTTCTGCAGGTATAAGTCTGGTGTTCTGGAATTAATTCCTGTTTTATGTTGATTTGATGTTCACTATCTACCAGATGTGAAAGTATAGAGTTACTGATGGACTTAGTTCTTCATTTCTCTCAACCATCATTTTACATGCTCATAAGCAAAAAGCGACAATAACATCTGAATACGACTAATGTAATTAGCCTAAAAGGAGCATATAAATTAGTGAACACATATTGAGGCACCCATCTTTGATATTTTTTCCTTTGGTTGTTGAGTGAAAAATGATTTGGTTGCGATGATAAAGTATATCTTAGCTGCATTAAACTTTTTTCGACCGACCTTCTGAGTCACTGTGTTCAGAGATGACTTACTATATCCTTTCGAAATCAAGTAGAAAATAAAGAGTTTTCTTACAGATTATGTCAGTTTAATTCGCATATTTTAGTTCAGACATGTACATTTTAAGAAATCATCTGGAAACTCATCAGTGTGTAACATGTTCTTTAGTTATCCCATTTCTTCGTTTACACTATCTTCTAAACATTATAACTTGATTTCATGGCAAAGATATTTAATTAGATTTATTGTGTACTGATTAGGTGTAAAGCATTGAAAATGGTCACACTAATCCATAAGTTCTTTTTATTAAGTTGTCTGTCATTTTAGGAAGGAGGACAACTACGACTACAATGTTGTTCTCGTGTTTATTTATGCGGATGATTTTAATCACAGGAAGAACATTATTGAAAACATTGAATAGTTCTCATTATGTTCTCTACATAAAATTTTGTTTATAAGACAGTAAATTTACTAATTAATACCATTTACACGAAAAACAAGTCTGAAAACAATTGCTACACAGTATACTGTCTGATAATCTATGTTTGTCACAACACATAAGCGTCTAGATTTATATTCATGTTGGACAACTTTATTGAGAAGTACTCAATATGAGATAAATTAATTGATCAGTACCATTCAATACTTAGTAGTATGTTAATAAATCTACCTCAAAAATTGCACTATTCGCTAATACATCATGTAACTTGGCAAAATGCAAATGAACAAATATAAGGACTCACGATTATAGTACAAATGATACCCATAATGTTTAACCATAATTCAATTTTTTCAGGTTGGTTTACTTATTCTCACGATTTAATAAAAGACAATGAAGACATAATATGAGCGAATATGTTATAGTGTATGTGAATGAAAGTTAGATTGGTGAGAAAACAGATAAGGCTTCGTGATGAAATTCCAAACAAACATAGAGCTTATCCTACTGTACAGATACCAAAATGCTTTAGATTATGCAGTTTATTTTTAATAGATAATTGTACCTACGGTGGTAATTGAATACAGATTGATATGCTTTGCACAAATAAGTGACTTCCTGCAATCAGTCTGACAGCAGATAAAGCAGTGGCGTTTGACATATTTAGATTATGTTCAGGACAATGTGCGAAAATTAAAAATGGGATGTTGATATATCCGACTGACGTATTTCAAAAAAAACAATACACTAATTTAAAATTCACTTAGCAAGTAAAATTTAAGGAAACTTAACAGAATTTATCTAGTCTTGTAATGTGCGACGATTGATTACCGGTATTCGTGTACTTATTGTGATCTTTGGGTTCTGGAATCGAATCTGTAATTAGTACCTGGTATACAATTTTACTAACTTCTCCTGTAGCCCCCCTAGAGTTACTGCCGATCCCAAGCCCGGATAAAGGAGGAGGGTTGGGCATGGGGCTAGCACCCCCCAACCCGTAAAACCCAAACTTGCTAGAAATAAAAACGCAAACCAGATTGAACAAGATAAACCATTTAAACTCTGCCCTGGGAGTGGAAGGATTGTTTATGGCGCCTCATGATGAAAGCCGAAATTCTTCGGAAGTCGTGAGGCCGATGCCCCCCCCACTTCTAACAACCAGAGCAAATATTTTTATAGGTACATGGAATGTTCGAACAATGTGGGAGAGAGGGAAGACAAATCAAATAGCTGCAGAAATCAAGAGATACAACTTGACAGTTCTCGGAATCAGCGAAACCCATTGGACTCAAGCTGGATAGAAAACATTGGCTTCGGGAGAGACGCTACTATACTCCAACCACGAAGAGGAAAATGCTCCTCACACTCAAGGAGTTGCTCTGATGCTGTCCAAGGAGGCACGTAATGCACTTGTGGGATGGGAACCACATGGACTCATGATCATCAAAGCATCTTTCAAAACAATGAAGAAAGGGATTACAATGAATATTATCCAATGCTATGCACCAACCAACGACGGAAACGACGAAGACAAAGATCAGTTTTACGATAGACTGCAATCAATTATAGTAAAGTGTCGAGGAAAGGATCTAACAATCCTGATACTGAATGTCCGTTGGCCGGAAATCATCAGCAACAACTTACTATGGGAGAGGACAAACCAACTTCCAGCCGAAAAGGAAATTAGAAAAAGACGCTGGAAATGGTTAGGACATACATTCCGGAAATCATCAGACTGCATCACGAGACAAGCATTAACATGGAATGCTGTTGGGAAACGGAAAAGAGGAATGCCAAAGAACACTCTGCGTCGAGAATTGGAAGCAGACATTAAAAGGATGAACAGCAACTGGAAACAATTGGAAAGTATTGCTCAGGACAGAGTTAAATGGAGAACCCTGGTGAGCGGCCTATGCTCCTCAGCGAGGAGTAACGGGCATAGGTAAGTAAGTAAGTAATACAATTTTACTATGTCTTAGACTAGAACAAAACATACAGCCAGTGGATAACTCCATAAAGTAGATGCCATATAACGCCGTTGGTCATCTTATTTTTTATTAAGTCAATCTGTGAAACTTACAAACCTTCTTGTCTTCTGACTGGTTGGGTATATGTTGTTTTGCATAAAATCACTTTACAACCCTGGAAAGCATACGTTTACTAGTCAGTCAAAGATTGTATTCTTCATTTCCAATATATTGTTGTAGGCACAAGATGTAAAACTGTATTCATTGATTGCACTTGTTAGATGATGTGCGTTACGCAATAGATCTATTTAACAGTTAATCTGGCCAACACTTTTAATATACTAGATATCTGATACAGTCAATTAAAGTAACCCTTAAATGATAATTTAACGCTGATAATACATGTAGTACTTTTACTGATGACGTCATTTCAGATGAATGTAAGCATAAAATTTTTTGTTGTACTGTGTACAATCTTTGTCATACGTAGAAGTTCAGTATGATAAGAATGATAACGCTTAACTAATACAACATCGGGAACTTTATTTACAATACTGAAGGAAGTAGATTGAAAATCTACATAAACCATGAATCATTTCATTGATTCGTGATTGTTGAATTTCTTTTGTTGACTTTATTATTACATATACACATAGCAAAACGAAGATTACAGTATTCCACAAATATTGATATCAGTTAGATAACAGTGATAGCCAAGGAACACTGGATAGATATTTCATTCTAGTATAACAATCCTCAGTAGTGTTCATCTTCAGTTCAACTGAAAAATCAAACCCAGCTAACTGAAGTGCCATAACGAACGCTTGACCGTCTGCATTACTGGGTCGGCTGGCATCCATTTGTGGAATTTTCTACTTCTCTCAGTAGATGGTCGTCATCTTTCATCATAAATTGATGGAAGTTTTACCATGAGCTTTGGTTAGTCTAGTATGATACCTGAAAGTACTGGATTCGATTCTATGTTGAAATCGAGGGTACACAGTGCTAAGTCATATACCATGACTAAGCAACTAACTAATGACCTTGGTTTACATTATCACCCAACCAATATCAATGTGTTGTGTATAGTCTTATTACCGATCTTGACAAAACTATCTCAACTCATAGTTCATAGCAATCATAAATTGTCATGTGATTTTAAGGTCGTATAGTAAATCATTTGTTTCAGACAGCTGATTTTTAAAGATACATATAATTACTATGCATATGATACGTAGTGAAATGCTAAAGAGAAATGTTTAACCTCAATGAAAATGAAGTAAAACAAGGTGAACATAATAACGAATTAGAGAAGAAAACCTATCCTGTTGAATACATACATAGTTGTAACATGATAAACAAGTTTGGATATAAAATAGCGATATCTCTTTTATTTTCGTTTATCACTACTTACAAAGTGGGTATATTGAAATTTTATGGTTGATCTGAGGTTGATGAGGAAGAAGAAGTAGAAGAAAGATAAGAAGAAGTGGATGATAAAGAAAATACTGTCGAAAGAACAAAATGTCGTATGAACTCAATGACCTCCTATTTAGTGTATTATCAGTTAGCCATCTTTCCAATGAATAAAAAAACAATTAAAACAAGGCAATGAAATTCTAGGCTTCATTAAGGTTTATAAAGAATGTATGTACAACTTAGTTTATCCTTATGAAAAGTACTACTGTACTAAAGTTATAGTGATTAGTGAATATGTAGATAATAAAAAGAAACATTTAGTATACATATACCTGTTATCAATGTATCACCATCTATCAGTGATTCACATAATGAGAAAAAGATAGGAAGGATTCAATATGAAAGAAACAATCATAAGTTTTAATATCATTTGAAGAATCATTAAAAGTCATGAATCATTTATTAAATAGTAATTATTCAATATTAATAATATACGGGAATATTGGGTAGTCTTAGTGAAATATATGTACAGGGTTTCATGTTAGTTGGTACTCATCGGTTACTCACTTACTCCCGTTACTCCACACAGGAAAGCATATGCCGCTCACTAGGATTCTCCATTTAACTCTGTCCTGAGCAATCCTTCTTAGCTGTTTCCAGTTGCTATTCATCCTTTTAGTATCTGCTTCCGAATCTCGACGTAGTGTATTCTTTGGACTTCCTCTTTTCCGTTTCCCAACAGGATTCCATGTTAATGCTTGTCTCGTGATGCAGTCTGATGATTTCCGGAATGTATGTCCTAACCATTTCCAGCGTCTTTTTCTAATTTCCTTTTCGGCTGGAAGTTGGTTTGTTCTCTCCCACAGTAGACTGTTGGTGATGGTTTTCGGTCAACGGACATTTAGTATCTTTCGTAGGCAGTTTTTTATAAATACTTCTACCCTTCTGATGATGTTTGCAGTAATTCTCCACGTTTCAGCTGCATACAGCAAAACTGTCTTGACGTTCGAATTGAAGAGTCTGACTTTGAGGTTGGTCGACAGTTGTTTTGAGTCCCATATGAGGGGCATGCATCGGTCGGGAATCGGACCTGGACTGCCTGCGTGACAGGCGAGCACTCAACCATTCAACCACCGACGCTCACTCATCGGTAATGAATAGTAATCATAATCTTGAGGGAATTGATGTTCTTTATAAAGCACGAATAAACATCTATCTCAGATATTGTCAATAAACTATCTTGAATACAACCGTTGTTTATAACAAAACTGAGATATTTGCATTGAATGATCATTAACTAGTACCTAACGTTTTAATTATCTAAGCCTAGTGATGGTAGAATTTTATCAATGTATGTTAATCAGGGAAAAATAGTGATTTAAGCCTTCTTGTCGATTGCCCTAAGTTATCTAACACTAAATGAAATAAAACACAGTGTTGAATTATTTGGCGTAGTTGTTACTGACAACATCTTAATTATCAGAATGTTGTCATTACTAAAAAGTAGAGAATAGTAATTAGAATGTATTTGAAACTTCATGATGATTTGTTATGAACTGAGTTCGTGTCCCGGTGTAAACATAAACACTGGGATGCAGGTACATCCCACTGAGGGGTCCCAAATAGGATAAAACTTGCGTCTTCGATTCCACTTGTCAATCACAACCCAACTCAAACAATAGAGAATGGAAAGTTATTTACTACTCAGAGATTAGTGAGTAACACTAACAGTGTGTTTTTTTTTTTATATTTTTAAGCTGTCCACTTATCCGGGCAACATTTTCAACAATAAATAGGCTATAAACAAAATGAAAAACAACTGATTCTGATTTAATTTATGAATACTTTACTCCGATGATAAATGAGAATTGATAATAATTTTAGAAATTATCGGTCTAAAAACTAGGATTAGTTTATTGTATGCATCATAAATTTGTGTCGGTTAGATACTGACATCAGTGTGTGAAGAAAATAGTTCACTAAAGTTAATACCTACCTCCAGAAAAACCATCGAAATTCAATTAAAAAACAGGAAAATATACAGATTTTGAAATCAACTGTACGTAAACTGTGTACGTGTTCAATATTTTTTGTTAGGGATTCGAAATCCCTAGAAACACAGTTATTCATTTTATCAAGTTGTATTGGTTTTTTATTAGCATCATTTGTAAACCTTCATCACTTTTATGTGAGCACATTTGACAACATTTAATTGTATTATTATAAATGTTGATAATTTTTAATTTGATAAATAATCACTACGATCATTTTGTATATATAAAGGAATGTGTGAAATACAATACGAATCTAAATCTGATTCCGATCCTGTCTTGGTTGATCTATCGGTTGGTTCTTCTATCTCTGGCTTTCTACCGAGTGGGTATAAGGCAAACGCGCATTATCAACTAGGCACACCTCAATAGGCGTCCCGCTTAACGGATCAACTTTTCATTGCGTTATAACAGTGGCGACGGGGTAAACTTATTAAAATGTCATTTACGTTTGAATAAGTTGAAGCTTTGCTGGAACTCCAGGAAAAACGCTATGAACAGTTTCAGATGCGTGTACTAGAAATCTTAACCCGGAAAATGAACCTTACTCAGAATGAGGCTATCAGTAAACACATGCACATCCCGTGCTGATTACCTCATCAATTCTACCAATGAATTTCATTTCGATGGTTTGGTTGGTAGTACATTTTATTCCTGGTTTAAGAATTACAAAGACTCGTTCAAGGTTGGTCCTGAAAAAAGTGATGACGCAGTTCTTATCATAGTCCCTCCAGGTAGCAGTAACATTGCCTGAGCTTAATGCCATTGAGTCGCCTTGATCGACAGAAGCGTCTCTGTTCCATTTGCCTAGTGTCGCTGCTCCAGAGAAACAAGTTGCGCTGGAGACATTTGTTCAAATCATCCCAGATGTTAAACAATCATTAGGTGATAAACCAGCTGCAGTCTCAAAATTATTCAAAAAATTTCATAGTGCTTATCGCAACACACGTGTGCGGAGCATAGCCGCCAGTCCAGATCAGAAAGTCATTTTGAGAACCGCGTCCAGACCGTCTGTTGAGCCCAAGAAGCCGCAGCGTTCAGCAAGAAGAAGGATTGAGCATAAAAAAACTGCTACTGTTGTCAATGTAAGCTCCAGACGTGATCACTGCTTTGACTTCCTAACTCATCCCAAAATTTGTAAAAATACCGGCTCAAACAAACAGGTTTCGTTAATTTATCAACATTTGCGTCTCTTTTTGTTAATTAATTAGATTATTTTTAATTACCTAATTTGTATGAATTACGGTTGACTATTTCTTTACATTGGATTCAGATAGTTTGTAAAGATCAGTATTAAGTTTAGTTGATTGAATTCGTCAGAGATTGATGCCAGCATAGTACCACTGAAAACCAACGAGCACTGAACAGACGTTCCGTCTATGTATTGGACTCCTTAGCAGTGAGTACCCTAAATTCCGTTGCCGTGTCTTCAGGTTGGCGAACACCTAACCCTCTACACCACTGAGCAGGCATTGAATGGTAGAATTACCACTTTCATCAATTTTTTATATATATCGCGACGATCATCCACTGTCATTCCCGAAAATTCTGAAGTTCATCAGCCCATGAATTCTTACTAGAGCATTCACCAACGTGAACTCAATGGGGATGGAATCCGGAGTGCACATTATTTCTTTAAATATAAAAAACAGTTTCATTTCTAGAAATACAAATTTACTTTATTGTTTTTTTTTTCGTCTGGTCTCTTTATTTATTTCATTAAAGGTATCTCAATGTGAATGTAGAAATGTGAAATTTCTCATTGTTATTCACTGTTTAATTTATCCTACAAGTTAACTGATTGATTTTATGTAGTAAAAAAAATTCATTGTGAATTTTTAAAGTTACTTGATTACATAACTGAAATTGAGTGATTATTTAACACGGGAGTTTACACTCATTACCATGTGTAGAAAAAATGTTTAACATTTTTAGTATGTTAATACCAACATAAATACACACCGATACACAATGCCAATTATTTCATATATTGAAAGAATCATTCAGTTCTATTGAAATGTACAGGAGAAAATATCTAGCTTAATGTCTATGTCTCCATTCGGAATACTACTAATAGTAGAGTGAATGGTAGTAGTAGTAGTAGTAGTATTAGTAGTGGTTGTTGTTGTAGTTGTTGTTGTAATCAGAGATCTAATTAAATTTATTAATCACTGTAAATGATCAAGTTGTATGTATTAAATATTGAACACTATGTAGAAATGAATATATAACCTATGACCTGGTAAACATTATCTCTGGAACACTATTCAACATGATATATAACAATTTCTTTAGGGATATTCCTTTTATCATTCATTATACTTTACATGTTCACTGACGTATTAACATTTACTATGAGATGGTTTATCTGCTCATTTGTGAATTGTGTCAAAAACAAAGTAACAATCGATTGGGCTGGATGAAAAACTTATTTCAGAGACAGCAGAAGATAAATGAATTAGGTTTCAGATGATTTATCGACATGTGTTAATAAGTGTATTCAGCAAATTGAAATTAACATTTGACCGAAATGCTCTGTTTCATTATTTGCTGTTAACAAGGCGTATTTCAAAGGTGCATATACCTTGTAAAAGCTATTTACTTGAATATAATTGGTTAAAAATGAGGTTATGAAAAACCATCAACTGAACTTTCAACTTCAGATGGCACCTGTTATAGCTGTACACTATACTCACTTATGAGAACCTTATTTGTCGTCGAAATATGATCAGTCCTAATGGGTTGCCATTTGATGAAATTATGACATGGATTCACATAACTTGTTTGGCCTCTACCAACTTACATCGCCTATAGCGTAGGTAACATGTCAGTCTGTCGAACAAAGGACGAATATAATGATCAGAAGTTAGCTCTCTTTTATTGTATGAGTGCGAAACATGACATAAAAAATTAGATTATATCTACGGATTACCAGCTTTTCTCACAAATGCCATCGAAACACTGATCACGTTTGTCGCATCCATTAAGCAAAGAATGTTAAGGTCAGACGTACGACACTAAGATCACAATGCAGATTTTCACAAAAGGAAGCGTTTGAGATTTGCATCATATATACACAACCATCGTTTAACTGGATGCTCAATGAGGATTAGGAGTGCCCAAACCAAAGATTGGTGTCAGTCCACGAAGCCTTTGACGACCGACCTGAGCAGCGTTATTAAGCATAAACTACATAGCTGAGGTCCGTCTGGTTAAAGATTTGTATGGTATAACTCAAAATTGGTCACATTAGAGTTAATAAAACTACTGTTAGTCTTTTCTTACATCCTCAAATTCGAATTAGTTTTGTCATGGAGAATTACCTTCTTTACATTTAATCTTAGTTATTACTACTGATGTAACTACAACTTTACTACTCTAATCTTTGACTTGTTGTGTTACTGTGGTGTTTTAACACGGGTTAACGTACAAAGATGTGACATTCTATACTGTGTATAACCTACTGACTAGCTTAAGTATAGTTAAGTATAGAAGAGCTCATAAAAGGAAATTCATCAGTCGACAAGTGCTTATTATACCTACCAGTGCTCATAAACTTCCCACATATGCATTATACTAACATTCACATTTATTTAAACACCATTTTCTTATCCACTGAGCTAATAAGCCTACGTAGTCATTCATTTATTCAACGGGTATAAAATTATGTATTTACAAGGATTTGTTTTGTTCACTTATTTATAGTGTACACTTCAAATAAACAATCTGACTGGGCATACAGACATCTTGAGACGACAGTTTCAAAAAATCCTTTAGCTACAAGTTTTAGTTAGGTTTGATGGAGTCCTTATTGGTAGTAAGATGGAACGATTTGGAAGAAAACTTTGAATCGATATTACATACTACTTGCCAAACATCAGTATAGCTCACCTGTACTCCTATTGGAACTGACGATCTCTGTGAGATGAAAGCCTTTGTAATTTTAACTTCATAGTCGAAGACAATTGGAGTCTTGGCTGAAGTTGTGACGAATTGAAACTGTGTACACTAATTACGCAAAATAAGTTAATTAAACCTACGCAAAGTTATAAAAAACCGCTTAATCTTGAACCTCCTACATCGAAGAATAGAAATTTTTCATATAACCAATGACTGTGAGTAAAAAAACTGGTGTATATCGCTTATTTTGATGACTACATATATATAACTCTGCATATTTTCGGAATACCAACTTATTAACGACTTTAATTTATGAAAGTCGGGCATTTACTCAAAAGGCAGGACTACAGGACACTTGAATAACCGGAATATAAAGGCTAACACTGATTCACTGAACGAAAAGAACGAATATTGGTTAGGTGTATAGCCAGAAATAATGATGAAAGTGGTGTATTTTAGATTATGGAAAATGTAACTCGTATTATTACAGTTTACATTTTTAACAAACATAGTGATTACATACATATTTATTCGTCACGAATCATTTGAAGAGATACTGACAGGGAGAAAAGTATCTGCCGCCTGAGTTGAGATGGGTTTCTGGAAAGTTGTATTAAGTTTAATTGTTTGAATTCTACATATTGATATTGGTTATGTATCACTGGCAGCTAAGGAACACTGGATAGCTGTTTCGTCCTAGTGCGGGACTACTAAGAGATTCTTCTCCCTTCCCTGAATTCTACAAGGAAACTAAACCCAAGACTTCTGAGTAACGATTGTCTAACCCTATGATCCAGTTGGTTCACCAAAGTTCATTGATAGGATTCCTACTTTCAACTATCATCCATTGTCACCGGTGATAAATGTCACATCCATGATTAGTCTAAACACCACAATTTACCTGTTGTCATGATAAATTGAGGAACACCCTAAAGTTGCTGTCCTTAGTGCACTGATAAATGTAATTGATTTGAGACGGTTTTGTAGAGATAAGTATCAAGTATAGTTTTCATACAGTCAAACTGCTGAGGAATGCCATGACAAGACGAAATAATGCTACCTAGTTTTCGTTGATACTCAACCGACATCAGTCTGTGACAAATCAAGACAACTAAATTAATACTTGTCAATTATCTAATCTTTTCAGCAAGAAACACTTACAATACTTGAATAGGATAAAGCAACTGCTTTATTTTAATTACTAAATGATTAAAATGCATTTGTTATTTACTTACCACCAACGTCCTTTAAATTGAGACTCGCCCTTTCTCCCATTACTTACATTTCCTCCAACTTTCACTTCATGCACAAGTTGTTGACTTTGTTGTTGTTGTTGCTGAGGTTTTGATTTCAAAGATTGTTTCTTTCTTTTTAATTGTCTTTCATTATGATAATTTAATACAGTTTGATTATAATTCTTTTGTGGAACATATGCATACGCTGTAAGAGGATGAAATGATGCAGATGAATCAGGTAATTTTATTAATTTGGATGTTGATTGTTGTATTAAACTTGGTTTATATTGATCTATTTCATATTCTTTATTCCATAAATGAGAAGCATGTAAATCATTATTACTAATATCATCAGTTCGACTATTCACTACATGATCGTTTGTAGGCATTAAAGAATTTGAAGTAGACAATATTGATGCATCATCATAATAAAATTGATCATGTAAATTAGACAATTTCTTAGGAATTTTTGTTTGTTTATAAATTGATGAAATTGACGATGATGAAGATGATATTCTATCATATTCACCTGATATTAATTTCATTACTTCTTTTGATGATAATGATGATAATCTCTTTGATAAGTGATTACTGTCTACAGTATAACTATTAACAGGTAATTTGTATTGATTTAAATGATTTGATAATCTATCAATATATTGAGTATATATATTATAAGATAATAATACAATTATTATGTAATTGTAGATTATAATAAATTGCATGGTATCAATAAATATAATAATAATAATAATTATTATTATTATTTTTTCATTCAATAAATGTAAAACAATTTCCTATTCAATGTTTCAATGAATTGTTCAATGTTCCAATGAATTGTTTTATTATTAAATGAATAAATCATTTCAATTATAATTTGCTCTAAAATTCTGTTATTTTGTGTTTACATGATAAAGATAATGTATTAATTCAATAAGAAGAATATTTAAGAGAATCCATGTACCCACCACTTTTAGCTTAAAACGAAAAAAATAAACAAACAAATTAATGTGTGTTATTTCAAAAAATTTTTCACTAGAATTACGTAATAGTTTTTAATGGTTCAATTATTGAAATGATGAAATCACAAGAACTGTCGATATTTATAAGTCAGTCGTTGTTATTGTTATTGTTGTTGTTGTTGTTCTTTTTGCGTTTTTCTCTTGCTAATTTTATTCTTTTAATGTGAAGAATAATATAGAAAATAAAGAGTAGTATATATATATATATATTAATTAAAATAAAGAAGTATACAGTTCAATGTAGACCATTAACAATACATACAAGCATGAATATGTGAATACATGAATAAATATTGACTAAGTTACAAAAGTTACTGTTTTATGTACACTATGATGTAATAAATGATAAGCGTTAAAATTACAATAATAAGGTTGAGTAACAAAAAAATTGTTTTACACAGTTAATTTTGTTTTAATATACATTTATACAATAATTTGATTTCATAGTATAATGTTTTACCATGGTAATATTGTCTGTGTATAACTAATTATAGAGTTTCATGTAAGTGTATATCTGTGTAGAGATGAATATTTCATGAATAAACACATCGACTGATTCATATTCATTTGTATCTAAGTTGGTTGCATGTATTTGTTTCTTCCTTTCTTTATTTCTCTCTCTCTCTCTCTCTCTGTGTATTTTAGACATATTTGTGCATATGACCTATTCATGTCTGTCTATCATAGTGACATTGTGAAATAATCATACTTAGTGCTAATTAATAATTATATACGTTAGCACATAGTTTAGTGTGCACAATAAGACAGGGTAAAAACTATTTTCTTCTTATTTTATTTTAATGTTAAATTTACATAGTAACCAATCCAATAACAAACTTGTCAATCATGCATATAAGAGAAATCAAGTAATTTTGGCCTATTGAACTATTGAATAAGGTATATACTTACACATTTTATTACATATAATGTAAGTGAATAAAGTAGTTTTATGTAAGTTGATATTAGTAATTGCATTACTTCTGTATTACTTATCTATTTTAGGGCATATTATTGATGTATACACTTTAATGGGAATGATTGAATGATTGTGTTCTATTCACCTGTCACTAGAAAATTTCAAGAAAAAAAAGAATACAAGAGAACTTATGACAACTGTCTAATGTAAATGTAGAATTTTTAATTCTGTATACGAATTCATTTGTGTATGTGTGTGTGTGTGTGTCTCTATGACTGTATATACAAAAAATATACATAGGTATTTTGGACAATATTATCATTTAGATGATGATTATTACATAATACAATGTAATAATAATAACTAATATCAAGAAAGTGATTGACGAATATTCAATAAATGATGAATTGATAAAATTATTGCATACACTTATTTAATCTATTTCACTGTCAATCCTCACCCTTCTATTTCAATTTCATCTTTAGACAATTGAATTTATTGACCACTAATGTCTTATTTTGTCTAATAATAATAATAATAATAATAATAATAATAATAATAATAGGATTGAGGTGGTTTAATGAAGATTCATCATCAGTTTAGTTATCTGAGCTCGATACAGAATAATGTTATTTGGATACCAGTGAAAACTAAGTAGTAGTAGATAGCTGTCGCATCTTAGTATGGAATTCCTTAACAGGATGTATCGTCTATTCGGTTAGGATACTAAACTAAACTCTTATCTCCATAAAATTCATTTACAGTAGTCAGATTACTAGTAATTAACTTCAGGATACTCATGAATTATACTATGAAGTCATGAGTGATAAAGTTCAGACATTTCGGGAGTGATATAGGTATTACCAGATTCACTGAGTAATCTTCGTACCGTACGGAAAATGGATTGAAATGGGAATTCTGTTACAGAGTACCGGTTGGTCCGATGGTGTAGAAGTTTAAGCGTTGGTTAACCCAATTAACCCGGATTTGACTCCATTGCGAAATTAAGGGTGCACATTGCTCAGTAATTCTATATCAAGATGGAACAGCTATCCAATCGTCTTTGGTTTTCAGTTGTACTCAAATGACACCAGTTTGTGACGAACACATAGAACGAGACTGTAATTACTAAAATGTGAAGATGCTACTCAACTTGTCATTTTATTCATCATAGATTGATGGTGGTTTCAATAGGAAGATATTTTGTTATATTAAAGGACTTCTCAGTAACAAACAGCGGTGACTTAACGCACGGCTAGAAACCACGATAAACAGGTCTCACAGAAAAAGATTTTTCATCAGCATCAATTATCCACGCGGCATCTAATCAAAAGATTAACACTTCATTGAATCTAGTAGTCGTCATATATCACAAACTGATTAAATTAAGAACCCTTAAATTGAATGCTTGAGAGCCCAGTGGTATCAATGGTAAAACATTACCAGAGAGCTGAGCGTCAGGATTGTTATCCTTGGGGCCGGTCGTTGACATTCATCATTTAGAACTCACATACTTGGATGGCACGCCATTACATTGCTTCTTTCATAAATAGAAACTTCAGTTTCAAAAACCTCTTTATGTTTCCATTTTTTATACAGTTTACTATTAACTACTTTTCGCATCACAGACTTACTTTTATTGCACAACTAGTGAGTACCGTAAATCATTAGACAGCTATTTCGTCCTGGTATGGAACTACTTAGGTAAGTGATCTCAGGGTCTTCGATTTGGCCAACTTCTAACCCTATGCACCAGTAAGGTGGCGTCCAGCAGTGAAACCCCCACCTACATCAATTTGTGATATAGCGCAGCTATCACCCATTAGCATTGGTTACAACTGTCTCGTTGTCGACAGGTATGCCAGTTATGAATTCTCACTAGAACATCAGGCATATCCTAAAGTTAGTCTGTAAGACGAAACAGACATTTAGTACTTCTGGTTCTTAGTGGTATCCAAAAGACATCGATTTGTGACGAATACAGACAACTAATTTTAATACTTCTATCAACAAAATCATCTGAATCACAATTTTCCCTAATACCTACTAGAAAGATTTTCACAAGTGATTCTTACTATATTGTAGTAAACTTCTATTATGATATGCAGTCAAATTTTAATTGATTAAACATATGCAGTTACAAATGTCTTCAATTGTTGACATCATCATTTACGCTACGATTATTGCTGTCTATCCATCTCGAATATTGAGAGAAGACTAACTGCCTGGTAGTTATATGTTTTCATTACAGGATAGGCAAATTGAAGAATAGCTCAACAATTGCAAATTTACGCCTCTAGCTCTCGCATCAAGAGTCAAAATTAATGCTTATTTACATGATTGTTAGCTGTGAAAGAGCCGAAGGCATTTGATCTAATCATTGCTGTATAGAAACCCTCAAAATATTGATATGGAGTACTCCGATTGGATAATTAGCTGAAAACTGCTTCTTATGGATTGAATGAATTACAATGATGATTTGATTTTTACAAAAAACCACAAATATTCAATGCTTAGTGAAATAAATATTCCTTCCTGCTTCTTTCGTATCATCTGATTGGTAAATTTGAGGACTCAAAGCTTTCTGGCATTGAAGCTGTATGCGTTATTAACCGTAATCAAACGCTACACATACCATTCAATATAAGCAAATGTAAAACCCAAAAGTTGATCATTTACATTATTTACACATTTAGAACGTTAAATAAACAAAATCTCTTGACAAGTACCTTCGATTATTATATAGTCTGCATTATTTCTATCAATCATCACATCTTAATTATACTACTAGAAAGTGTCATAAACAAGTAGATTATATTATTCCAATATAATGAGTTAAATGACTTATCACGTAAAAACTCACAAATTTAGCATTTAAGTTATATTACAAACGAGAAAAATCAAATGGAGAGAAAACTTGATGAGTGTATTTTTTCACCACAAGTAAGCGACTAATCGAAAAAAAAAACACGAGAACTTAAAAGAAAACACCTCCATTTTCCTGTGTAATTTAAACTTACTTCACCCTAATAAAAATCTAGAAAAAATATTTTTGTTTAATGTTTTCTTTTTTCTTCCACTTAGAATGTAACTTACCTAATCACTTCAAATTCTAATAATTTTGTATATACTTAGATATTCATAAATTTTTGTTACTAAGCATAGACATAAACATAATTCAAAGTAATAAATGTAAGTATCCAACAT
This sequence comes from Schistosoma mekongi, assembly GCA_034768735.1. Taxonomy (NCBI): domain Eukaryota; kingdom Metazoa; phylum Platyhelminthes; class Trematoda; order Strigeidida; family Schistosomatidae; genus Schistosoma; species Schistosoma mekongi. Next base: position 11,326,392 of record CM068312.1, on the reverse strand, counting down.
ACACTATTAATAGTAAAATTCGATCGAATCAATTGAAATAGCATAGAATGAATACAATTTCATATTTTCTTTGTTGTTTTTGTTTTCCTTTTCCCTTTTGTTTCTTAACATGAAACTAACAAAATTGTAAAGTAACAACACTTAAAAAGGAAAAAAAAAGAGGAAAATTGATTAAAAATGAAAAAAACCAAAACGAGCACCTTGATGAATATTTCATAATGAATGTTTATCTACATTAACATTCAATAAGAAAATTGTAGTTGACTGTTCATAATTCACTAAGTACCACATCATCATCATCATCATCATTATCATCATGATTAGCATCATCATCAACAACAACAACATCATCATCGACATTTTACCTAATCCAATAAAATGAACACAATCAAATTCAAGTGTTTTAACTGCTTTAGGAAAATTTTTCCTTATTTCTTTTTTAGAGAGAAAAAACATTTTGTTTTTTCCTTAAAATGTAAAATAATCATGGTTAAGATAGAAATTAAGTTTATTTAATTAAAATTTTATGTGTATAACTTAACTGTACTACTTAATTTTTATAGTAGATTATTTTAAAAGATGAAAATTATTTAACGATTAAAGAAAAATTAGTTTGATTCACTGTATTTATTAAATTGAGGTGGTTTGTGAAGATTGGTATAAAGTTTTAGTTGATTGAATTAGTCACAGAATGATGTTGGTAGAGTATCAGTGAAAAGTGGGAAACACAATACAACTATTCCATTCAAGTATTGGACTTCTCAGAACTACACACTGTAGATTCTACCCGTCAAGGGAATCAGGTTAATGAAAGACTAACCGTCTCCATCATTAAGCCGACACCTAGTGGTAGAATTGATACTTCTATCAGTTTGTGATGTGTCAAACCATCATTCATTTTCATCCATAATACCTGTCATTCCCAATAACTCTGAATTTCACCAGTCACAAATTATCTTTAGAGCTTCAGAAATATTCTAAAGTTAGAAACTAATGAGCTGATTAGTGTAATTGAAATGAGGTGGTTTTTGGAAATTGGTACAACGTTTAAGTTGGTTGAATTCGTCAAAAGTTGTTGTCGGTTGGGTACTATTAAAAACCAAGAAACAATAGATAACCATTTCATCTTGGTATAAGACTTCTTACCAGTATGCACACCTCCTATTCCACAATCGCATGCAACACATCTTCTGATTCCACCAAGAACCCCTAATCATCTACACTACTGCCTAGGTGTCTAATGCTATTGGTGATAACTGTCTCACTGCCAACATGTCTGAAATCCATTAGTCAAAATTTCACATTGAAAATTCAGGAGTATATTGAGGTGAGTCACTAGTGACCTGATTATTCTAATTGAATTGAAATAGATTTGTGAACGAAGGTAACAAGTTTTGTTGTTTATATTCGCAACAGATTGATGTCAGATTGATTTTATAATTTGATCGGAGTTGGAGTTATATGATTGGACACTGGCCTACTTGATGTTGCAGTTGATTAAATGTTTGTCAGCATCAAGACACTGGGTTTGAATCTTCAAATGAATCGGGAGGCACAAACTGCTGAGAAGTATCATTCTCGGACGAAACAACAGTACAGTGCTGTTTCGTTTTGATTGGTACCCAATTAACATCAATATGTGACGAATGAAAACGTGATTCTTAACGTCACGGAACCACCTTATTTCATTGTATTTGGGTCAAACTTCAGTGAAATATTTTAAATTATAAGAATGTTGAGTAATTACATGTCAATCTATAGGAGTTTCCTCTTAGTAACATGTAAATCATAATACACTAACATGTAGCATCATATTCATCACTAGTGAAGACTTCACTCTGTCTGACACAAACCAAAATGATCATAAGTATTATATAAGTTTGATTGTGACTGGCAAGTGGAATTCAGGATGCGCGTTTTGTCCTATTTGGAACTCATCGCCTGGATGTACCTGCATCCCAATGTTGATGTTAACAGTGGGATTCGAACTCGGTCCGTTTCGTGCAGAACGCCACCACGTTCACCACTGACCAGCTTCAGTCTATAACAAATCAACGGAAATATACAAGTTCATCCTAATACAAAATGATCATAACTTACATTACGATTTTATAGGTGAGCATTCTTACTTCATTACTCCAACCTCAATATATACATCAGATCGACGTTGTTTAATAGTTGCCAGGTTTTATTACAACTTAAACATAAACTCGAAGAATATTATTTAATTAAGTTGGTTAGAAGTTGTATTTGTTGATATGGCGAATGCAATTAAAACAAAGGCATCACAAAAAGTGGCTGAGGTTGTCGTCAGTATGACTTTTATATAGACATTCCAATGACTTCATTCTATCCAGTGAATTAATGCTGTACACAGCAGTCCAATTTACACCACACATTACATTTTCTAACAAAACAAAAACGTTGGATGTAGCTACTTGAAATGAATTTGTATCTTACTGTCATGGATTGTGAACATCACCACTAAGAAAAAATACATCCAGCTGACAAATCTCAAAGAGAATGAAACAAGCGTCCTGAATTCTGTTTACCTACCACAATTGAACTCAAATCATACTTGTTCAACCACTATAATCGGTCAGTGATGATCCGGAGAAACAGGAAGCCAATGAGATATCCCTTATTATAATGTTCATGTTTGACGCCCTAAATATTTAAATAAATTGTTTAAAGAAACTTCATTTTACATAGGGTAGGGTGAAAATACCAAAGCCAATCTTAAATCAGTGAAACTAAACTTTACTAGCGAACTAACTTCGAAGTTTTCTCACCCAACATAGGATACTATTGTAAGGTGAAGGACTATACATATTCAAAAATTTGTAAACAAAGCTGGAAACAATTAAAGAGGATGTAGTAATTTAATATGTTTATTGAACTTAGTGGTGTTCGAAATATGTTTATGTTTTCCATAATATGTATGTCTTCAAGTTGTAATATCATTGCGACAATGATATAGCCTCATTAATTGTTCTAGGTGAGATCAATAAACCTCGATATTTTGGGTGATTGGGTGGTTGAGCCTATGAAATATCTTTGATGAGTAACAACAGGATAATCACAGACAAAACATTTTACAGGCCATTAGTTTTATTCCTTGTCATTTTTATACATAATTGTCCTTGGGAGAGTGTACGTTTGAATAATTGGGATTAGGGTTGTTGCCATATTGGAAACATTGTAAGAGTCAAAACTTGAAAGTTTGATTAGTGTGATTATTATTTACTTATTCTGTTCTAATTTTTACCACTTTATTAAGCTTAATTTTCTGATGTTTGCTTATTGAACTTCCTAAAGTTCGGAATATGTTTATGCTTTGTGTAATATGTATACCTCCAAGTTATAATATTACTGGGACAGTGATATAGTCTCGTCGATTGTGACTGTCATGTAAAATCCATGCCGCACGTATTGTCCTATTTGGGACTCGTCCGCTGGATGTACCTGCATCCAAACTAAATAATACTTGTGAATGATCGCTATATCGTGACAATTCGCTTAAGATGCACAAATAGCAAGAGAGACTGACCAGCTTTACAATAAATCAACGGGAAGATACAATTTTATCCTAATCACCAATGCTCCCGTTGCACAAGTTTGACTGTCTGGACTCAGTAGTCTAGTGGTGAACGCGGTGGTGTTTGGCAAGAAAAGGAATGAATTCGAATCCCACTATGAATGCTGACATTGGGATGCAGGTGCGTCCAGCCGACGAGTCCCAAATAGGATGTAACGTGCATCCTGGATTCCACGTCCTAGTCACAATTCAACTTAAATACTACTATTAAGTAGTTTGAAATTATTTATTAAATTATAGTTGTTTGAATGCATACTTTAGTGACTTCCTTGCATTAAATATACCATTCAAGGAAAAATAACTCATCAACCATTAAAAACAAGCTAATAACAAAAATGAATCTGTTCCTTCATATGATGTACAAACTAGATAGTCGTAAGGTTATTCACTTAGACACATAGCACTGACTATTATTACAAGAATACTGTTTAACAGTTATCATTAGAGTAATATTTAGAAGTAATAGGTTCATTGGAATGTCTGGATAATATTGTACTAAGTATCAATTACAAACAACATCTTCAATCTGTAGTCAGAAACTAATTTCACCTACCTTCTACAGAATATAATTCACCTAAATAGTTTAGGTAACACCTAGTTCAGAAACATGACATAATGTAATATTTCATGTTGGAGTACTTAAGTCTGATTTTCTAGTGTTGAAAAGAATCTAGATAGTAAATGGATCTAGATAAATAAATAACCTGTGTAAAATTTGAAGATGGAGTTGTTGGTTGAATGATTGTTTTATCAATAACTGTACTCACATTGCTGTAAGTAATATGAGAAGGATCATGCAAACAGTAGTTTAGTTGATTAATGTATCACTGTTTTAGAAAAATAAATTGATATAGAACTTCAAAAAAAAAGATTGTTGATAAGTAAAACTTAAGCACTAGATTCTAATTATAACATTTTTATAATTTTGTATGTCAGAAAAAATGTCACAGTTTCACTTGTTCATTAGCAAAAGAGGTTACATCTTATGATTGTCAACGTGACAATAATACATAGCTCTGAAAATACTCTTAACTAGAGATAATCTTTATGGTGATTACAGTTGATTGGCTAATCATAAAAGTAACCCAGATGAAACGTCTATGGGATTAAATTACTGATTCGATTACATTACTAATTAGTATACAGTACTCAAAGCTTTTCCATAATTGTGAAGAAAATAAAGAAAAAACTCGAGGAAAAGTTTGATACAATAATACATTCAGATAAGGAATAAAACTCACAAGTTATTTTTGGTATATACTTATTGTTCAAAGAAAGTTATTGTGTTCCCAGCATGTTACGCAATTCCTCACATACTCTTTCTCTTCCTATATAATACTGGTTTCTGATATAAAACATGTTCAATGATATCAATACGACATTTATGGAGACTTATTAAACATCATTGGCTGGTCGTAACTAGATATCCGCTATAAACCAGTAGATAATGGATAGCTATTTCACCATGATATGCGATTTGCTGGCAGAGCGTATCCATAAATCTGATGAGAAATGAACCCAGTACTCAAAGATCTTATAAAAAGCTATTGACTTCTAGACCTAAAAGCTTTCAATTTTAGCTTCCATCAATATACAGTATTACTCAATCGGTGGACCACAAGGCTTGCAAATCGTTGGTTTCATCTCTAGTCTCCTCATAGATATAAACTGCAAAAAATTTCAAAACTAAAGTTAAACAAAAGTAAAGTGCAACCTACTCTTCTATGGTTATCTAGATAGTCAACCGTAGTATAAACTATTCATTAATAATTTAATGCACAATGGAAACGTTTGAATCCGACTTCACTAAACAATAAGTAGCGTATTTACGTTACAATATAATCATATATTGCTTTTACTGTTAAGAAGAAAGGAAAGGCAATTCCGTATTTAGAATTGGAATGATGAGAGAATCTCCATTGCGTATCTTACTACAGCAGCTGTTGCCCAATAGTTTTGAAGAATTCTATCTGTGTTCGATTGCAATTTCACACATCAAGTTATAATTTTTGCAGTTCTTAATATTCTCTATAGATAATACGATAGATTGATATGCCGGGCACCTAATGAAGATTGACTATCTTCGGGAACTGTGTTTTAGAACATTATTCCAATTATTATGACTGTGGACGGTTTAAACATTTCATTTCTATGACTGTTATGTTCCCCTTGCCCGGTCCTCTCGTTTTGTATATTTGCTCTTAGTATATTGTTTATTTACTATGAACTACGTTTACTTAATTATTTACAAGTTGTACCCATTCACTGCCACTCTTTCCTTTGTTCTGTACAAATGTTATATTCTTGATTGGTTCACTGTATGGTCTGATTTATGTATATATAAAGGCATGATTAAAATATAATACGATCTCAGATCTCGGTTCTACCGGCTCTCTCCGTCTTCCGGTTCCTAATTCCGGTTGTTCTATTGTCGGACTGGGGGTTGAGTGGGCTAAGGTCAATCAAGGATTATCAACTAGGCGCACATCTGATTGGTGTTCGCGTCCACCGACCAAATCATCTCTCTCTTTCTTTCTCATGCCATAACATAGATTTTGTATGTATTCTCAGAACTCGGTGGTTTTGTCACCTAAGATTCTTAGAATAAGCTGATTTAGTGCTTGTGGAATAATTAGACAATGAACTAGGTCTATATAATATTTACAAGAATGATGATAAGATCACTACATGTAAACAATAATATTTAAAGAAAACAACCATCCAAAGTCCTTTAAGCTAAACTGTAAATCCCATTTACAGGACAAAATCAGTTGCTGATAGTTTAAATATAATGGTCCTGTATAACTTTACACATAGCAATTATCATGAATCCTAATCTAGTGTAGAACTAATTGAAAACAGATAGTAAAACAGCTATATCTTCACAAGTTTTGATAATGTTTACGATAAACTTAAACTAATTGAAGAAGGTACCTTTAAGAGCTTGATAGTTAAGTGATCAATCTGCTGTTGATTGAAGGATGCAGAGATAATGATACTAAACACAAATAGGTCTTATTCATGCTCTCATACCATTTCTCTATTCCACGGTAATCAAGGTTCAGATGGTCATGATATCCTTTCGACCACATGGTATTCAATAAGTACAGCAACGTAAGCATTCAGTTTAAAGAAAGCTTCAATTCAAACTCGCTGTCAATACAGGAGGTAGCTCAGTGGTTGCAATGATGAGATTTAAGTCAGTCACAGATTCGGATCAAACTATACCAAATTCGACTCAGTAAACTAGGTAGTATCAAGCACCTAAAATGTCTTAAAGCCAAGCACACAAGTAGGTACCTGATAAATGAGATTGTTAGGGATTCGAAATCCCTAGAAATACAATTGTACATTTTATCAAGTTGTATTGATTTTTTTGTTAGCATGATTTGTAAACTTTCATCACTTCTATGTGATCACACTTGACAACATTTAATTGTACTTTTAAAAATGTTGATAATTTCAATTCGATGGATAATCACTACGATTATTTTGTATACATAAAGGAATGTGTGAAATATAATCGGAATCTGATTCCAATTCTGATTTCGATTCTGCCTGGTTGATCTATCGGCTTGTTCTTCTATCTCTGGCTTGGGGCCAATTGAGCATAGGGCAAATGCGCATCACCAACTAGGCACACTTCAATAGGCGTCCCGTTCAACTTTTTCTCACGTTATAACAGAGATTCGTCACAAATTCCGATATCTTTTTAAGTAGATTTGTTGCTATAAGTATTAATACTACTGACCATAAAAATAACTTTTGAACAATTCTAACGAAAGAAGTACTACCTAAAACCAGGGAGAATTAGATAGTCGTAAAAATTACTCACTGAAGATAAAAAAACACTTCATTTAGTGAAATTATAGAAAATTATAAATAATGTACCGTTTGGCTTCAATCATCTTTTTGTAAGTTGTCTGTATTCTTCACTCTAGATTATTCCGAAAACTAGTTCTCGTTGCTTCGATTCATCTTTTACACATCCTAAATATACCTTGCATCTTCCTATCCTACAGCGTCCCGTGAGATACAAGTAGTATCCATAACACCAGTAAAGTACACCTTCCAAGAAGCTAGATTATATAGCTGAATAACTAAATTGTAACTGGGTGCTGCAGAGATTGTTGTATGTTAATTTGATATCACAAATTGGTTTAAATTAAGCAACCATTGAACACTAGGAAGCACTGGACAGCTATTTCGCCTCAATATGAGACTATTCGGCAGTGCGCATCCACGACTCCACCAGAGAACGATCATATCAACACTCAACAAAACCCACTACATCCAAATACAACTAATATCAGAACGCTAGTAACTAGCTTTTAAAGGTAATTCTTGAACTTCCAGTGAGAAGACGCGACCGGTGAGTCCAACTATGTCAGGTGTGAGGCAGTTACTCACCGACAGCAATGAATGAAATCGAGCGAATAAATTAAGAATTCACTGAGTTAGGAATACCAACCGTTGGGAGCCGGCTCAATGATCTAATGGTAAACCGTTCGTCGAGGAGCCAGAGGATCGTGATCTCGATTGCTAGTTAAGTCATAAATTCGTACTGTTGAAGAGCCCCTTACCAGGACGAAATAGCTCTCCTAGTGGTCAATGGTTTACTAATTCAGATTAATTTGTTATTACATTAAATTTACCGAATTACTAGATCATCGATGAAATCTAAGATGCATTAGTAGAAATTATGCAACAGTATCAAATCTCTAAATACTATCCAACTAATAGTTTAGGATCTTTCTAGCATAAGTAGATAAAATTCATTTTTTGTTACTTAGATGATAATATATTAAAGAATAGAAGTGTAAGACTTGTACTATACAATCGAATGCCAATTTAGATTTTGCGCATGAGTGATTCTAGATGAACTTTTGCACATAGTTTTTTTTTACATTTTCTACCTCATATACTGCTCACCTCTATAGTCTCAAGATTGCTTTCCTTCAGTTGCTGATTGAATACATACGAATAACACCGATAATAACATAAATCATACCATCAAAATAGATATTTTTGCAATATAATAATAATGATACAAAAGATGAGTGTATATAGATTTTATTTAATAAATAAATTAATTAATTCTTTTCTTTGTTTATCACAATATGTCCATTCTGAACAGATTTATTATGATGAATATAGAGGTTAATGAATATTTTTCATGTGATGTAAATAACACTTTATAATGCACATAAGTAATAAGTAATCAAAGAAGGAATTTATGAATGTGTACACAAATAAAAAGAATAGTGAGAACATTATGTGTAATCAATTATGATTACATAACACTAGTGATAATCACAAGTAAATGAGTAAGATAGACAATGTGTGTGTGTGCACACTTTGTATACACTGTGAATAGTGTAGTAACTCAAAACAAAGAGAAAAAGAAAACGTTATTCGATGAAAACGAATACAAACAAAGTGAAATAGTGATAATAACAGCCATCATAAGTTTTGAGGAAAGTCTAAACTAGTTTGCATGGAATGATTATAAACTTGAAATAAATATCATGGAATTGAAGCTCTTCATCACAACCATCATGAACAGATAGATGATTTTGATTGCATGCTTTTGTTTTTTTATTCATCAACAATGCCGACTTCTTCTAATTTAGCAAGGAATGCAGCAACACGATGATTTGCATCATTCTAAAACAAAATAATTGAAATAAGATGGTTTATGGAGATTGGTATTAAGTTTATTTGATTAAATTCGTCATAGATTGATGTTAGCAGGGTACCATTGAAAACTAGGGAGTACTGGACAGGCATTTCGTTTTAGTACGGTACTCCTTAGCAGTGTTCACCCTGAAGAGTACCATACTAGAACTAAATGGCTGTTGAGTACTCCCTGGTTTTTAATGGTACCCTAGTAACATTAATCCATGACGAATTCAATAAAATAAAATAATCAATAATGCAAAACATTGCATAATCTGTAAAACTGATATGATTCTGAAAAGGAAACTACACAGAATTAAGGTAGTGTATAAAACGATCAACAATCATTGAAATTTTTTAGTTCGATTGAAGAAAACAATTCCACACTGATAACTGTACATTAGATAGTGTCGACTGTGATGCACTATATATTGAAAAAAGTTTAAGTGAATACATGAGAGAATTCACAAACAAAAGTGATAACGGCATTACAGACTATATCTAATAACTATTCTGGCTTTCAACGATTGTCCAAGAACGTATTTAGTTTTAAAAAATATCCAAACTTGATTGACACCTATCAGGTCCTTTTTTTGTCGATGTGACTAGTTTGGAAGGCACATATTGTTCTTGTATTATTCAAACATGTAAATTTGCAAGTTCAACTGACAATAACATGTGAAATGTACTGGTCCATCGTTGACTAATTTATTGGGCATTTTTATTTATAAGGTATTTTTAATTTGGATGCAGTGTAGGTTTTATTTAATCCAATAATAAGGTACTAACTGAATACCATCTGCGATACTAATACCTATCAAGCGCTGGGAATCTAAAGAAACAGTTGTCATTGTATCCTGAACTTCGATTAATATGCATAACGGAAGGATTATCTTACCTAAAACCAATGTAGTGACCGATGATATACGACCGTTATTCTATGCCCGTATGTCTGTCCCGTTATCCCTAGTCCCCAAGCCGGATTGTAAGAACTTCAGATTAATAAGCCGAGATCCCAACATATATATGTGTGTCCCATATTTCAAGCATACATCTAAATTCGAGTTACACATCAGATCAACTAGAGAAAATGACATCAATATCCAACAGAGGATAAGAAAACGGGTAACGCATATACAATTAATTAATCACAATTCACTTAATGCGAAGTCATGTAACAAAAGTTAATAAGTCAGATGGGAGGTCTGGATAATGAGAATATGAAGATAATGAAAACAAAATCTTCTTACATAAGGGAACCAAAATATGCACAATAATTTCCGGAAAAATAGTTTTCAAGATTATCATTCACTGAAAACTAGTCATCTGTAACCGTTGTCAATCTTTTACTTGATAACATGCAGTTTATTTCATTACATCATAATTTACAAACTCACATTCATAGTATCCCTTACTTGGCTGCTTAATTACATAATTTTGTCGAAACTTTTGTATTTTAATGTTTCGATTAGGGTGGGGAGGGTTGTGGAGATAGTTAATTGGCCAATTTCGATATCACGAATTGATCTAAATCAGACAACCAATGATCACCTGGAACCACTGAACAGCTGTTTCGTCCTAGTATGGGACTCCTCAGCAGTGCGCATCCACGACCCTATTGAGGGGTCTTACCAAAGACCCTCTGGCTCCGCATCGAACGCTTCACCATTGGACCACTGAGTCGGCTCCTAACGGTTGATATTTCCAATTTCAATTGACAAACCAGCTGTCCAGTGCTTCCAGGTGATCAATGGTTGTCTGATTCAGATCAATTCGTGATATCAAAATTGACAATTTCAATGTTTCTCTTTATTCTAAACTAAATGAAGTTTATCCACTTTATTAAAATTTAATAACAGAGTGCCTTCTCATTACAAAATCACTTATTACTTTACACTTAGTGTTTCAACTATAATTCAATTTGTCACGTTACATTGTGCTGACCTATTTTTATAACTGTCAGTCGAACTTATTTCTGTAAGTATATTCATCATTTCATTTTGTAAATTGAATGTGATACATTAATGGTTATCGGTAAGCGACGAGAGATGAGATAAAATAGTGAATTCATTCTATGCTTACTGACTTGTTGCTGTGACTCATTTTAAAATAATACAAGGAATTAATTACATGGAACGTGTGAATTATCTGCATTACACAGTGAGGAAAACCCACGGTAATTACGCTTATGTATACTTCATTACTATGAAAATCATTATTACTCTATGCATCACAAAATGTATCCTTTTATTTCGTCATATTGTGGTAATGAGATGGGACTATTTAAATGTAGTTTGGATATTTTTGCCAGGTTCTGTCAATTTGACAGACCAAAGTTGAGAAAACTGAGCCTACAATCAAGTATTCGGCATTGCGAAAATGAGCCCAGTCTAAAAGAAGTAGAGTTGGACTCGAAACGATGATAAATTTGTTAAGAGATGAACGTGAGAACCGACGTTGTCAATGTGATATGATACTGAGGATGCTAAAGTGCATTTATGAATAGTTTGGCTAAGCATTTAGTCGCCCACGACCATCAGGTTCATCCCGAAGTAGCTTGGAATGATTTCAAATCAGGTGTAAACGCAGCAGCGTTATTTGCATCTAACCCCAATCCAATGAAAGACCATTGGATCTCTAGTACTTCTAGGGAACTGATGGAGGCTCGAAAACTCATTCCAGCAGGCTCGGAGTATGATGAAGAGCGACGACAACTGAAACGTAGACTGACAAAAAGTCTGCGTAAGGATCGTGAACAGTGGTGGGCAACAAAAGCAAAAGCGACAGAATCATCGGCAGCAACAGGCAACAGTAGACAGCTGTTCCGACTTATCAAGGACATCGGTATCAAGAAATCGGCAGTTAGTGAAATTATCTCTGAAAAAGATGGGTCGATGATTTACTCTCAATTTAGAAGATTAGAACGATGGGCAGAACACTTTCAGGAACAGTTCAACTGGCCCCCAGCCACTCTTAGCTTACCCACAATCTCCAAGCTACCCGAATGGAAAACTGACACAGGCCCCCCAACTCTCAATGAGGTTGAAAACGCCATAAGTAAATTGAAACGAGGGAAAGCAGCAGGACCTGATATGTTGTCTACCGATATCTTTAAGGATGTTGGTCTAGTTTTAGCCTGCAGGTTGACTGATATATTAGCCAAAGTCTGGGAACTAAACACCATCCCATCTGACTGGTCTCGATCGCTGATCGTTCCAGTCTACAAAAAGGGACAGAAATCCTCTTGTGATAACTACAGAGGAATCAGTTTGACCAACATAGTATCTAAGATATTAGCCACTATAATCATTCGGCGTTTATCCAACACTAGGGAACAACAGACTCGAGAAAACCAGGCTGGTTTCAGACCTGGTCGAGGTTGCACTGATCACATATTCACCCTGCGCCAGGTCCTCGAACACAGACATATGTACCAACGCCCAACTATAGTTGTATTTCTTGACTTAAAAGCAGCGTTCGACTCTGTTGACCGTGAAGTCTTGTGTCAATGTTTGTCATTAAAAGGCGTACCTCAGAAGTACATTAACCTTATAAAGGCTCTCTACTCAGCCACCACTGGTCGAGTCAGAGCATATGGCGATTTGTCACGAGAAATTTCATCCTCAAGTGGATTTCGTCAAAGTTGCCCCTTTTCCTCTTTTTTTATTTAATTTCATCATAGACATACTCTTAGAAACCTCACTCACTTCTTTTAACTTCTCAGGAATTAATCTCCTTCCAGGAGGTTCTCTTGTCGACTTAGAATATGCAGATGATATAGTCATAGTTGGTGAAGACGCACACAGCATTCAAGGTCTCTTGAACACGTTGAGTAACAATGCAGGCATATTTGGGATGCGCTTCTCCCCGCCAAAATGCAAAATGTTACTCCAGGACTGGCTTGCTTCTTTCCCTAAATTAGTTATAGGGAGTGAAGTTATTGAATGCATTGATCGCTTCACTTATCTCGGAAGTCTCATCAACCCTGGTGGGTCGGTGTCTGACGAAATCTCAGCGCGGATCCAGAAAGCTCGATTGGCATTTGCCAATCTACGGCACTTGTGGGGCAGGCGAGATATCCGTGTCTCAACGAAAGGCCGGGTGTACTGCGCAGCAGTCCGCGCCATTTTAACATATGGCTGCGAAACGTGGGCCATGAACACTCAAGATATGCGTCGCCTCCAGATATTTAACCATAGAAATCTTCGTAACATTGCTCGTATATCATGGAATAACCGGATTAGTAATAGTGAGGTTAGACAAAAGGTTCTTGGGAAACACGGTAAATCAGTCGAAGAGGTCATTAACCTTCATCGACTGAGATGGCTGGGACATGTATTGCGCATGCCCGACCACCGTCTACCCCGTCGCGCGATGTTGGCTAGGGCTGAAGTAGGATGGAAGAAGGTTAGGGGCGGCCAAACCAAAACATGGCATCAGTCTATGAAGTCCTTGACTACTGGTCTAAGCCATGTAGGTAGATGTAGATAACCTGGTTGGGGTCCGCGTGAGGATCGCAATAAATGGCTGGAGACACTAGGCGTTATGGCTCAGAATCGGTCACAGTGGCGCAAGTGTATTCACTCCTTAACCTCATCTAGATCTTGAATTCTATTGTTATTTTCTGGACATCTTAACTTACTCTTTTCTCTTGTATTCTGTCTATATGTTACGTCAATAATCTCGTAGTGCGTGTGGTATGGCAACTTGAACCTACGGCGTTTGTGCCCGGTTCTACGTTGCTGCTGCTACTGCTGCTGCTGCTGATGATGATGATGAATGTGATATGATATGTAAATGAGTGTTGTGTAGATTATTAAATTTGAATTCATTAGCACGAATTAGTTTGAGTTAGACAACCATTGAAAACCAAGAAGCATTAAGTAGCTGTTTCGTTTTAGCAAAGGGCATTTCAGAAGTGAGCACCCACGACCCATCAGGTCGAACCCAGGACCTTCAGGCTTCGAAGCGACTAGACTGGACCACTCAATTAAATTCCAACGGTTGATATTTCTAACTCAGTCAATTCGCGGTAAATTTGTGTGATTACGTCGACTGTTATCGGTGGGTAACTGCTTCACATCCGACATGACTGACAAAACATAGAGCCCTTTTAAAAGATTTTATTTAGAAGTAAATGCTGCTTAGAAGTATAGAGAATGAATGATGAAATTTGATTAGTTACCTGGAAAAGCTTTGACCAAAATCCCAGACGAAAATCTGGAACAAATTAGTCCTATTTTCTCACTTTCTATATAGATGATGACTATCTCGTTGAGGTACCCGAACTGATGGCTATCACTGGCTGAAACACTGGGTAACATAGTTCAAAACCAGTCACAGTAGCGTAAAAGTTTTCACCTATTATGTCCTTCTAAATCTTATTCCTTTGTGAATACGTTTGCTTCATCCATTCATATTGAATTACATTATCGTGTTAATCTTGTAAACTTGATCACGTAATGCTAATAATAACACGTCAACTTTGATTTATACGCATATACATCAGGTTCTACGTTGTTCATGACTAACTGACTAACAAAAATTGGCAAAATTATTCGTTTAAATCTTACTGGACATACATATACATAAATGTTCAAATTTCTATAGTCAACTGATTGTTTTAAAGGTAAATCCTAATACAGTTGAATTGGATATTTGAACTTATAAACAGATAAAGTGGAAATTGTTAGTAAAAATACATGGACTACATTTTCAGTAATATAAAGTTACAGATCAAATAAGTTAACTATGCACAAAACATTATTATGCATCAACATCATCACTTACCTTCGAAACGAGATCAATCAAGTCAAGTAAATGCTTTATTCCAATACATAAACTGAAATACAAGAAAATATCATTAAGTTAAAATACCTTCTAACGACAAGTATTTGTCTAGCACTCATAGAAACAGTTCTTGCTTCAGATTGATTATTACCTAGTGTTATACACAATTGTAATTGCTTTATGAATATCGCTCTAGCGATGTTCATACAGCGAATTATTTGCTGGCGCTTGGAATAGATAGGAAAAGTGGAGGGGAGTCCTAAAGACTGTAAAACTTGGTGATGTTATCAGACATAGTCTAAGATAGTGACCAGTTGAGATCTTGATATATATATTTTTTATATTATACACTACGTAATAGTAAGATAATCTTCCTTAGCTGCAAGTGTTTCTATGCTATACCTTTAAATAAAGTGTGTCTCTAATTGAAAACCATTTACGTTTACTTCTTTGTTGATTGTTCCTTTGGTGAACTATTATTAATATCCTTCAAATAAATAAATATTTGTATCTAAAAGATTATTTTACACAACTGATTAGAAAAGGAATCCAATGTTAGCGTTATTTCATCATAAACAATTATCAACTGGAAAGAGATTGAAAATTTAGGGTGTATTGAAAAATAGTATCATATATTAATATCGTACTCTTCAGCAATAAACCAACGTAGGATAGAATCAGAATCTTCGGGCCTGATAGTGAAACGGACATTCATCATTGGGTTTAATCAGTATTTTAAAGAAAATATGCCATCAATAAGGTCTAGTTGTCCTTTAGCAGTTGATATTTTTTAATTAAGCAACAAAAAAAACATAAGTAATTAGATAGACACACCATGAAGGTGATAGATTTGATCTCTGGTGACGTAATTGATGTATAACGCTAAGGGGTCTTATAAGAGGACAAAATAATTGTCCAGTTACTCATAATTTCCAATAGTTATCTAATTAAAATCAGTTCATGAAATGAAATCTCCATGTCATTCATATTAAATAGAAACTAATGTCAAGTATCTAGTGCGAACCGAATTACACTAAAATCTCAATGCACTCCTATTGTAAAATTTTAATTATAGAAGAATATAATATATTTCAACAACTTTAGCCAATCATATGAGTAATGTAAAGGGAATTTGTCTAATTTTAGATCACTTGGATTTGTTGGCAGATAATTGCAGTTATCATTAACTGGTATACATGTTTTTTTTGAGATGGATTGTGACTGGCAAACGGAATCCAGAATGCACGTTTCGTCCCATAAGGGACTCGTCAGCTAGATGTATCTTCATCCCAGTATTGATTTACACACTAGGACTCAAACTCCATTCGCTTCGTGTAAAACGCCACCGCATTCATCACTGGGCTGCTGAATCCAAACAGCCACATTTGTACAAAGGGTATGTATATGTAATTAGAATGTAATTGGATCCTTCGGTTGATTTGTCATACATATGATGATTGGTATTTAATAATTTGGTACAAATTTGTATACCACACAATTAGAAACATAGAACTCTGAGTAAATTAAGGAGTAAACGTGGTCATAACCAGAAAGGTCAAATTTAACAAAACCGTTAGTGACACAGTTTGGAGAGAAAAATAACAAAGGAAGGCTTCTCTTGGTGGGAAATAACATTTTTATAAAGCGTTTAACAGAAAACTGTAAGTAACCACAATTATGATCTATTTGTGATAAGGCTTTAGGTCACCAGATTGCATTACATCTGGAATTCCAATCAGGGAGCCATGATGGACCGAAAGAGGCCAGTCCTATACAGGTTTCTTTCAAACCACGGCGCTATAGACTGACTATCTATCCAAATATCCAACTCAATATCAGTGTGAAAAGACCAATTAGACAAGCAATTCTCCATTTAGTGAAATTAGAGAACGTCATAAAATATTATATACATTACTTTTAGTCTTTAATTTCCACATCCTTTGCGTTCATTGATCCGTGTTGGTTGTAGGCTTTCTTCCCTTGGTCGTCCTCAATTTTCCTATATATTCTAATCATGCTTTGCTCATTGCCACCTTAAAAACTCACCTCATATACTGTTTACTGATTCTTTCCAATTTCACGTGATGTTCCGCTACCTACTACTTATGGAAAACCTTATGAGAAGTATCCACAACAGGAGCACTCACAAATAGTATATTATATGGGAGACGTTAGGACGACATTCGCAAAACAGGACCGGGTTAACAAAGCTGGTGTTTCAAGGTTGTGATGCCAATTTTGATTAAAACCACTGTAGCCAAACCCAAATCACCGAATCTCAACTTAAATAATATGATGGTGCAGTAAAATGTCAGTAACCCTACATAACCAACGATGTTAGAATAAATGGAATCGTCGAACATCTTCAATTTGGATAGATATACGAACCTTTTTAATAACTCTGGCGGTTAACCACAAAGAGTGAGAGCAGATCCAGAGGAAAATAAAAATTATTTATATAATTAATAAGAAACACAAAACCATTTAACAAGTACAAGTAAATACAGTCGAATTTAAGCAAGAATATTCGCTTAAAGGCTAATACAACTTTCTGGCTTTCTGTGCTGAAGTGCAAAGAGCAGGGTTCTAACCTATTAGTTAATAACCAAAAGTTAAGTACTTTACATACCAAGCCACCGATCAACTCGAACCAGCTAAAATCAAACGGTTACTCATGATAGCTCGAAACACATAAATGTATGTTGAAATACGTCAGTGAAAGATATGTAGTACGGATTTACGTACAGAAAGCTAAACAAAGTATTACTTACCGTCGACCAGATAAAGATTTTTCAATATGTTGTTGTTCTTTCGGTGTAAATCGTCCATCTTCTTCCAAGGCAGCAATTATATGTTCAGGTCTTGATAACATACCGACATGAACATGCCATGAAAATGCTTGAGTAAGATTTTGATCTGTCAACGCCTCACGACAACTCGTTGTAGCCAGTACTAACATATGACGACCCTAAAAAAGAAATCATAAATACACATTTCATGAAAAGAGAAATGAAAACATGTGTATATTTATTAAAGTTCAGCTATTAAGTACAGATTTCTGTACTTAGTTTTCAACTACATTATAAGTATGAGAGCAAGTGATACTATCACCTGGTTCTCAAAACTGAAGTAGGTGGGGCATTTTTCGAAAACACGATTGAGTGGAGGAAAGTGAAACACTTTGACCACATAACTCCAAAAGAGGAAAGGAAGAATAGTTAGTCCGTTAATTAAAAAAGCAATGCTATCAACTAAATTATTATTAATGATATCTAAGCATAGACATAATGAAAAATTGTGCACACACTAACCCCTTTCAATGGTTGAGAAACTAAATCACGAATTGCTTGAACAATAAAATTAGAAAATCTTGGTCCAACTGGATTGTATTCAATTAGGCCTTCAATATTATCAACGATGACAACACTTAAAGGTGATTTAGCACCATCATCAAAAATCTATGTTCGAATGGAAGGAGAAAAATTATGACAACAATGAAAAATGGCTACAGCGATTATCCACTTGTTATTTGTTATAATAATATAATAATGCATTCCAAGAAAATAGCAACTGTTCCTAGCTTTATCATAGATTCGTTCAACATTAAGGACCAGACAAACATGGTATTTGTTACTACTCTACGGATAAACAATGCAAATGTTTCAGAGATTAATCTCATCCCAAATAACTAAGTGGAAGCGTCTCAGACCATGAAACAGTGTGACAGGTTTAAATTCCACAGGGAGCATCGATTCTCTAAAGAATGAAGAGATACCATACTAATAAGTACCAGACAGATAGACAGTTACAACGTAGAACTTGGTACATGCGTACGTCAGTTCAAGTTGCCATGCCTCAATTAGCAGACAGAGATTAAATTGTCGAATCAAATCCCAGAGTAGGGGAGGTAGTAACAGAGTTAATATTAATGGAAGGGAATAGAGATCAGAGATAAGATTTAAGAAAATATGATTCAGTAAAGAGATAACTATGATAAGTTAGGAAACTTAAAATTTGGAGGAAGACAAGGAGTGGATACACCTGCGCCATTTTGAGCCATATCACACAAGGTCTCTAGCCATTTATTACGAGCGTCACGCGAACCCCAACCAGGTAGTCTGCACCTATTAACATGGCTCAACCCAACTGTCAATGACTTCATGGACTGGTTCCATGTTTTGGTTTGGCCGCCCCTAGCTTTCTTCCAGCCTACTCCTACACTAGACAGCATTGCTCATCGAGGTAGGCGGTGGTCAGGCGTATGTAACACATGTCCTAACCACCTTAGCTGATGGAGATTTACTACTTACTAATAAGTACCAACTAGTATGATACCTGGGTCAAGGTTCCCTGTAAACTCAATTCGCAAACATCTAACATCAATAAATGCACAGTTGGTAGAATTCTCAATAATCATCCAAAAATAACTAAGTGTGCCAAAAACGAAACGTGGTCTATTTCATATCGAAAAATGGAACAACACCCCAGTGACTAAATTACTCGACTTTGAACCACCGCCTAACAGTTCGCAACCAGGCTGTAGAAAGCGTAAAAATCGACTTTATTTCCATTTCTTAAATAAAAAGTGTGAACATGAAGCATACGATATCATCTCTAAGTTGGTTGGGTATTATCACCACAATATATGCAAATTAACGGACGTGTACAATAACCTGTACCAAATTACTGAATTGCATTGTATAGTCTTTACATTAATGGTATATTCATTAGTAAAGATCGAAATAACAGTAAGGGAAACCTAATCCAATGTATGAAAATAAAATCGTTACGTCAAATCACATTTCATTTGGTTCGCAACAATACAATCTATATTCTGATTAGATTGGCATATTAATTAATGCCTAGGGGTGGTTATGTATATTAGTTTAAGAGGTCATTTGATATCACGAAGCAAGTATATATGTTGCAATGGAAGAAAACCATACATACGAAAAGAAAATTGATTTAGGAAAACATCCAAATAACGCCACCTGTAACTCGTTACTAGAAGTGAGAATCACGTTACGGCTTACAGCGAATTGTGACATAAGTTCGAGACATTTAGTGGCTTATAAACATTGGTGAGAATGATTATATTTACTCGAGCATTCTACTATGGACGAAGTTCTTTTTTGAACCTAGTTTCGATTAAGGAGTAAAGTGGTTGAGTACCATGAAAAATTATCATATTTAGGAAGAGCCATCGATTAAAGTAATACTTTTGGCTAAAGTGTTGAGCTTATACAAACTTTTATCAATATTTGTTTGCACGAATGAAAACACTAATGACAAAATAAGCAACAATCCCTACAGTTATAGATAATTATGCATTAGGCCTAATAATCAAGTATTCTCTGATAGTTATGTCTAAACAATATGCGTATAATGTAAGCACAGAGTTTAGTTTCGTGGTGACGAGCTCAGGACAATTATGTATCAAGACAAAACAGACAATACAAAAGGTTATTACACAAAGAATCAACTGTTAATTTGCTTACCTTTTTCATTGCGGCACATTTAGCCATTTCAGTAAACCCAATCATTTTATGTGAAGTAACAATTTTAACAAATGGAAATCCAGAGAGTCTAGCAATTTCAACAGCCAGTGCAGTTTTGCCAGCTTTTGGTGGACCTTCTAACAACATCGTTAATGGTCTATAGGTTTCAACATCTGGTTCTTTCACTGCAGACACAGCTAGCCGACCCATATCCAACGCTTGCGAAACGGACTCACCCCACATCATGATACCGCGAGGTGCATAACAGCTGAGCTCTTCTTCAGAAGTACCAAAAGCCTCGAATAACATTTTAAAAACGGAATTAAGTACATCGTCACAAAAAAACAAGCGTAGTAACATATAGGATGTATACAAGAGAATTCAGTCAGTCAATCACATGAACAACGCAGAACCTGACGCATATGCACACAGGTTAAAGGTGACATACCACTACATGATCAAATTTGCAAGATTAGTAGAACCGTATAATCCAATATTAAGGAATGAATCAAACGTATGTACAAAGGAGTAATGGAACTTAAAATCTACGAGAAAAATACTCTTGCACCATGCATACCGATTCTGTCACAGAAAACGTTTTCACCGAATGAATGCGATTGTCACGCGGACCTCAAACACATAGTCTGCATCTACCGGTACGGCCTAGGCCAACAGCCGAACATTTAATGAACTGATAATGTGTTTTGATTTGACTGTTTTATCTTTCTTCCATTCTACTCCTATACCAGCCAACATCGGGTATACGCAACACATGTCCCAATAATCTCATTTAATAAAGGTTTATGACCTCTTAGACTGATGTGCCATGTTTCCCAAGTACTCCGTGTCTAACATCAGTATTTGTTTACTCTACTGTCCCACGAAATCCGGGCGATATTTTGGGAATTTCTGTAACTAAAAACCTGTAGCCTTCTCATATCTTATATTTTTATAGCTAATGTTTCACATTCGTAGGTTAACACAGAACGGAATGCTGCCCAGTACACTCGGCCTTTTGATGAAAGAGGGATATCTTGCCTACAACACAAGTGAAGTAAGTTGCTAAATGCCAAACGACCTTTCTGAATCCGTGTTGAAATTTCACCAAAAACTAACCAACCAGGAGGCGATGAGACATCCCTAAATAAATGACGTGGTAAACGCACATAACTACATCACTTCCCATGACCAATTTAAATTATGATGCAGATCAGTCCTGAAGTAACATTTTTCACTTAGATGAAGGGAAACGCATTCCAAATATCATTGCAGTGTTACTCAAGGTGTTTAGGAGATTATCCATATTATCAGCATCTTCACTGAATAGGAGCAGATCGTCTTCATATTCTAAATCGATAAGTGGGTCTTTTGATAAGAGATTAATCCGCGAAAAGTTAAATGAAGAAAGTGTGACTTCTAGGAGGACATCTATGACGACATTCAACAAAAGAGGGGGGGTAAGAGGCGACTATGAAGAACACCGCTTGGAGCTGAAGATTCTCGTGACGGTTCGTCCTAAGCTCTAACACGACCAGTGGGGTTCGAGTAGAGAGCTTTCATAAAGTTTACACACTTGAGATACTTCTTTCACGACGAACACTGCCATAAAACCTCTCGATCAAAAAAGTCGAAATCTGCTTTCAAATTAAGAAAAATACCACTATTGTTAGACGTTGATAAGTATGCCCATGCTCTAGAGTCTGACAGATGGTGAATATCTAGTCGGTGTATCATCGCCCATGACCGAAACCAACCTGGTTTCCCATACATTTTAGATCTCAAGCTTCAAATAAACAGTGGATGACTATACAGGATAATATTTTAGACACTACGTTAGTCAACAGATTCCTTTATGGTTGTCATAAGATTTTTGTCCTTTCTTATAATTTGCAACGATAGGTGATTGAGACCAGTCAGATGGGAGGATTATGTCCATGTCCTAGATATCAGCTAATACAAGAAAAATAAGCAAAGGTTGCTTGATACTAACGTGTAAAAAGTAAATAAGTTCTGTGTAATATAATCCAGTTTATAAACAAAGGTTGAAGTGAATTTTGTAACTGCATCGAATGATAAAATCAAAAATATATAGCAGATTTAAATTTAAAAGATGTGTACTCACCGGTTTAACATCATGCTCTAATGCGTATAAGAAATCGGAACGTTTTACTAACAATCGATCAAATGCATCAGGATCTAACTGAGTTTTTCCGGATGGCTGCAAAGGAAAAAGGCGAAGATATTGATAATATCTCGAAAAAATCTTCAGAAGTGAGATGATGAGATTACTTTGACTAGTCAGTATTCTTCAGGACCTTTCGAAATACTTCGATAAAAGAATGGGTTATGCTTTCATTATCCAAAAAAAATTTCTAAGAAATTTGAGCCTGCTTTCCAGAAGCGCCTACACTCGTAAAATTACAATACAATCCTATTAATACTGTTGTTTTATGCAGTAAAAGTGCTTTCAGACTTTCAGCGTTCTGTTTTCTGTTCAGTATTGAGGATTATAAAATCTTCTTGGAACAAGGAAGTTGCCAGGAAATCAATGTCTAAGCGTTCCATGATAAGACATACCATCAGGTGTTAACAAAAACAGCAGATTCACAGGATGCAGTCAATTAATGATACAAACTGCAAAGTACTGTTAACTTCTAAATAACACTATCCATAAGTCAAACTGCCCGATTTGACGGAAAAACATACAAAAATGTGCTCACATTAAGGAGAAAATCACAAGGATTTATCGAAGAAATGTCTATATGCATTTAGCAACTAATAATAGTTAACTTGGAATATGTGTATATATCTTATCAATTAATGTTAGTTAATGATAGAAAAAAAATAACCTTAAGGTGGGGAAAAGTGGCTAGCAGATTCATTTAGAATGTTCAGGAATGTCCGAATAGAAATAGTTGAAAAATGTAATTTTCAAACTTGATATCTAGGAACTATCTTTAAAATCATTTAATAATTTCTTCTCTCCTTTAGTTATGCCTTTTTACAACCATCCACCGACTCAATTTTGTTATTAGTAATATTAATCTGATCACAAACTGACTATAACCAATGAAAGAAAGCACTAAACAGATACTTCATCCTAGTATTACCCACACAGAGCATCAGAGCAACGCCCTTCCATGATTACAAGGGAGAAGCAAACCCAGTAAGCTCAAATCGTCGAGTTGAGCATTAATAGTGTCAGTCAATTTCGAAAGTTGTGCAACCGCCATTTGATGCCATTAGTGATGGATTTTAGTTGTAATTGCCATAGTACTCATGAGTAGCTAAATGTTTATTGTGTAATTTTGTTGCCCGTATTTCATTGGTTAGTGATGGTCGAACTTTCTAGATGTTTTCTATTGGCTGGAAGATTGCTTGTCTAGCCAGTTATTTAGTTTTAGCATTTTTACGCAGTGTAGATTGCTGTGACTGTTTTTTGTTGTTATTGCTCATTCTCCTTAAATGTAAGTGACAAGTAAATTAATACAAAAATATACGAAACGCGCGTCCTGGATTCCACTTGCCAGTCACAATCCAACTTATTTAATACTTGTGAAAAATTCGCTATATCGAGGCAATCCTCTCAGGATGCACATATAGCAACAATGACTGATCAGCTTCAGTGTATAACAAATCAACGGGGATACACAAGTTTATCCTAATTAACATTTATTTGTTGTAGAAATACATAAAGTACTCAAATATTTGTCCCAGTATGTAAATATTCCTAAAACTCAAGACAGCCTTTTGACTTTGTCGACCTCGGGTGCATTATTCCGGTGAATCTAGAACGATGTCATTTGAAGCTAACAACTAGTGAATAACTGAAATCACTGAACACACTGATCACAACATCTTACTAGAACTATATGAATTATTTCACGAAATTAGTCACTGGTAAGCACATAATTTTATGTTATTAAAGAGTAAGAACAACAGATACGAAGGTCCATGGTATGAGACTCTAGAGTCTTGGTTAGTGACGCCTCCTATATTATATTACACAGAGTCCAGATACTGAAGGTTCCGGTATATATTTTAGAGAGCGGTTTAAAAAAGCCTAAGATAGAACTTCGTACATTAGAATTGTTAGCACTGATTACATGCGTGGAAGAAATCAGAGACAGATGACGACTAATAATTTAAATAGAAGAAATATCGGAAAATAAGCATAATTAACTTCATAAAAGAAACCATAACTTACGCTTATCAACTGATACATTGATGTGAACGCCGCAGCACGACATAAGCCTTCAATTTCAGCACCACTGAAATTTTTCGTCTTAGCTGCTAACTCTTTCAAATCAACATCACGTGCCAATTTGCCAGCCTGTTGCATTTTTGCTGTATGTATATTTAAAATTTGAAACCGGCCATCTTCATCTGGTAAAGAGATTTCCATTTGCATCTAGAATTACATATGTAGAGGCTTACATTATGAATAGTAAATGATAGGTGTTAGACTATCTTGTTATGAATATAACTAATTTATCAAATGCACATTGATATACTCAGACTTGAGTTAAACTCTAGGTGATCAAAAAAGGCCTAATACAGGACATCGAATGCTATGAATACGTCAGAGCCAATGATGATGACAAAAAATCAAGGAGCATCTACAGCTCAAAGAGGTCAGGTCCTACAAGCACATAGAACTGTTTTCACAGACAAGTTGTAAACCTGGACGTTACAATTAGACTAACATTATGATAGTACCGAAAATAACTCGGATTATCAAAAGCCCAGGCTAAAAATATACGCCACCACTAAAACATACACGATTATCCAGAAACAGGAAATTTCCAAATATTTCTAGCAGTCCACAGCAAAAGGTGAATGAAAACAAGTAGGTCAATCTGATGCAAAATATTTAAAACAACTCAAAAGAAAGTGTCTTAAACACTAGTCCAAGATAAATGACAGGTCATCAAAAGCTATGCAGAAAAAAAGAAAAGTTTTGTTACTTCAATAATACAAAATACATTCAAGTTTAACTAGAAGCATAGGAATGATAACACTCTTGACTAATTAGTGCCAAGATGTACAGACGTCACTGAATCAATGTGTACATGATAAGAAAACTAATAATATTCGAAATACCTCAATTAGTAGAGAAGTGAATCTCTGACGTTTCGTAACCTAAGGTAAGTTGCTTCTTTAGTGAATACATAACTTATCCAAACTACTACAAGTTTAAATATCGCAAAAAATACTCAATACATACAAACACGTCTGATTAAGATGAATATCATGATGTTTAAGTCAACGATCCTAGTATATATGACATGTTCACATTACATATCCATGAGTACATAAGGTGTGTAATTTAAAAGTTTTATACATATTTGTAGCATGATCTTGAACAGGTTGCGCGTGACTACTTTTAGTACTCAAGCTGGTTGATTAGTTATAAATTCCATTTTACTGGGGTAGTCGCCTTCCTTCATAGTTGGAGAAGCAATTTTCAATCATATGGATATGTTAGACGTCAGGTTAATAAGTATACAATACCGTTCATTGTTTGAACCCCCACTCCACAAACTGATCCCGCTTGAGCATTACTGAAAACCAGGGAATACTAAAAAATTGATTCGATGAATTATGGGACTCTTGAAAGTCTTGGGTTCAGTCACATGCACTGCCACTGAGGTGACTAACATTAAAACGAGACAGTTGTTCAGTGCTCCCTGATTTTCATTGTCACATGAGTGAGATCACTCTGTGAGGAATACAAAAACAAACTACAACTTATCTCCACAAAAAACGTCAACTTCAATATATTGGTATTGTCAAATTATACATGATCATTAAGTCTTTTTAGCAAAAAGAGGAGATTTGACGAAAGGAACTATGAGGAGGTGACTTATATGAAGTAGAAAAACGTCGGGAATTCAAATTCTTTATTAAAATTTTAAAATTAAAATTCCATTAAAACAAAAAGATTTTTATGACAAACAGTTTATCCAATGCTCAATTTATCTGGAATCACAAAATAACATCTTGGTAGTAATACTTACAACACCATTTGGTCATATAATAGGCTCTATTGTTTTTAAACATTTCAGTATTTAATAAGCCATACTGTATTTGTTAACCGTCTTGTATATAAATGAGGGAACGAATGGTGTATGGACCTATTTTTGTCGTAGGTTACAGTGGGACTGAACCAACTGACGTTTCTCCAATAGCCTTGTATATCGAATGTTCGCTTTAAGAAATTATCTGAGTCAAACCGAGTGTCTAGATAGTGTCTCAGTCCACATACAATTACCATGAAGTTCTCTTCGTTTCGTTTCACTATCTAATCAAACGATATTTACGACTACTTTGTTACAAGTAAATTTATTATATATTGATTCAACTTCGTATTCCTGCACATTCTATTTTGTGTATTAATTAGTTCTTCACCTTACACAGAAATCTGTCTCGGTTGAAAGTTTTTGTCCTATCTGGACGACTTTAAATAGCAAGACGGTTGATTTTTTGAATGCGGTCATCGAATATCAAATCTTCTAAAATCGATATCCTTGGAATTCGAGTAACAGTTATATGAACAGATTTTGTCAACTAGGCTGTTTAAATCAATCAGTAACTACTTTTTCAAGCTGATTTAGTAATCCTAGTAGTTAGCAAAACATGAAACATTCATTTCTACTTACTACCAAAAGCATCAGCAACAATCTTTGTATTTTTTGAAAGTAAGAGAACATACCTCAAAACGTCCAGGTCTTAGAAGTGCTTCATCAATCATATCTCGTCGATTAGTCATCCCAATGACAAGAATATTATTTAATTGATTCACTCCATCCATATTGGTTAACAGTTGATTGACTACAGTGTCATGTACACCGGCACCTCCACCCTAAAAAAGAAATTATGAAATATGTAAAACAGAAGAAAGATGATATACATGATATTTAACACACTTAGAGAGAAAGTAGATAGGAGATAACCAACAAGAGAACATAAAGTCACAAGACAACCTGCCCAAACTTCTGATACAGTCCCATGATAGCCAGTTTGAAAGAGGCCCATATGCTGCATATTCCATTAGGATCCCAGAGACCATGTGCACCATTGGCCCTCTATCCACGAAGCTGGTTAATGCGTCAGATGTTTTCCCTTATTCTATCACTTCTGCAGATAACAATCCTACCGACTGTCAGTGATAAACAGGATTACTTTAGCAGAGATCATCAACGTGTGGCTAGGACATTCTGAGAGGGAAAGAGAACACTTATAAACCTTCGTGAATATCTACAAGCAAATGTTTATAAAACTGGAATTCTGTTACAAATTTTATTCCGTAATCAAACATACGATATTCAAATCATAAGCAACGTAATACTTGAGAGTTCAAGGTACCATACAGCATCAGCAGAGCAGAGTAAAATGAACACCATAGTAGCAGAGGTAATAGCAGTTTAAGTGGGAGTAAAAAAATTAGAGAAAATATAACTCCAGGAGAAATAACTGGTGAGAAATGCAAAAGCTAATTATAAAGCCCAAAATCTGAGGAAAAGTAAAGAGTGAACGCACTAGCATCACTGAGACCGATTCTAATCCAGAGGCTCAAATATCCTAAACTAATGGCTGAGACAATCTCATGAGCACCAACCAGGTAATGTGAACCTATTAAATCTGCTATTTCGGGAATTAATATCGTGTATAATTTGCTATCTTAGCCTAGTACAGTGCTTTTAACAATGAATACAACAATTACTACATAAACACTTCGGAAATTCTCTTAAATACTGTTACTGTAACCATAAAACTGAAGCATTCACCAACAACAATACTTACTGTAGATCCACGTGATTTACAAATAGCATCAATTTCATCAAATATAATAATATGTAGTGCAGATTTTGCACCCATACGTTTTTCCTCTTCTTCAGCGTCAGCGAATAATTTGCGTATATTCGCTTCAGATTCTCCAACATATTTATCTAATATACTTGGACCATTGACAATTTTTGGTTCACGAGCATTAAGCATAGTACCAATTTGTCGTGCCATTAATGTTTTACCCGTACCAGGTGGACCATACAATAGAATGCCACGTACATGTTTTAAACCTGAACAAAATATTCGAATTATTAAGGTGGATGTACTGATAGAGAGCAAATGAACAGTACAAAAAAGAATAGGAAATACGATGGCTAAAAATTTTGACCTGAAGTGACTAGAATGATTATTCTGATTACGCAAGCGATTACCAAATTCTAAATGGATAGATTTATGAAAAAAGAATACTTTCAATCTCCTTTCTCTTAATGAGCCTGGGTGTTAGGAGTTAGTTGACAAATTAGTGTATGGTTTTATGTTTACTAATTGATAGTAATGCTAATCGACAGTAAAGAATAACTGATTTGCAGTCTATCAAATAAATGACAGCTTAACATTTTCATAGATTGCTACAACAACAACGCATATTTTAATCACTGTATTTTCGGGAAACCCTTTATATCTACTTGTAAACGTACCTAATTACAGAAACTTTTATTGACTTCATTCTGTTCTAGTAAATCGGTCATAAAAAATTTGGAACTCGGTACAAATATGAAATCACCTAGTTTATTATATCACATCAACACAAAAAGATGCAATTAACAGCAAGTGAAAATACAGTAGCAATAATAATAGTGGGAACTAAACACTAAGAAGAAAGAATGAACAGATATTTGCGAATAGTAGAATTCGAGATAGCAAAGATAAAGAGTGAATGCTTCAGCACCAGTGACTAATATAAAGCTGTCGCCCAACGTCCCCAAACATTGGTCACCATGATTGGGAAGACCCCAACTTGGTAGTCTGAGCTTGCTAATATGTTTTAAACTTTTTGGACGGATTCCATGTACTGATTGATCAGTCCTGTTGTAATATAATAAACTAGTTAAACTTGTATGATTAATTATTTAAATAGATAGTTTCATCAAGATAATTTTATAGCTTACCTCGACGTTCGATACTAACTGGTGTAGGGGTAGGTTGTCAGAAAAGTGGATGCAAGTAAATAAAAACATGGTATTAGTCCATGAAATCACTGACTAATCGTCTGAGTTGTGTTAGGAGTTGCAGACTACTTGGTTCGAGCATGCATAATTGCTGTAGCGAATGGTTGGAGACTCTAGGTGACGTACCTCAGAATCTGTCACGACGCAGATGGATTCATTCTTGCATTCCCTTGACTCCCGAGTTTAAATAATTACTCACCTCTCTTTCCACGAATAAATCCTTCTTTCAGAATCAGATTCTCAATGTCCAATCTTCTTCACCGCCACTGATATTATTTACATTCCAAATACTTAGTATTCATCTTGATGTGCTGAAGTGGTACAGTAACTTTGACCAACGCGCATGAGTGCCACGTTCTGCGTTGCACATGGTTGACTGACCATGAGCAACAGTAGCCTAAATAGCACAGAGGTAACGGTCATAGAATATGAAGCAGAGTGGCCCAAGGTCGAATCAGCATCAGTTCCCTCAAGAATCCTGGTACGCCTTGTCAACGAGTTCCAAATAGCACGAAACCGAGGTCTATGGTTTTCTTTCAACTACCCCTAAACCACCTATCATAATTAAAATCCAATTCCGTTGACTCAATAAAACAAGATTTCTTAAACTGAAACTTTGAAAAATTCATGATGGTCAGATGATTACAATATACTAGAGTGTACAGAAGCACCGTCCTTATTTTCTTGTAACTCATAAAGTACAAACTCATGTAAGGGTTAGTGTCTGGCTGGCTGCCCAAATCTAAACGGGTGGAGCGGGATTCAAACCTATACTCTCGTGACTGAACACCGAAAGCCTTAGCAAATAAACTAATGCTCTAAAATACCTTAGGAAATTGTTCGTTTTTTCAGTATCTTTACATCCCTTTAGTAGTTTCACTCCACTCTATGAAGTGTTCTCAATACTTAGTTTGAAGGAAATAGATTATGAAATTTATTAAAGTAGTTAGCAGATTAAAAATTCAAAATGTAAATGATTACAAAAATTCCTTGTTTTAGTTAAATTTTATGAGAAATAATTCATTTTTTAAACAGTCTGTGCGTACAAGTCTCTAAGCAACATCTGCTTTGTGTGTAATGAGCAATGAATTTACCAAGCTTTTCAAACTCAAGCCAGCAGTAAAGTTAGATTTGCAATGATGACCCAGAAGTTGATTCAATGAATCATGTACAACATAGAACTCAACACATATGTGCATTGATCCAAGTTGTCAAACCCCGTTAGCACAGCAAGATGAATATCAAAGTAGTGAAAGTAGTAGTTACATCAGTGCTAGTAAGAACAAAGTACTGTCTTATGGAATATGGTACATGAAAAAAGAAAAAGTCCGTGGAAAGATAGGTACAAAACACAAAAGCTGAGTGTTTAAAGGAAGATAAACAGTGAATACACCTGATCCACTGTGACTGCTTCCGAGTCATGTCACACAGAGCCTCTAACCACTAGTTACGGCAATCGTGAAAACCTCAAACAAGTAGACTGAATCTGTCTAAACGGCTCAGACCACGGACTGATGCATTTTATCAGAGACATCGCTAAGCAGGATAATGACATTTGCATATTCCACACCAATAAGTGGGCCTCCCGGTAGGAGCTCAGTCCCTAAAAATTCAGACAACGAATGAGTGAATTCTAGTAGGTTTATGATAAAATTGAACAAAAATGGGGATAGGGGAGACAGTTCATTTACTGGGTGGACTTCACCACTGAATTTCTCCGTATAATAATATTCATTTGTTTACCCTTCACTTAATAAACATAACAGACAAATTAATAGACTGTACGTAAAATAAATTACATATATACCCAATTGTTTAGCAACAGCTGGAGGAAACATTCGTGATGCAAAAGTTCGTCGGAATATTGCAGAGAACTCTTTATCCAATCCACCAATACCCATTTGATTGAAATCCCAATTTGGATTAATGATACTATGGTAGCCACCACCACCTCCGAAAGAACTAGCTCCATCACCTTCTAAAGTAGCCTTACCAATTAATAATAGCTTAGAATCTTGTTGATGCACCCAACGAATCACTGTATTGCCAGTTAACATACCAATCTGTTGATGATAGGAATAATAAGTGAACGGAACTATAATTAATCTTTTTAAATTATACAATGATGATAAGTTACAGTAAATATAAAAAAATAAACGAGCCTTGAAGGCTTCTCTTCCTTTTAACGAGATCGTTGTGTTAGAGTGGGAAAATCAACAGTTTATCAGTTGTTCAGAAAGACAGTGTACGAGCTAGATAATTCATAACCTGTCATTTAATTACGTAAGAGGGTAATCACGAACGTTTTTACAGATATGAAAAGTTTTTGCAACGCAGCTTCCCACACACTAGGAAAATATTTTGATTAGTAAAGGCCCTATTGACCAAAGAGCGTGACCACGGTGCTCAAGTGACAACTACTCAGGGTCGACTACATTGGATCTTTTTGTCAATATTTTTCGTGCATTAGTCCCGTACTTTATAGACCCTACAGTCAAGGACTAAAATCACTAGGGTAAGGTGTAGTGTGATACTTTATGATTATCACTTTTAACCCCCCCCCATTCTGTAGGGTGTAACAGGGTAGTATCCGTGTAAACGCTAGTTTTTTTAGGGAAACATCTTAATGTCATCACACCACAGTACAGCAAGAAGTACAGCTTTACTCGAAAATAGATTTTTCATTAAAAGGGGAGTTACACAAAATCCTAGTCAGTTACGAATTTTTAGATCCTACCAACAGAGTTAATGTTACTTACAAACTTAACAATAAACAACCGATGAATTAACTTTCTCCAAAAGGTTTTCCCATTATTTAAGTTACTTTCGAATTAGAAGAATCAATTACTTCTTCGTTAAATGTTATGTCGCAAAATTATGAAAACAGTTCTGCTAAGCTATTACATATGAACATTGTATCCGTAGACTTACTTTACTATTATCAACATCTCCACCATCCATTGACAAGGCTTTTAGAAATAAACACAATAGTAATATAAGGATAATTAAAATATGAATTATGTGAAGAGGAAAATAATCATCAGTTAGTATATATTAATCCAATCTCTAAAACAATTTTGGCATACTGAAAAAATCAAATACATATTTATATTGTTTAGGCGGTAGATTTCCAATAATCCTACAACTGAAGAAAATATTTAGAGAGAACTATGTGAAATATCTCAGTCCTATAAGAGCACAGTTATTGGTAAAAATAGCAATTTTCAACTTAACAAGGCCACAAAGAATAATTTCACTGATTCTACATTTTAAAATAAATCACACTATTTTTTAAATCATAATTATTACTTAACTGTACACTCTATCGGTTTACAAATTTAAAACTCTAGTAGTTTGAATAAATTGATGACATCATAACATGTACATCAACTTTTAATGACAACTCCAAATTTAGATAGTTGGAATAACTAATTGGATAACAAATATGGATAGGTATACCACTAAAATAACTCACTGCATCATTTTACTGTGTCGCACTATATAAGTGTTGTGAGGCGTGGTTTAGATCTTTTATCGACCGCAAAGATCTCCGTCGTCAATTGTTATCTTGTCTCGGTTGACCGCATGATTCGACTCCTAAGCTACGATTTGACCCCCAGGCTGAAACTACTAGTCAACAGGAACACGAAAGAGAAGACAGGTAGTACTGCAAAAAACACTACTGCAAGAGTTCAATCATGTACAGAAAATTAGGGTATATATATTGTCATAAATGTCCTTCAGGCTTCTAGAGAATTCTGTAACCTTCTAACACAGTAGTGCTAAGATAATTGACCAATCACAGACATAGCACGTGACTTCTCTCTGCCTAGAAGTTCCCGATAAAAATAACTATCTGCGTTCTGATTGGATACAATATTTCCTATTGATTTCTATGCCATATTGGGCTTGTTTCGAGGGGTTTTCTGATCCTACCCAAGAGTAAGCAACCGAGTACACATTTTAAACAGTAGACATCGAGCCACCAAATTGTTGCAGGTGTAGATTAGTATTTGATAAGTTCAAACAAAAGTAGGTGGTGTTAAGCTAAAGACTGCTACCTAAAGGGCGATCAACACTCAGTTGAGTGTCAATTTGAGTTTCGCATGTTTATCTCTGATCTATGGATTACATATTTCAGTTACCAATCGAAAAACTATTAACAACACCTAAGCTGACCAATTAAATACTGTACAGTTGACATTTGAATGCATTTAACGATTAAAATCACTAGTTCAACGTAAGATAAATACACACGTGTACTAGTGTTATGTATATACTTACTCGACAATTTCTTGACCTCAACAAGGAATAATATCTTGTTAAATCGATATAGGATAAGCTGACCAACAGTTAATGGTGTATCAGCAAACTGCATGCTAAATTCTAAAGCCATTCTATCTGAATCCAATGGCTCACTGATTGACCTAGAAGATGTAAGACATGGATTGGTGAAACATTAATAGAAATGTGAACAATACTAAAGCGATAAGTGACGCACACATTATGGAATAAAGCATACAACATTTGTAGACAGGTAAATATAAACTCCACACAAAAAGCTGCATAACTCGATTCAGAAAAGAAATATACAGTGCATTTTACTTCGCTTAACTGGCAATGATACCAGTTAGTCATCACAACTCTAGTAGGTAAGAACTAGTAATCTATTGGGTAAAAATTGAGTAGTAAGTAATTCTAGAGTAGTATACAGGGCAAAACATCAACTATCTTACGGAATTCATGTATATCAACAGCGTTGAATGAATAACCGATAGTCATCAAATATATTAAATCAAAGAACAACATTTTATTAAGTTTTTTGGTCGTATACTCGTCTTTTTACTAAACATAAACAGGTATTTTCAATTTATCAGAGATGTAGTCTATGCCAATATAAGCTTTGAGTATTTTTCACGAAAAAACACGACAAACATATCCAGGCTGAAAGTTGCAGTAGTACACCTATCATCATCACTAAAAAGACACGCATATAGACTATGATGACTCCTTAATTAAGTTACAGTTTGTGTTAATCACTCAAAAGTGATGGTCCAGTGCCAAAAGCACTGGGGTTTGAACTATAGTAGATAACGGGCATTAAAGTCACCCACCTACTTCGATTTAAATAGCCAGGTAACACTTAATTAAAATGCAAGGCCGAAATGTACTTGTTAAATGTCATATTACTTCAAAACTGTTGAATTTTGTGGTTTTATATCATGGGCTGACTTTTCTAGAAGACTAATGTGAACTAGGAAGCATTGGATAACTTTTTAATACTAATATAATACTCCTCAATAGTGTATACAAGGTTGTATCAGGGACTGAATCCGGGACACTCATGTCTTTTAGACAGGGGTCAGTCTTCAGAGCATAAGTGTGTCAAATTTTCAACCCCATTCACATCTTATGTTCCTTCATACGCACCTTCACTTTTTTTCTCGCCACTGTATTCTATTGTCGTGTTAATGATCTCGTCGTGCTAATGTAGTATGGCAACTTGAACCGATGCGCATATACGCCAGGTTCTACGTTGTTAATAAATAAAGTTACCAAATAAATATGATTTAAAGCTAGTGCTCTGACCGAATAATAGTTTTGAAGGACGAAGAACAAAACTTACATTTTTTTATTATTAAAATCCACAGCCAAAACTGCAGAGCCTAGGCATTCGCGAGCCAAATTAAAAGTGTATGGTTGCACATCAAGAGGTTCATCAACTGATATATTTCCCCACTTACGCTGTGAATGTTTTAACAGAAATAATAATACTAATATCTTTTATGCACAACATACAATTAGAATGTTTCACACAGAAAAATTTACAAATCACCATATCTGGCTTGATTTCTGCGACAAGTTAATTAAACTCAAACACCAAAATAAACGTCGTTGGCAGGTGTTAATGTTTGCTATGCGTATGAATTCTCCATTAAGCATTTCACACACACTCCTACTCATCTCTCCATCACCTAAACTCACATAAACGGTTGAACTACACATCATAAAAGTTGCTAGTTAGGTGTCATACTCATCAGAAGAGAGATAAATTAGATGAATAATAAATGCAATTACAACGATAAACTAATAAATGGTAGATAAAAGAAACGGTTACATGATCAGATTAATTTGTTACTCAGCAACCAAAAGCATTGATAAATGTCAGGACACAGAAACAATTTATTCATTAAATGCTAGAGTGATAAACTACGTTAAACTGTCTGAGAATAGAAAATTATTTACGGATTGTACTAAAAGTTACGGAATAGAAAAGAAGTATGATATTTGACATCATTTCTATAAACTAAAAAAATCATACAGAGCAAATAGTTTGTCAAGCGATAGTTTAATAATGTACACACTATTTTTATTTGTTTATGGCCATCAAATAAGGTAGCTGGCAATAGAAACTACACGCACATTACTAGTACATGAGGAAACAAATGAGGTATGAATTTTATTTTGATCACCGGTTACCATGGCATCGCATTTGATAATGTTTTACTAACTTGTGGACTAGACCTTTAGATCCCACGAGAAAACCACCTAGTTTGCTCTGAGCGTTTGGATAGTAAATAACATTACACACGCAAATTACGACAATTGTCAACCCTGAAGAATATTGCTAACTACAAAAGTCGGTAGGTTTAATTCTCATTAGTAGTACACAAACTGTTGAATACTGTTGGTTAAATCAATATTATGCATACATCTTATTCTAAGAAAGATCTAACACAACTGTGTCATTATAAAATTCCGAGAATTACTTTAAAAAAGCACTTTTCACCTCGATTCCTTTGCCATTTTACTTAGCATTATTTCAGACGACTCGTCACAGTACTAAAACGTTAGCAGTTAATAACTTCCTGCTCTACTTATTTAAAGCTTTCAGCTGCTGGAGAGTTTAGATAAAGTCCCATTATTTCAGTTGCTTATACATTAGAGTTGTTCTTAATTACTAAACAGATATGGGTTTCAGGTATGACACATATGGTCTATTTTTAATCAACCTTAAAAACTTTGCCATGTTTTTTTAATCTGTACACGGTTTCCACTGACAATAAGGCTATCCACGCCTTTTAAATTTAATCTCCATTTGCAATATGCTATGTGGCATATGATCAGTACAATTTCCCTTAAAGTTGGGACCTGGAAAATCGTGGCTTAGAATGTGCTGCATTAATGCGATACATCGATTTATTACGTAACTTTGTCATACTGCTCAACAATTACCAAAACTAGAAGGTACGCTTATTATCACAGATATATAAACATACGAATATCAGCCACTAAAAATAGCTCAGCATTCGTCAGGTTACTGTTTTAGAGCCAACGAAATATTTAAAATTTTTGCACATCCTCAAGATGCAAAAAACACTGAATATATATATATGTATATGTATATATATATATATATATAGACGGTTAATTAACTGTCGGCAAAATAAAAAGCGACAAGTTACAATCTCTCTAACGTCTCTGACCTGTAGAAGCAAAAAAGACATACTAACCTGAGCCAAGCCAAATGCAACTTTTCCTTGAGGGACATTTTCGTGCGAACCACCACGAAATACGTACTTGTCAGCTGTCGTGTGTATAGCAACGCAACTAAAATTCATGTTTGCAAATTCACATACACCATACCTAAATTTATCATTGAAGTCCTTTGGGTTAAAAAAAACTCTGTTGGTCAATGAGACTTCTTCATTTGGCGCTTTCGTAGCAAAGAACCTCATTCAGCAGACGTTACCCTGACCTTGAGAGAAACAACTTATCCGCCTTAGCCATATCCAATATCCAATATCTATATGACGAGCTGTTTCAAACCAATCGATTTCTTCGTGCTCTCGTCTTCAATTTTGCAGCTTAAGTTTCTGGCCTTCGGCTCTGCGCTGTAGCTACTTGGCTGTACGGTAGCTCCTGGCCATAAATTATCAGCTGCCTTTTGGTATTATTACTATTATTATTTAATTTTTAATTTTTTTACCTTTTCTACTTTCTCTCTTTGTACTTCCGCTTTCTTTTCCTTTTATTGCTATTTTTAAAACCCTTGTAATACGCAAGTCGCTGTCGCTTTGTTCCGTCCTTGGTAGTCTGAATAAGGCTTGTAGCAAGTCTTGACTAAGAAATCCATCTTCTACCTCCATGGAAGTAAAATTTACATTGTGTTGGTACCACAACGCTTATGGCAAAGCCTTAAAGAGATGTAGGAACCCTTTTATTTACCTAGTTACAAACCCGCTTTTTACTTACCAGAAAACTATCCAGCCGGCACTCGTTAGCGGCAACTGTAGCCAATGGAAACATCCGCCTGTTATTCATCACTGATGTGACAACGAAGGTTCGCTACTTTGGCAATACTGGTGCAGAAATCTACGTCCTGTATGCAACTTCATTTGCTGGCTAGCATGAGGCCATATTCGACTCACAATCGGTCGACGGTAAAGAAATATCTACGTATGGTAACAGATATGTTTACTTAACGTGGGTCTACGAAAACCCATACACTGGATTTTCACCATCGCCGATGTGAAAGTACCTATCATAGGCATAGATTTACTGAGCTACCACGACTTGCTTGTGGACCCTAGTAAAAGGGGTCGAATGGATAGCAACACAGCCAAGTGTTATAGGAGCCAATGCTCCTGGTTTCATTTAATACCTCTTCGTTTTAAAAATTTAATTAACCCTTATTTTCAGCCAATACTTGACAAGTATTTAGATCTGAATAAGGCAACATCAAAATTATCATGTGTAACCAACTTTAGGTCACCCTGTATTCTCGAAAGCACGCCGACTTACACCTGAAAAACTGAGGATTGCGAAAAATGAATTCGATCATATGATGAACCTGGAAATAATCCACTCATCCAGTAGCCCATGACCATCTCTGTTATGGTTCCGTTAAGAAAATATTATTAAGTGACACATCACCGGTGATTACTGATGACTCAACGCTCAGACTACCCCTGATCGTTACTCTTTACCACACACATGCGATTTAACGCCCACTTTGAAGGGTGTGACCGTACTTTAAAAAGTCGACCTAGTAATGGCGTACAATGAAATACCGATGGCTATGAACGGCATCTCTAAAATTTCTATCATAATTTCGTTTGGCCTGTTAATGTTTGTTGGCTTGAGAAATGCACCACAAACATTTTAGCATTTCATCGATTACGTGTTCCTTGGGATTGGCTGACTGCTTGGTAGCAAGCCCAGATGAGGAAACACATGTGAAACTTAGGAACACAGTTTTCGGAAGACTGTAACGACATAGAATTACAGTAACTTTGCGGAAATTCCAAACTGAAACAACCGCATTAGACTACTTGGGGCATGCTATTGATGATAATGGCATACAACCTCAATAAAACAAGGTGGCGGCTATTCCAGAATATCTGAAATCAACCATCATTAAACAGCAGCTGCGGGCTTTCAATGGATTGGTAAGCTTTTACAGACGATTTATACTTAACCGTACATCTTTTGTGAAACTACTAAAAGATCAGCTTCGTGGAAATAAAAAGGAGATCGAAATGCATGTACATTCAAAGAAGGCTTTCACTGTAACTAAAAAAGTACTAGCTCATACGACTATAGTGGCACATCTTAATACGGAAGCTTAATCTGCCTTGCTGTTGACTAATCTAACTTAGCCATAAACCAAGCTTGGCAACCTTAAGCATTCTTCTCTAGACAGTTGCAAGATGCCTAATTAAGATACAGCTCTTAGAGACGTGAACTATTAGCCATATACTGTGCTGTACAACATTTTCAACGCTCCATAGAAGGCCGAGAATTTACAATGTTCCGGGACCATAAACCACTGACGTTTTCAATGAGGTTGTCTTCAGATAAGTACTCTCCACGAGAATAGCCCCATTTAAACTACATTCCCAGTTCTCTACTGATATATGACATTTATCTTGAGTTAATAATGTAGTTGTCGACGCCTTGTCATAATGCGTTTCTTGAGTCGTTTCCAAGGAGTCGACCTTGTTGAACTGGCCCAACTTCAAAATGAAGACAACGAGTTCCATAACGAGTTATTCACAACAACGCCCAAACTCCAAACAAAAATGATCGGAAAAGGTAAGAACACTTTAATTTTGTGATTCTTCTACGAGTACAGCTTGTCTAATCATCCCCAAGAGTTATCGACGCATTGTATAACCTTTCCTATCCTGGAGTTCGTGCTGCGTCTAAACTGATTGCTTAGAGATTCTGTTGGCCGAAGATGAATGAGGACATCAAAGAATGGGCACGCTTCTGTGTGGCCTGTCAAAAGAACCAAGTAATTTACCATAATAAATGCCATATTGGCACCT
The DNA here is from genome assembly GCA_034768735.1 of Schistosoma mekongi. NCBI lineage: Eukaryota > Metazoa > Platyhelminthes > Trematoda > Strigeidida > Schistosomatidae > Schistosoma > Schistosoma mekongi. Next base: position 11,286,473 of record CM068312.1, on the reverse strand, counting down.
TTTAACCCCTGACGCTCGATTCGACCACGTTTACCTTTATCTGGTAGGACCTTTGCCAGAATCAAAGGGATTCTTTTATCTTCTGACATGCAAGGGCCGATTCATGTGCTTGCCAGAAGCAGTTCCACTGCAAGGTATAACTAGTAAAACGATTGGCTGCCCATCTACAATAGTGACAGACCGTGGACATCAATTTGAATCTGGATTGTTTCACTGCCTGACCACGTACTCCCGAACAGCCGTCTACCGCACACAATCCAACTGGTCGGTGTAAAGATCTCATCAGCAGCTCAAAGCATCACTGTCAGCCACGAATATCCCTCAGCAGACCGACGCTCTACCTTTAGTTATATTAGGAACTAGCGCAACAGTCAAAGATTTTAGGTTTGGTGTTGACGAACTAGTCTACGGAATCACACTACAACTTTCAAGTTATTTCTTGTAAACCTCTCTTACCTCATCAAACCTGGATCTCAACTCTTACGTGGACCGGCTTACATATGCTATGCGTTCAGGTAAACCAATCCAGAACTCGGCAGCAATCAACAGATTTTTTACCTAACCTGTCTCAAAATATGGTGCACACGTTTTTGTACGTCGCGATACTCTATGCCGACCTCTCGATGCAACCTACGAAGATCCATACAAAGGGAGTCAAAGTACTATGCTAATGACAGAAGTAGACACGAAGAGAACGTCGAAAATGACGGCTTCAGAGCCATTTGTCTAGACAATAAACATTTTGATGTCAAATTTGCTGCACTGTCTCAAAAACGACATCGAGATAGTCACCACGCCCTGATCAATGACTCGCAAGCAAGAAGGAGTTACAAGCAGCTTCATAACGCCGAAAGCTAAGCGTTCTGGCAGAACTGTACGATTCCCACAACACCTTAACGAACAATATACCAAGTGATTTTCGCTTTAATTTTCACCGTTAACGTATTGGATTGTTTTTTTGAATAAAAACCTTTTTTACTATAACGTGTGCACTTTACATATTTTCGTAGGTTTAAAAAATATTTTATTTATGTTCGTGTCGTCAACATTTTGCACGTTTTTGCAGCTACATTGCGCTGTCGAATTAATTTCTTTCCATAAAAATGCACATATTTAAAATTTTTCTTGTTGGGGGTTTCCAGGCCGTTTGTAAGCGGACAGGAGTAGGTTAAAATAGAAAACATTGTGTACAAACTTTTTATGCAGCAACAACATAACGTAAGCACAATTGTTCAGAAATTGCGGACACATTACAGGCTGTCAATGGAACGTTTACCAATATCTAATTAATTGGATTTTATCCTTTGGCTGGTATTTCTTAGGGTCCTTACAAACCCATAAGGAGGTTGGGTGAACTGTAGCGATAAATAATACCAATACGAATAATTGCATTAGCTCTCGAAATTGATGTTGACCATGTTTATCATGACGAGCATGACTGTCTGAAGGCACTCGGTTAATCAGTACCACCAGATCGCCACTCGACGTGAGGAGAAACCTACTTTCTAGTTATCCAGCCTATTAACACTCTACTCACGATCAAAATATAACTCCTCCAGCCTCCACTGCCTTCTGATTTGCTCTTATCCGTACATGTGGGTTCAAACGTTAGAAGTTGCCATGGTTGTACGACAAACGTTACTTGGTCATATACCGGGCGCACTTCGCGCATCAAAATATACCGTAGAATAATTAAAGGTTGAGCATGCTAAGCCTCAAGGTTTGGAACTAATATCAAGCCCCTAGTTTAGGAGGCTTTAGGTGCACCGTAGTGCTACATATAACCATCTAGCTTGTTTCTAGAACTAGCCAAAGTAGAGACTGCGGTTACTTCCTCTATCAGCGCTTTCCAAGTGGAGCCAACTCTTTGAGACAAGAAATTCGCCCTTATCCCTGTTCATGCTTTCTGATGTTCAATAGTTTACAGGTTTCATCGAGGTGTGTGAACGTGTGGGGCGGCCATCATACTTTCATTTGGATGTCCAACCATTCTTAATGTGTTGAATACGGTGATTAGGTCTCCCCCCGACCGTTTGTAGCTCAGGCTGAACAGGCCTAGCTGTTATAGCCGGTCAGAGTATAGTTTGTTCCGAAGTCCGGTTACGCATTTGGTTGCCCATCACCGGACTCTCTCTAGAAGGTCGGCATCTATGTGGAGGGTCAACGGTGCCGCTGTTATCTAAGTTCCATGTTATGCACGTCTAAGTACGAAAAATATCGATGAAGGTTAAGCACAAGTGTCGCCCCTTGGAGGTACTACACTCACGACATACCTGCAGCTCAGTTTCCCGGTTGCTGCTGTCAAAACACATCCGAGTCACAATGCTAAGTAATTATCCAACCTGGTTGACTGCTGCACGCTGCTTGATTTTGGTAGCTACATCTGAATACAACCCAAACAGTGCAATTATCCAATTAGTCCTCACTAGGATCTCATCTTCGTCGAGTCCTAGTACAGTCAAGGTAAAGTGTAAGCTTACAAGATACACTATTTTCTCGCACTTACTTATCATAGATTATTGTTGGCGTTATTCTTTTTTGTCATTTTTGCACTTCGTCTTAATAGTCTTACGCTCTATAGATTTCCATGGGTTCGAGAATTCTTCAGGAAACAAGCTCCAAAGTGGTAGCGTGAGCCTATAACTCCAGTTACACTAACAGTAGATCACGAATTCCTATCCTCCATGAAGGTTACACTTCAAGCTCACCCACGGGATCCTCAAGTAAGATTTGCACGAACGTATCTAATGAATTAGCTCACTCACAGACCTTGTTAGCCTTCACTATTACACTCTGTAACCTGGGCAAACAGGAAGTAACACAAAACCCCACACCAAACATAGTGGATGTGAGGCAAAACGACCATATGTCACACCAACACAACGCGGAAGAAAGCTCCACAGGGGTAACCCAGCGAAAAAGTTCGGTGGAAAGAAACTGAGGTCACCTGAAGACAGATGTAAGGTTTGCATAAGATTAGTCAGTTAGAGCGATCCAGCATTCGCGTGTATCTTCTCCAGCAAATGGATACATTGCTATCGTGGCACAACAATAACTAGGGAATACTGCACCTTCATGCAGGACAACTCATGCCAGTGGTTCTGATATGTATTCGATGTATGCAGATTAAACTCTCACAGACTGCTAAGTGCCAGAAATACTAGCTGCTCAACCGAGGTCACAAGCACCTCAGTGTCAGCGGGCGACGATCCACAGAAAGTTCGCGACCCACATCTGCTAGGCAAAAAGATTCTGTCCGAATGCGAAGCACCTCGACAGGGCATAAGGTTAATCGTACGCCTAATCGCACGTATGGGGCACCTAGAATGAAAACCCTCACAACAGTGCCTTATGGAAATCGGAGGGACAAAATGGTTTCCGCTAGTGAATCCCCTGGTAACAATAAAGTCCCTCTCGTCATCGTCTTACCAACAGGGACTTCAGACCACTTTACTAATTGGCTTGTGGTTGCCATCAAAGAGGCAGGGGCCCGCAGAACAGGTAGGTTGTGATAGATGGGGAATGGATGGTAAGCCCTCGAAATCGAACAATATATTATTCAATGATAGACTCCTGCTGGAAAATATTCAAATTAACGGAATGGTTGGGAACAGCGATCGTGAACTCGTAACGTTCGAAATGGTCTCAGGCAAAACTGTACAATGGAACGAAAGTACATCGCGTTTTCATTATACCCGCACAGATTATCGGGCCCTAAGGGAATATCTAACCAAGGCTATATGGCCCAGTGACTGGGGGGAACCTCTCCATAGACCAACATTGGCATGCCGTCAAAGTATCATTAATGAAGCAACCTTATGATGTATGCCTGCCATGAAAAGCAAACCAGCTAAAACGACCTCGTGGTTAGGTCGAGAGACCATTCAACTTCTTAAAGCAGAAAGAAAAGCCCGGCATAGATTGAGAATCACAGCCATGGCCTTTAACCAAGACTCGTACGTATGCGTACGCAAGCAACGTGCGTGTTAGAGACAATAAACGATAACTCCAAGCCCACCTGATTAGGAAGCTACAGGAAAACCCAAAACGGCTGTACGGCCCCCTTCGCTTGTTTCAAAAGAATGCTAGACGACTATGCGTACTACTATGGTGTACATAAAGCCTCCTGAAATAAGGGCTTAAAAACTTGATATTAGTTCCAAACCTTAAGTTTTAGCACTCTTTTTTTGACTTAAGAAGGTGTATGGTCCCTCCTCCTAACCATGAGGTCGATTCGCTGTTAAGGTAAACACGTGGTGCATTCAACTCTGCATGAATCGTTCCAGCAAACACTTTTATTCTAAGTTACTTTTTTTAGAAATACTGCGGAGTCTTACTGGAAAAATTTCCAACCCCATAAGCTGACAACACTCCTGTTATTGTTGCTAATCGAAATGATCACGGTTTATCGTCAGGCCACTGATATGTGCACAGACATTGAAAATGATCAGCTAACCTCGTCTGGCGACGTTTGTTGTCTCTGAATACTGTTAGTGTTCTGATGAGAAGTGTTTAGGTCGTCTCTAGCTGTGCCTACCAAGATAAAGCTGCGTGAAGCAGTTGATCAGGTTGGATAGGTTCTCTGCCCAGTAGACTGGCCGCATTGTGGTAATAGTCACAGGTAATTGGTGTTGTAGATAATGGTGGTTGTAACTGCTCCCATGGTCTGCTTAGCGGCTGGTTGGGACAGGCGATTCTTGCGACAATCAAGAGGTGGACATATTAACACAATTCAAGAGATGCCTATGATTACAATCATTTTCCCTAATGTCTGGGTAAGAAATATGAATATTATATACTTTAAGATAATTTGGGATCTGAGGTGTATTAAGTTTGGTCGTTGCAGGGTACAAGCTAAGCAGGTTGCCAGACTAAAAACTTTTGTGCAGTACGTTAGTGAGGTGTGTAAGGGAGTTGAAAGCTCTTATGTTCATTGGTAGAGTGTTTCATATTTGCAAAACTTTGACCAAGATAACGTTATTTTTAAGAGTAGCACTAATTTCAGTGTAAATCACAAAAGGAGCGTTGTTTAAATTGGACTTCATTGGAGGCAAGGAATGCAGAGAGGCAGTTCTCTGACAAAAATGAAGTTAATTTCAATACACCTGAGACAAGAAGGCGGAAGCTTAAGTATTTGACACAATATCAAGTATTTTTGATTTTTGGTTTGTTTATTTTATTTCAGTCACACACAACTTGTTTACAGTAAGCGTTAAGAAGAAACTGTTTTGGGTTTCATCAAATGGGTATAAATATACCGTAGTTAAAATTGTTTTACATGACGAAACAACATTCAGTACTGAACGCCGATGTGAAGTAGTATATATATGCTCATATTTATATGACACTAAGGAAAGAAACTGTAAACAAAATTTTGTAGCATCTAATTATTTGTCATAGCATAAATTCAGTGTAAATAGGTTTATTAGACAGCTAATAAACCCAAAATTGTTGAAAGGTCAGTGTCATCGAATTTGTGAATTGTTGTATAAGTGGTGGTAGAAGATGGGTAAAAATAGACTGGAACAAAACAAAAAATGTGAACTATTAACTATATGAAATAGATAAAAAAAAATCAGTAGATATTAACTACGTAAGTGCAATTTGATGAGATTTATTGGACAACCAATAATCCTACAATTATAATAATGAGAAGGTCAAACTATACAGTGTTTCTAAACATATAAGCGACAAAGTACCTTTGAACAGATTCTAGTTTGTGTTTGTCCCTTACGCGTAGACGGTTGAGTATGAATGAACGATATTTCAAAGTGGACAGTACATTGGTTTTGTTCTGGCATCTTGGTTGTGAATGATGTGGAGTATGCCATGTAAATGTTTACTTGACCATCAATTCAATGTTGTAGCATGTTCGGAAAAGAGAGACCATTAGAATAAGTCAAACTAAGGCCAGTAACACTACGTGATATCAGCAAAGTCATAGAATGGAGGGTCAACTGTATGCAAGTATATTGTGAACCGAGGCATATACAACCTCATTTGTCAGGGTCAAACAATAATTTTCAAATGGTGCCTCAGTTAGTCACAGGCAATATGTTATTTTGAATTAGGTATGGAAACTGAGCAACTTTCTTCTGGAGGAAAGTGAATATACAGCCTTTCAGACCACCAAGAAATATAACTGGCTTTCCATGCTAAAGGTGTTTACATTTATCATTAATAAAGAGAGTGAAGCAGAGGGGATCAAGGACACTATATTGAATAACTGCTGAGGTTATAAGTTTTTGACTGTGAGGAAATGCAGTCAAACATAACCATCTGTACGTGATCCACAATGAAAAACCTAATTCAGTCAACTGGCGGGCAGCCAATTTGAGTGTCGTAATAATAATTTGTCCTTAAGAATAGTAATACGCTAGTTAAATTAACGTGGTCAACTTGACACCTTAGTAATCGAAGGCAGTCAACGCGGTCAAAACATAAACCAGAACTTCATGATCTTTACTATTGTTAGTGGTTACGAAGTAAGAGAGTTTTAAGTGGCTTATCATACACAAACTGGATAGCAGGCAACCATGTTGCGGAAGTTTCATTATGTTCCTAGATAGCAAGTACACTTCCACCGTTTTATCGTCACTTTTAAAATGACGGAAGCAGTGTCAACTGGCCGACGGTCGCCTTATTTATGCCTGGGAATAATATTAAACATTTTCCAGATATTAGCGTAAATAGATGATTTTAATGGTACAATAAATATTTTAAGTAGATTAGTCAAAATATCCAGACCACCACTCTTGAGGACGTTCTGCATTATCTCTCTAAGAAGTTCATTCCTAATATTGCAAGATCTAGATCGTCTACAGTGAAAACCTAGGGAAATTGTCTTCTAAATCTCAAATCTAGTGGACTAGTCCTATTGGTAGGTTGAAGTGTAACTGAGGAAGCTTCTCGACCCAGCTCGATTTTGCTATGAGGAAGAATGTTGAACGAAGGAACAGTATCAACCGAGAGGTTACGTCCGAATTCCTGTTTCGAACGTAAAACAAGCGGCTGTTTAGGCCCTTCTCCTAAGTCTTCGCGACCGTGGGAGAGGTCATTCGTTTCCCATATTCTACGGGGTGTTTGGGCCAGGTGTATAGTTGACTGCATTTGGTTGATTGAACACAAAATTTCTAGTGATACCAACATAATTGCCCAGATTATCTGGACCCTTGCGACCTGTTTTGTGACTTGGGTCTCCGTTGTCCTGGTGACCTGTCCCTGTCTCTATGACTCATTTGCATTATACTGGCAGCCTCTGTGAGACTTTCAACGCTCGCTGTGAGTTGTACCTAGTCATTTGCTGATTATTCTTTTTGGGTATGGTGTATCATACGGGCTGCCAATTGGGAGACCCCTTTCCATTATTCTATCCACAATACGTGGTAAGTGAGACAAAGAGGTGTCAGTATCTTATGCACAAAAATAATGTTGGGCACGGGAGAGCTTGTATCCATCCTTGTTTTAGGACTGCTTTAAAAACAGTGTTGTCACCCACTAAGACTTGGAGATGTCTCAAAGACTGTGATGGTGAATTATTAACTAATGTTTCTTCTTGGAAAAGCCTTTGGATTCTTTACTCGCTTGATAATGGTAAACGATTCATTATTTCTCGTTTTAGGATGGTGTGTGGTTGTGGCCACCTTGGACGATCGTTGAACGTAAATAGCTTCGGAAGGCGGATATACGAAATGTGATGATAATATAAACCAGAAAACCTGCGTTTTATAAGCGAAAGTCGGCAGGCATAGAAAATGAACTAACAAGTGTATTTTATTGACGTGAGTGATCTGTGATGAATTAACTGATTAATACTGTTACTGTATTCAATATCAATGATCAACGAACGGTTTTACTTCTAGATCTCCACTAACTTTCTCATTAACATGTCAAAGTTTAAGATTGAGCTAAACAATAGTAGTCAACGCCCTATTATTCACCTACAAATATACTGGTTCCTAAAATTTTACTACCTCAAAGAAGCAATAATTCCTAAGAATACAAATTTGGTTTAAATAAATAGTTAAAATTGTATATTTAAGTATTAGATAACTATAAGATATTTTGATATGAAAATATATCAAAAGCTTAACCAATGAAATCAAATTTAATCCGGTTGTTTTAATGCACCGGAAATGCAGCCCACCTGACCTAAGGTGAACGCTCTATTTTGAGTGTTGTTGCATGATAAGGTCTAAAAGTAATAGATTTTCCAGGAAGTCCATTGATGATCTAACATTGGTCTTAATTCCGGCACACGGAGTCCTCAGGTTATGTCCAAAAGTTCAGTTAAGTGGCGAAGGAAGAGACGGAAAACGATTTCTGTCTGAAAAGCAGAAACATCAGACATTAGAGGGGATCCTGGAAACTAGTAAAATATCAGTGAATGAAGTTCTAAAATATGAAGTGAAGGTATAGGTTCTTTCAAACTTTCAAGTTTTTTAAGGATAATGACTTTCTACCTGATAGTCTAGACACTCGTAACTATTTGGTCAGGCCAGGTTTGTCAGCCAGAAGATTCCTAGTTCAATGGGTACGTCAGTTGGGCGAAGATGAGATTGTTAAAATTTTTAGCATGAGTAAGTGTGTTGGGTTTATGGCCTGTAGTTTTAATTTCACTGTCGTAAGTTAAATAAGTCACATTTTCGATTTTAAAGTTGTATATGTGCTTGAAATGACTCTACTGTCAGAATGAGTCTTTCAAATTTTAGCTTTAGTCCTTGAAATATTACAGCTTTCTTGCAAAGTATTTGACAGCTAACCTCTCTACCCCACCAGACATTCAGATTATATGCCAGAATGAAAATGAAGTCATTAGCTACTTGAAGCGAAATTTTTCAAAGCCTAGTAGAAACATTAAGGTCTTGTGCTCACTACCAAATTTCACCGACTCAGAAGTGACGCTTGTCTGTAAGCTTAAGGGATGCAAGTTTCGATACATAATGCAGTTTATTGATTATAAATCGTGAATAAATGTTATGGAATTAAAAAAGCTAAAAGTAACCTTACGGTTCCCTTATCTTTGATACACTGAACTGATTTTTAGGATGCACTAAAAGCATTTCATTTAGTTTTATTTAAAACTGCAGTTTGTAAATTACAGCTTTCAAAACATTACCATCTATGAAAACTCTTGTCTACTCACAGGTTTTTGCCTGTCGTGTGTTATTTTTTCCAACCGTAGCCACATGAAAAAACCTGTAGTCTTCATGGTGAGGTTTCTTTAAAAATTTGTTGATAACTGGTACATTTTAAACTGACTTTCACCTAAACATTTAAATAAATCAGTGATATCAAGTAAACAAAGCAGATAGTATGTATAGGTTTTGTATAGGTTTTATTTACAAATATTAAGCATACATTTATTTGTGATCTATCTACAGTCCTACCTATTTACGAGAGATCATAAAGTTTAGTCATCACAACCTACTCTAAGTAATACTGAAGTTACAAATCCCTATATTACATTTTATTTGTCCACTGTAGGTACGTATTACCTGTGCTTATCATTTGAAGATGTACACATTTAAATGGTTTAAAGAAAAAAATGACAAGCATTAAATTCGAGAAAGAGCCATGATCCACTATTTTCTATAAAGTTAGGTAAATGGATCTGGACGACATCTGAAATGTGTTTTTTACACATACTTATTATACTCGTCACTTAAACTTATCTAATAATTGTACTTATGGATACATGGTACATAATATTATGCGGACCCGATTGAAAAAAGCGTCTAGCAAGACAGAGTAAACCAATTAACAATGGCATAAGCATAAGTGTATACAGTTTAGTATTGATTATAGCTAAATGTACCACATAGGAAAGGTATTTGTTTACTACTTCATTGCAATCGAACACAGACATATGTACCAACGCCCAACTATAGTTGTATTTCTTGACTTAAAAGCAGCGTTCGACTCTGTTGACCGTGAAGTCTTGTAGCAATGTTTGTCATTAAAAGGCGTACCTCAAAAGTACATTAACCCTATAAAGGCTCTCTACTCAGTCACCACTGGTCGAGTCAGAGCTTATGGCGAATTGTCACGAGAAACTTCATACTCAAGTGGAGTCCGTCAGGGTTGCCCCTTATCCCCATTTTTATTTAATTTCATCATAGATGTACTCTTAGAAATCTCTCTCATTTCTTTTAAGTCCTCAGGAATTAATCTCCTTCCAGGAGGTTCTCTTGTCGACTTAGAAAATGCAGATGATATAGTCATAGTTGGTGAAGACGCACACAGCATTCAAGGTCTCTTGAACACTTTGAGTAACAATGCAGGCATATTCGGGATGCGCTTCTCCCCTCCCAAATGCAAAATGTTACTCCAGGATTGGCCTGCTTCTTCCCCTACATTAGTTATAGGGAGTGAAGTAATTGAATGCATTGATCGCTTCACTTATCTCGGAAGTCTCATCAACCCTGGTGGGTCGGTGCCTGACGAAATCTCAGCGCGGATCCAGAAAGCTCGATTGGCATTTGCCAATCTATGGCACTTGTGGCGCAGATGAGATGTCCGTGTCTCAACGAAAGGCCGGGTGTACTGCGCAGCAATCCGCGCCATTTTAACATATGGCTGCGAAACATGGGCCATGAAAACCCAAGATATGCGTCGTCTCCAGATATTTGACCATAGGAATCTTCGTAACATCGCTCATATACTATGGAATAACCGGATTAGTTATAGTGAGGTTAGACAAAAGGTTCTTGGGAAACACGGTAAATCAGTCGATGAGGTCATTAACCTCCATCGACTGAGATGGCTAGGACATGTATTGCGCATGCCCGACCACCGTCTACTCCGTCGCACCATGTTAGCTAGGGCTGAAGTAGGATGGAAGAAGGTTAGGGGCGGCCAAACCAAAACATGGCATCAATCCATGAAGACCTTGACTACTGGTCTAAGCCATGTATTTTGATGTAGACTACCTGGTTGGGGTCTGCGTAATGATCGCAACAAATGGCTAGAGACACTAGGCGTTATGGCTCAGAATCGATCACAGTGGCGCAAGTGTATTCACTCTTTAACCTCATCTAAATCTTAAATTCTGTTGTTATTTTCTAGACATCTGTACTTTACTTTTCCCTCTTGTATTCTGTCTATACGTTACCCCAATATTCTCGTAGTGCTATTGTGGTATGGCAACTTGAACCTACAGGCGTTTGTGCCCGGTTCTACGTTGCTGCTGCTGCTGCTGATGATGATGATGACTTCATTGCAATGAACATATCATCGTTTTAATTTATTAAGAATCTACATAAATTGTCTGCTAAACAGAAACCTACTCTGTTTATCACTTCTTAATAAGAAAATAAACAGGGCGTAGACATTAAGCCAAATGCAATTAGTGTATTTCAGTCAATATAAGCTTAACTGTTAACTTAATGTCAAGAGTTGTTATTGAGTTTGTGACTCTGAATCAGCTATATCTGAGGCATTGCCCAATAATGTAACTGAAAAATATACAACATAGGGATATTTGGAATAAGTGAAATGCTGTAGTTACAAACTGGACAGCGAAGATTAGACTTTGGCGGGGTACTGTTATACTCTGGTCATGAAGAAGAAAATGCCTTGAATGCACAAAGAGTTACACTAATATTGTCCGAAGAAGTACAGGAAGCACTTATGGGGGGGGGAAATGTAACTGACGTAGGATCATGAAATCATCCTCAAGTACAAAGAAGAAATGGATCAAGATGAATGTTATCCTGTTCTATGCGCTCACCGACGACAGCAACAAAGGCGATCAAGACCAGTTTTGTGAGCTGCTGCAGTCAATTGTGGAAAAAAACCCAGCCAAGGACGTGACAATTTTGGTGAGAGACCAAAACGCCAATGTTGGAATGGACAACACCGGATAGATATCATGAGACGACATGAACTGAGAGGAAGGAACAGAAACGGTGAGAGATTTCCAAACCTAAAAGCCTTCAACAAATTAATTGTAGGTAGCACTATATTCTTCCACAAACGCATACACAATACCACGTGTGTTTCACACAGTGAAGGAATCATCAAAGCACATTACAAGTTAAACCCTAACTTAGACTCTTCAAGGTTGTTATGCTTTTTGTTTGACCATTTTTCACTCCTTCGGTTAACCTAACTATTCATTATAATCCAACAAAAAACCATATAACGTTAAGAGTAATCGTAGAATGTTCCATATTAAACTGACTTTTATGAATTAAATGTAGTTTTGATATTTATGTGATGTAAAAGTTGTAAAATTCATAATGCCTAGACTGACAGAAATAAATTAGAAGTGGATAAATGGATGCTTATTATAGTTACAAAGAATGATGGTCAGTGAATGGGGAAGTTATTGGTTAATAGAAAATTGTTGATATTTAATAATTTCACTGAGAAAAACTATAGGTAAATTTTTGATTTTAGACCAATTAAACAAAATTTTAGCCGTTGTTAAAAACTAGTAGTATATAATGCTTTCTAGAGCCATTATTACCTTCCGAAAACAGAATCCTATCAACCTACTATTTTGTAATTCAAGTACTATCTGAGAATCGAAAATTGGCCGATGTGGAAGTAAAACTTCGTTGCCTACGTTGGTTGGGATTTGTACTACTCATGTCTAACCACGCTCTGTCTCAGCATACTGTTTCGGCTGACTTAAGGGTTAGCTAGAAGGCTACGAACACCCGAACGAAATGTTGAGACTGCTCATGAAATAACTAAATGTCTTTTATACTGTTGCTTGATGAAGACTACTCAGTTGGGATTGACTATGATCAGTATATGAAGTAATTTGGAATTGGTTGAAGCCCCTAAGGCACACTTATTCTGGTTACAGTTTTTTCATTATGCAATCTTATGTCTTCTGAAGCTCTAGTCCCATGTAATTAGGATGAACTCGTGTCTTCCTGTTGATTTGTTATGGACTAAAACCGGTCAGTTTCTGTATATATGTGTATCATGAGCGGATTGCCTCGATATAGCTATTAATCACAAGTGTTAAAGTTGGATTGTGACTAACAAGTGGAATCCAGGAAATGCGTTTCGTTTTATTTGTGAGGAGTCATCTGGTCCATATCCAATTGCGGAGTTCTCATCTCTACCAATTTGAGCTACAGCACAACGGTCATCCATTGTCATCAGTGATAACTGTCTCACTCCAGATATGTCTGGACCCCACAAGTCTCTACTTCTCACTAGAACTTCAGGAACATCCTGTTTCATACTAGGACAAAATAGCTGCTCATTGCATCCTGGTTTTCATCAGTATCCAACAGGCATCAATCTGTGACGAATACAAACAACTAGGCAGATATGAACTTTGTAATTTACCAACATGACTGGAAACCATCAAATAGCATGATCAAGATAATTCGTGGGTCAAAATAAATACTTTCTAAATTACGGAAGCAATTTATCATATTCCAGAAATACAAGATAAACATATTTTTTCTAATAACCAGCAATTAAATATTATCCACTAATTTAGTTTACATGGGAATACTGTATACGCACAGGATTCAACAGTATATATGAAACTAAATAGAACATAATTTAGTTTTCAACTCAATAGGATTTTCTTTCAGTTGGGAACATTTTTATTCATGATAATTTCGGTTGATAACTACATAATCTGATACATATATGAATTAGTTTACTCTTTAACATTTTCTTAATGTTCCGCCAACTAACTAGTGTGCCGAAATGTAGTGAACACGATATCTAGTCACCTAGACTTGTGACCTTTGTGTAACCTAACCAATGGAATTCAGTCGACACTAAAGACTAAACAGGCATAACATTGGTTGCTATACAGTGATTAATAAGTAAATGCAAATCTTGGATGAATGGTGTCAATAGGATCGATGTATAGTAAACTATGACTAGCCACGATATACGGCGTAATAACCTTACTACAGCAAGTAAAACAAACAAGATACAAGGACTGATTGTTCTATATGTAATTTTTGCTTTATATTGCTAGTCCGCAAGACGGATAGAAGAACACAAAACAACTGAGGTAGCTGGACAGAATCAATTCACATTCCAAAAACTCCTTTATATTCACGCAAAACCTTACCAAACATTCAACGAATTAAGAGAGCATCATCAGTAAAAAATGAGGGCAATAATGATAAGAAACTGGGTAACGTGTACATAATCAATTGTTTACCGTTCATCAATAAAAAATGACAGTAACAGTTAATAGGCCAGATGGGAGGTCACTGCAAGGGAAATGCGAAAATGATAGAAATAAAACGTCTTGCATAAATACAACCAAAATATACGAAATCATCTTCCGGACAACAGTTCTAAGAGTTAGTCATTCATCTTGATTCGCACAATCTATTAAGAACTTAATAACAATGCAATAAATTACTGAAGTACATTCTGACCATTTCCGTTAAACACTACCGATTTCTGTAACGTTATTGATCGTGTAAAAGTAATTCATAGTTCTGTAAGTTAAGTAGAACAATTATTTCAAACTGGACTCACATTCAACATTATCTCCTAACTTATATTCCCTTTCATCGAGCATTAGGTTGTAACCATTATGATATTTATCAAGTTCTTAATATAGATCAGATTCTACTTATGAAGCTACAGTGTAGTTATTGGTCTAAGTGATTCGTCACGTGAACGATGTTGGAATATCAGGTAGTTGGTAATCAACAGGAATTCCTCTTCCTAAGTCTTAGTATTTGAACTATAAATTTAATATTTGACTTATATATGGAATGGCTACATTAGCAAAGGTTATGTTCCATGACTAGTAGAATTCAACTGATATTTAGGATATGCCAATTAGATTATTTAGAAAATAATGCTTAATTATCCACTACATGCTAATGTTTATTAGCAGCAATTCATTGTGATCCATTTGTTTTTCTATTCTATTTCACTTGAAAACAGATGTGATTCAACATAGATCATTGTCTTCTTTATCATCGTCTAAATATTCTTCATTATTAAATTACGATCATCATTTGGAAGAAACTGATTTTGAACTGGAAAATGAGAATACACTTAAATTACATCGTTCTTTAAGTGTTCCAGCGGAGATATGGTTTATCGAATCAAATGAAGTAGCAGATAAAGTAAAAGAAGGTAATATGAATAATATTGTGTTTGTGATTGTTATGCATTTGAGTGTTTGGTTGATGTTGCAAACAATAGAATTCATACCCTAGAATAAAATACGGTTAATTTCTCCAACAAACTAGTATGTGTAGAGAACTTTTGAGAATCATAGAATACTTAATAATTCCTTAGTCTTAGTTTGGTCATGAATACTTACTGAAGAGAAAGTTAATATAGTTAGAAACGCCTGTTTTACCTTATTTTGTTGTCAATGCCTCACTACTGACGTCAATTTCTGATACGTTCCCCCCCCTCGAAAATATATTGTAATGTGGTTACTAGTCAAAGTGACCCGACATCTCGTGTATTGTATTTTTATAGAAGGAGGTTTGGGAGTTGGTATTATAAAAAAAGGAACAAATAAATTTACATTGGTCACTACTCACCAATCTACTACTGTAATTACTGAGTCGTACAGACGAATTATTTATTGTCCGAATAGCTCAGTGGTGACAGTTACAGACCGTAACCAAGGATCGAATTCCACACATTCATGTACACTTTAATAATGAGTACCAGATAGTAAGAAGCCTAAATGTTTTGGTTTTCTGCCAGCTGTCCTAAAAAAACCTTCCGAAGTTAAAATATGTATAAATAATTTCATATGCAGACTAATACTATGCACGATTACATAATTAGCTATTCTATATGTTAAAAACTTATCTATTATTTCTGACAGTAATGAAGTTAACCGAAAGAACATATCAACTTCTAAAGTGTTAGTAGTCAACTTATGTAACCGCAGTACATTTATGGTTATTCATCTCTAAATTCACTTCACACAAGTTTATTACTATTTTTTTTATTTTACTATTTTTATTATATAAAATAAAATTTAAATCTTATAGTAGAGGTTCTATCGATATGTAAGTACTTTTAATAAATAACAACAAAAATGATAATGCACTTAAAGTTTTCTTCAATTGTAAATGAAAGTGCAAAGTAAAGTATAATAAAATTCAAGCGATAAGATCATACTTCTCTGGAAATAGTAAAACCCTATTTGTTTCTCTTTCACGTAAATCTGAACTATCTTTTAGTGAACCAGTAAATCTTACACTGTGAAAGTTAACTAAATGGTGAAATAGTTCAGTGGTCTAAGGATTAAATGTTTAGTGTGAGACTTGTAGGTTGTGAACTCGACTTTCTGGTGGGGCAAATGATGTACACTGTTGAAGAGTCCCATTCTAGGAAGGAACAGCTGTTTGGTGTTTCTTAGGTTTTATTGGTTGTCTAACGCAGATCAATTAGTAATAATGAATTCGAATTTTGCAACATATACTTATTAGTATCCTCCCCAGATTCCGCCCCAGCGGCTTCGGTTTGGCGAACACCTAACACTACACCACTGGTTCGGCCGGCACCCAACGGCAAAAATCCCACTTTGCGCTACATATCACAAGTTGATGGAAGTGAGAATTCTACCATTGGCTGTCGGCCGACCCAGTTATTCAGAGTGTTAGGGACTCGCCAACCTGAAGATACTAGGGTGGAATCTAGGGTTCGCACTGCTGAGTAGTTTCACACTGGAACGAAACAGCTGTCCAGTGCTCCATGGTTTTTAATGGTACCGTGCCAACATCAGCCTGTGACCTCTCTACAAAAATAATCATCTCAATTCATCTACTTAGTAACTGAATGTCAGTTACTAATGACTAATGCCTTTGTATCAACGTAATAGATGTAAACTGCATAGATTGAAGATAAAATTACTTTTCAGTTCAATTACACAGTGTATTAAGGTTACTGTAACTTATTAAAGTAGATCTGTCTGTTAAAGAAACCAAATTTTAGTGAAAGAAATATATTTCAGTATCTGTACACTTTCCATTTAAATATGTAGTATAGTGTATTGTGCAGTACTTTGAATGACTACACTACATTTAATGTTTTTAAACACAGATGATTCAGAAGATGAATCTGTATCCCCAGAGTCTTTCTTCGAATCCGTTGTTCCACCCAACAGTACGCAGCCTACGTGTTCTTTTAATATGGAACCTCAGAATGCAATGTATGAGATACCACATATACTTGATGAGTTAACTAATGATGTAAATGCAAATGAACTGATGGAACTCAGGTGAGGTTAATAACAAATTGTGTCAACTAAACTAATAACAGTTGCGCTATACTGCAAAGTAATGAAAATCGGGCATGTTAATTATTAAATTTTAAACCTGAAAGTAAAATGCTCGTCACGAAGCTTGAAATTTCTAGTTGATTAGTGAATATGCATCGATGTGAAGTCGTAAATCAGAAAAAAATGGCACTTCTTAAGCCTTCACTTATTCCCCATTCAATGTAATTCCATAGAGGAAAATAACACTAACTGATAAACCGTAAAGTATATTTACAACAACCCATCAAATATCTCTGCGTTATTTCCTTGACAGCTTAGATTAGTGTATTTTACTTCATCATTTATGTTCTGTTGGTAAGTAACTTAGTAGAGGCATGGTCTGTCAAAAAAGTATTAATCTCATCATATACGGAGGATCTCTTCATTCTAGTAATACATTACAGCTCGAAATTAGTATCTAAAATTAGTAGCCTCAGTAAGTTTAGAAGTGTATCGGCATCTGATTGATAATTAAGTTTCTATTACTGCTCTTTTGAACAGTTAATTACATAATTCGATTGGGATGGTTATTTTTGTGGAGATTGGTTATTTTATTTGATTGAATATATCACAGATTGATGTTGGCAGGGTACCATTGAAAACCAGGGAGCACTGGACAGCTGTTTCGTTCTAGTGTGGTACTCCTCGGCAGTACGCACTCCAGATTCTGCACCAGGGGCTTCAGGTTGACGCTAACGCCTAACCATCTGCACCACTGGGTCGGCATCCATCCATCCATACAGATGGTTAGGCGTTCGCGTCAACCTGAAGCCCCTGGTGCGGAATCTGGGGTGCGTACTGCTGAGGAGTTCCACACTAGAACGAAACGGCTGTTCAGTGCTCCCTGGTTTTCAATGGTACCCTGCCAACATCAATCTCTGATATATTCAATCAATTACATAATTGTATATGGAAATATGCTGTGCTCGGTGATTTCAATGCAGAAAATAAGGATCTCTACAGACCCCTCCTCTTATAGGTTTTGATATGATGTTCAATCTATTTATAAAATTGAATCGAGGTGGCTATGTGGAAATAGGTATTAAGTGTAGTTATTCGTATTTGTCACAGATTGATGTTGGTTGGATATCATTGAAATCCAGGATGCTGTTTCATTGCAGTATGGGACTCTTCAGTGGTGTACACCCTTGATTCTCCAAAGTGGTCAATCCACTCCCTTTAGTACCTATAATGAACACTTAACCCTCTGCACTGATGGGCCGGCTGGTATCTAATAGTGGAATTAATTAGTCATATAGCGTGATGACCATCCATTGCTATCGGCGCTAACTGTCTTACTTTTGACATATTTGAAGTCCAGTAGTCATGACTTTTCGCTAGAACTCACGGAACATCATGAAGTTGGTCACTAGTGAATTGATTACTGTGAATGAAATATAAATACAAATCATATGTAAAGTATGTTATTTATGTATACTATATATGAAATATAAAATTATTAAAAGTAGGTTTCTCAATATTTGTTTATATTATTAAAAGCCTTATTGTACCCCAATGTTTTCCACTGTAATTTCGACTGTGTCCTTAACTTCGATATAAAACGGAAATGAATCTTAGCTGTGAACCGATTACTGACAAGCGTTAGGTGTAAATGTTCACTAATTTGCTTTCGAATTTACTAGGGCAACTCTAATATTTGTGTCTTCTGTTTCAGAATTTGAAATATTTTATTGATGCCCCTCAAAAATCTCCTGTAAATCAACAATCTATGCTCTGTGCTATTTTTTGTCGTTAATAAGGAAAAAAGTGTATAGTTACACTAGACTTTATATAAACATCGGTATAAGAATATTCGTTGGCTAACAGCTTGTAACATGGTAATGTGCTAAATATTATTCTAGATCACAGATAAAACATGTATTACATAAATTAGTCATGTCATACTTTGATCTCATAATTCCACTGCATTATTTTTTGTAATACTAACAATAACATCTTTTCTTAAACCATCATCTCACAATTAAGTTCTCAGGAACGAGATCAGTTGATTCAACCAAATGATTTTCATATTAACACATTGGAAAGTGATGAACGCAACGACCTAAGCCCAACAATACAAGCTAAAGAAAGTCCACTAGGAAGTGTACATTACAATGAAGAAATTAGTTCACATTCAATGGTTGATATCCAGTATTCAAGTGATAACATTATGAATAATACTCAAACGTCCTTAGTAAGGGTAGGTTCATAGCGTAAAACTTTGCTATATATATATATATATATATATATATATATATATATATATATATATATATATATATATATATATATATATATATATATATATATATATATATATATATGACTTATTATAGCTGACTTTTATAGTCCATTGAATTGATCAACGATCGACGATCATTTGCACACATTAAACACTAGTCTATTAAACATGTAAGCATATTTAAATTCACATTTATTTACTTTCAAGTTTGTATTTTTCTTACGTTCAGGATGTTTCAAATACCAACATAGAGTCATTTTGCTCTTATGATGACAATGTATTCCTAAGTGATGCCCATGATAATGATAATTACAAACGGCTAGAACAAGATAATGATCAATTACAAGTAGACGTAGATGGGAATGAATCATTAGAACAAAAGGACTATATGCTTACTGAAAAAGTTAATAGTAATTATATGCCGAATACAAGAAATTATACATTAAAATCTTTTGAATTAACTGTTCCACCACCAAATGTAACAACCTCAAAATTGCCTGTATTATCAAGAACTAAAACATTGCCAATTATAAAAAGGAAATATAAGTAAGTGTATAAATGATTTTTCTTTGTAATTTTCAAATTGAATGAATACGATAGGGGATAATATATATTATCGGGGAGGGGGGGGGATAGAGGAGATTCATATTTTCATTAATGTTGATGCTTACACTGGGGCTTGTAGGGGAGATGGTCATAATTTCACATTTCCATTTCATACTAAATTGTCCAATAATAATTACTGCTTAACATTAACAACTAAATGTAGATGCATATTTAGCGTATCACCAAGTGAACAAGTATATGTTACCCCAATGAATACTGTCTAAATTTCAAGAAATGATCATTCCTTGTTATTCATTAGCGTCTTAACAATTAAAGTTGATCTTCACCCAATAGTAGCACACAATGTTTGTCAAGATAGACTATCACTGTTTGCTAGCTGAATATATATCACACAATATACTACTAACGGCTTTATTACGATTGTAGTACGTTAGTTGCTACTGCATTCATCTATCAACCAATAGGTTGTTGTTCGGGTTGGGCCGTGACCGGCAAGCGGAAACCAGGACGCGCGTTTAGTCCATGATAAATCAACGCGAAGATACACATATATTCTAATTATATAAAATTCGTTGTTTGTTCTAATCCTGTCCAACTTACTCTAATTTGACAAACATGCAGTATCGCTACCTTTTATTCAAGCATTGTGGTTCAAAGCTGAGTACATAAATTTAAAGTTTGTACATGAGATACATTAAATAGTGTAAACAGTTTAATCCAGGCATTTAATTTGACAGTATGTATGCAAATAAGGTATTATACAAATGCTTATTGTAAAAGCTTGTAAAATATTTATTCTGCCCCTTAGCTACATTGATTAAGGAACTTGATAGTTTTATTCTATTTCTTTTAAACCAGTTGTCTGTAAACACCGACCAGTCCATTTGATAGCAGACTTTTAGAAGGATTAGTAGTAATGAAAAGGCTTTACTGGGCATACTAACCAGTTGAAATAGAAATTTGAGAATTCATTATTAATATACTAAGGGGTTGTAGACTCCGTTGAATTTTGTAGTTTGAAGCATAGATTAACTTTAGCTAGACAATGATTGAAAAATAAAAAACACTGAATAACTGTTCCATTCTAGTATCAGGCTCCTTAATATTGTATATCTACAACGTACCATAGTTCGACCCCATGAACTTCAGGTCTCTCAGTCAGAGATTACATTAAAAATCGGTGAGTTGGCATCTCTCCATTAGTATTTTTACCTGCTATTAATTCGAGACATTCTGCGGCTGCTTTACAGTGTTCCTTGAAAAAATCGACTCACTCCAGACTTGTCGAATGTCATGGTCGCTTTTAGTCACTAGTGAGTTCGTGATTATTACTGATATTATCTATAGTCGGGGTTTATGGAGATTGTTAATGTTAGGGATGCAAACCATTTGGATGCCTCCCTAGTAGTCTGAAGAATATATATTCGCCTTGAAACCTGAAATTGTGGGTTTGGTCTCCAGCGCGCTATTGCGAAGTCTCGTGTTAAAACGAAACATGCTTGCAGTATTTTCTACTTTGTGATTTCTGTCAAACTATGTAACACTTACGAATATACTGTAACCTAAAAATCTAACAAAACCATGAAAGAAATAATCATCCACAATTATTTGTATTTAATAATTTCCCTCTATTGGGACTAGTATTTGCATAACAATTTAATTGATAGAATTCGTTTATTACTAAGGATTAGATAAAACAACAATCTCTCAAAATGTTTGTTAATGATAAATAACGCAGGCTTATAGAAGCCTGGATATATTTAAATTGTTTAATATTCTAAAAACGAGTTTTTATTCCATAGTGTTCAGTGGTCCTTTCATGATTGCTTACCTTTCCGATGGAACCACCTATCTTAAACCGGCAACTAAGCCAACTCATTTAAAAATTAATATTTAAACTTCTATGGAATATTTTGAGAAAGTACGGAAATGAAGAACATGTGATAGATTGAAGATAACGAATAGAGAGGTTAGTGTTCAAACAGCAGAAGATAATTATAAATTTTTCTCTTTAAAATAACACCTTTCACTGTTGAGCGTAAATTAATCTAGATTTGTTATTGGTATTTGTCACAGACTAATGTCGGTTAGGTAGCAGCGAAAACCAGGGAATACTTGATGGCTGTTTTGTCCTAGTTTTGGACGCCACAGTGGCGAGCACCAGTGATTCCGCCAGGGTCTCTAACCCAAGGCCTTTAGGTCTCACGACGAACGTTTAGTCATCTGATCCGCTGGTAAGCCTGGTACCCAATGGTAAAATTCCAACGTCTGTACATTTGTCATACATCGCGGCGACCATCTATTATCAGTAGCATTACCTGTCCTAATCCTGACATGCTTAATCTCGATTTGTTTTTTAATTTTTAATCAGAAAAACATCAATTTCTAGTTCTATTAAAGTTTATATTCAGGGAAAATGCGTTATATCAGACGATGATTATTCAATACCCAAAGAAACTACACCGAAATTGCCTCCAATAGTTTCACCTAATCAATATCAACAATCATTTATTCAAGCAAATAGAAATGACAAAAAGGAAAGCGATAAATTAAAACAAAACAGTGTTGGTAATAATAACAGGGGTGACAATGACGTTCTTGTTGATGATGATAATGAAATTGAAGGAAATATGATAACTGGTGTTGAACACAGTTTATCATTTAATACACCGGTCAGATTTTCATTTGAATCTTTGGATAAATTACCTTACATAACTGGTAATTTATATCTGTCTATTGTTTATATACTTTAAGTTATATGTTCTTTTATTATATTACTAGTAAGAATATATATGCCTAGAAACGTTATACATCTTGATTAGACATCAATTCTATTTCCACAGATACTTGGATTTCCTGCCTTGAATTTACATATGATCTCGTACTTCATTCCTCAGTTTTTGAAATATATTCTCTGTAGTTATTTGTTTATTATAATTAGTATTAATTTATTGATATCATTTTAACTGGTTTACTTTTCACTCTGTTAATTTCCTGTGCTGAAGTGAAATGTGATGTTAATATCTTTTGCTTTACTGGCTAACTCAATGCCTCCTAACAATACCAAACTTGGATTATCATAAAAACATACACTTCAACATTTATGATCTATTCATGAAAATAAATCATAGCACTTGACCATTGATGTTTCGAAGAATCGTTTTGGCAAGGGTAAAGGCCAAGGAACGAGCAAATGCGACATATGTTCACGATTAGTTTATGTATAAGCTAATCATCATTTCGATTCATTGACCTTCATATGGCTATAATAATATACTATTTATGACTGAATAGTTTATCAGCAATATAGCAATTACCTCACATAGTGAATAAACAAATCATAGTTTCATAGTGGTTATTCCGCTTTTAGTCTATAGAAACGATGACAAAGGAGTCCATTTATGTGGATGAAATGCTATTAAGTGAATTTTCACAGAATCTGAAGTAAAGACTAATTGCAGTACATTTCCCCCTCTCAGCAAAAGTAATCCTAACTAAAAGGCAAATATTTTTCCACAAACAGATGCACATCACAGTGATTCAAACCATAGACCATTTGCATTTGAGTCTTACTATAAATCTTATTTTACGCGAGATTTCAATGAGGGAATGCATTTTATAATGTGCTTTGTTTCATCAATGATGTACAAACCTATACCAGAATAACAATGCAACTATTCGTAAATGCTAAATCGTGCATCAATCGGGTTATAATATTATTTGTAACTCTTAATCCTAGCCCTGCAGCAAATTTATAACACTGACAACTAATCCCGAAATTACATAACTTTTTATCCTATCTTCCATTTAGCCCTGAATTTCATTTTTTACTCGAATTTCTAAATTTTATCGCTAATGTTACTCTATACGGTAAATACTAGTTCATGCCTTAAGTCCAAGTTGTATTTCTGAATTTAAGTTTCCTAGTACCATAAGTGTGGGAAAAACGTCACGTTTCAAAGCCCTGCGTAGCCATCCAGGTATTGAGTTTGCTCGTTTCTATGTAGTACTGTAGCCATTCCTGTGAAGTCACATAGACTAAATGAAATAGGCATGATGATTGTAAACAAAAGCTACAATAATTCCCTAGTATAAATGTGATAACAATGTGCTTACAAGAAAATAACTGTCTTGATAAATCACTTTATCCCACTAAAAATCAGAATATAAGGGTTCCGAAGCCTTACTGTTGTTATATACAGTTAGTATGAGGTTTTAAGTTTAAGATTTAGGGTTATGATTGGGGTTTAGATATAAGGTTAGATGACAATTAGGATAACGCTTTATAGATTAGATTAGTTTACGATTGCATTTCTGAGTTACATTTAATTTATAGTTACATTTTAGGGTTAGATTATGTTACGATTACAGTTAGGATTAAAGTTGTTCCTATGAAACAAAATGATATTTCCTTCTTTGCGATTAAATTCTTTGTCTCCAATTAAAAGTTTTCATAGGATGTCATCATCTTATGTTGATCGAAACACCATCTTCACAACCTACTCATTTATTGCTAAAATTGCCTGAAGTTTAAAACCAGAACCTCTCAACCTCTGAAATCATATTTTGATCTTATTAATCTCTTTAACTGATAGTCATCAATTTTAGTAGATAATAAAATATGTACTTTGAGGTTGTAAAGAAGATTTGTAGCTTAGGCGGATGGCTTAGTTATACTGCGTTTTCTGAGTTATATGGTTTAATTGTTGGACCTTTATCGTCATTTCGGACGACTTTATTAGCACAAACTTCTGATAAGAGTGAGCTATGAGATTTTCCCCACAAGTGATGAGAAACTTGTTTATTCTTTATCTCCACATGCACTAACGTCAGTTAACCGTCAAACGCCATGACATATCCTCTCTTCTGTCATTACATACTGACAATTATGGACACCAGTTTGACTGGGAAAACATAGAGATTTTAAACAGCGGAAACACAAAAACAACTGAAGAACTTTTAAAGGCTTGATATTCAGAGCAATATAGAACTAATAAACAATGACAGTACTTTAAACCAGGACAAGTGGGAAGGGAGTTAAAATAATTGTGTAAAATATGACAGAACATGTGTTAACAACCACTAATCAGATTCAAGTTTGGCTGGACAAATTCCCAGTCACTTGTGGAGAAAATCACATAATTCACTTCTGTCAGAAGATTGCACAGATAAAGTCGTTCAGAATGACAATGAAAAGCACTTCAATTAAGCCATCCAGCTCGGGATACACAGTCTAAAATCAGACGTTTATCTTCTCATGTATTGAGATCTAAGATTGATGTATACAAAATATCTGATATCAATATTACAACTTTATGGTTTTCAAACAATACTTTTTTCACTACACAGATTCTAATGAAAATAAGGTTGCATCATCAACATTCAACATTAAAACAGGTGCTCCTAATCATGACAAACATTTTGAAAATCATGGATATCTCAATGACGATTTACAGGGACTATTGGAACACGAAAACGATGACGTTATGTTAAAGCCAATTAATGTTACCAATAATCAACGACAAAGTATTATTAATAATCTTGAACCATTAATTCCATTACGTGAAACAAGAAGTAATTCAATGATGTTTGAAACATCTGTCAAGAAGTATATTCCACTGACATTTTCTAAAATAGGAAGTAATTGGCATAATAAGGCTTCACATTCGCATAAAGATGTACAGTTTGCTTTTGTCCCAATCAATCAATCTGATTTACCAGTGTATTCGGTAAATGAAAGGATTAAAAGACCAGCTGAATCAAGATGTAAGTAATCACCATTAAGCTTTCATACTTATTCCTTATAATGTGATAAATATTTATATTTTTAAACTTTATCTCCAATCTCATTCGCACAGCCATTTAGATTTGGATAGGAAATCATTTCCATCTCAAACAAATTAGTCATAATAACGTTGATTATGACATTTAATGACTTAATTTTAAGTCTTACAGCATACAACACATAACTGAAGATTACATATGAGCTTTTCTGATGAGTGTTGGCCAACATAAGTATCTAAATGTAGGTTACTTTCTTGATTGCTTCTAGTCGTCTTCTACCATGAAATTAACTTCCTAAAACTTATAACCACATAATTTTTACCGATAAGATTCAATTAACACTAAATACTTACTACTGACATTGAATATTACAAACTGATAAATGAATATATCCTGGAATAAATATGTATATCCTCTTGCTTTTCAAGCTGAACGTTCAACTGTGAGAAAGCAACCCATTGGACAACTTGAACAAGCAAATGCCAAATTAGAATTGCCAGTATCAGCTTCATTGAGAAAAGTAAAACAATTAATTAAAGAAAATTTAGTGAAGCCCACTGAAACAATTAAAAGAGGTAAATAATGTTTGAATTCAATTGTGACTGGTACGCGAAATCCAGAACACGCGTTTCGTCTTATTTGGGACTCGTCAGCTAGATCTTTAAACGTCTAAATCTATTTTTATTTCTAGTTTCATGCTTATTTAATAATAAAACACTCCTGAAAATAACAAGTTTATTAAATATAGTAATGAATGCGCATAGATAATGATGTGCTCCCCTGATTTTTACTGGTACTCAACCGAGATCACTGTATAACGAATACAAAACAATAAATTATGTTTTCATAGTTCGTACACTGTAGATTAATATTGATCCATCATTTAATTTAGGAATACTGCCAACGCTCTTGTTTAAGTTAGATTGTAACTTACAAACGAAATCTAGGACGCGCGTTTCGTTCTATTTGGGACTCGTCAACTGGATGTATCTGCAACCCAGTGTTGATGTTTACACCGTGACTCGAACGTAGTACGTTTCGTATCAACGCTAGGTTTTTATAAGCAATGTAAACTTAATAGTTATTATCTACAAATCATTGAATGAACATCATGCTGTATTTTACTGAGTGATAGGAAAACTGGACTACTTTTGATAGATGCTGTAGACAATTAAAAATTGAGGTGGTTTTGTTGAGTTAGGTAATAAGTTTGGTTGTTTGCATTCATCACAGAGTGATGCTAGTTGGATATCATTAAAAATAAGAGAGCACTGAACAGCTTTTTAGTCTTACTATGGACCATCGATCCGGCTAAAGAATCGAATCCAGGTTGCTAAGATCCCACAACATACGCCCAAATATCAGTACCAATGAACCAGCCGGCCCCCACTTTCATTAATTTCCTATATAACATGACAATTAGTCAATGCAATTGGTGATAACTGTTTCACTCCTGACATGTTTTGACCACACCAGTCTTCACTTCTTACGAGAACTTCAGGAATATCATGAAGTTAGTCACTAGTTAGGTGATTATTGCATTTGAATTGAACTAACCGAATTAATTACTCCTCAATGATTTTAGAGTGTGTCATGAATGTAAAGAGCCATTTTAATGTACTAGTTCACTATGAAACCTGACTATTTGTTTTTATTTCACACTATTAATCAGCAGTCCTGATCTGTCTCTAACCATTTTCACTATGTGTATGATATTACTCGTTGTAATAAGCCACTTACCCATTCATACTTTCATTTCTACTTCAGTCCATTATTTTGAATTTCCCCTCCCCCTCCTTTTCTTCCTCTATGAATTGCCTTTCTTACTACAACAAAGAATTATACTTGTATGTCACGGACTAATTTAAACTAAACGGCTACTTAAAAACCCGGTTATAGTGGATAGTTGTTCCGTTCCAAGTCACCAGTACACACTCACGATCCTGGTAAGGAACTTGCTTTGAACGTCATTACCGTAGACCATCTAGCTAATATCCTGTAGTTTACATCTCTGACTGAAGTTTACGATAAAATTCATTACAAACGCTTCCATATCCGTGTTTTTTTACAAATGATTATTCCTTAATGTATTGTTACACGTCTGTAGGAATTTCGAAATATCAACTTTAGAAGTTAAATATAACTGATTTTTAGCATTGTAAATACACAAATCAGGCTACTGTGATAGCCATACTGGTTGGCAAAATTACTGAGGTGCATATGATGGTCAATAAGCACTTCTGAATTGATTTAAACTGTATAAAACACGTATTATGTCCTTCGTAGTTCCAACGACTCCTCTTTATTTAGTGAGAATCCTTGACGTAAATCAGAATTATTGTAAGCTAGTCCCTAAAAGTCTTTTGATCAAACATCTATACATTTACTAGTAACTTAATTTGTAATGAAATTACAATTTTTTTAAGTTCATCCATTACAAGAACGAGGCAGTTGCTCATCTGAAATGTTAAGAAAATTGTTTGAAAGCAAGATATTAATTTTAAGATCAAACTGTTTTGAATTCAATTCCTAACAAGGTCAAGGATTCAAGCGCCGATAATTATGCCATGGCTAATGCCTTAGTAAACAATACAATATTTTGTGTACACTACTTTTGTATCAATATCATATTTCTGTTCATAATGAAAAGAATCTAATCACCATTGATAAGATACTTTAAACTATCAATTCATTTAAATATTCTACAAGAACTAAACTCCAAACATTTTATTTCATATTATGCAATGTTCAATATAAATACATTTCTTATCATTTATATGAAATCTTCTCTATTCTCTACTCTTTTAAGCTCTTAAACCACGTACTAACCCAGAGGATTTTTGTATGACAATGTGGAGTTATCAAGAAGTAAAACATGAAGAAGGTAATTAAATCCATATATAAACAATTTGTTAATTAAAACCAAAGTAAACAGTTAACTTGAATGAAATGGATGTATTTCATTTTGTTTAGTTCTCTTCAAGTATCTGTAACCTATAATGTTACAAAGTTAAAATTTATTAAC
The DNA here is from genome assembly GCA_034768735.1 of Schistosoma mekongi. NCBI lineage: Eukaryota > Metazoa > Platyhelminthes > Trematoda > Strigeidida > Schistosomatidae > Schistosoma > Schistosoma mekongi. Next base: position 11,257,613 of record CM068312.1, on the reverse strand, counting down.
AGGTCTCAACACACGTTCTGAAAGAAAACTAATTGGAAGTTATTGTTGACATTTAATGTTAGCTTTATATAACAAATATGCAAATAAAGTTAAGTTACAGAATAAAATATTGTCAACATATACGAATATTAGAAAATATCTTCATAATTCAGTAAGATGGAATAAAGTTAGGACCGGCCAAACCAAAAGGTGACATCAGCCCACAAAGTCACTAACTGCTGGTCTAAGCCGTGTTGGTTGGGGTTAACGAAATTATCTTTATCAGTGGTTGGAGACTATGGGTGACATGGCTCAGAATCAGAGACATCGGCGTAGATGCATTCACTGTTTATCCTCTCTTGAATCATTAGTTTAAAATTATTTCAGACATTTCCACTAACTGTTCCTTTCTCTTTGGACCATATTTTTATTCGTCCACTATTTTTTATTACCAATGAAGTAACTACTGATTCAACTAATTTGGTGGTAATCTTGCTGTACTGCCAATATGCGGCAACCTAGACCGATGCACACGTGCTCCAGGTTCTATACTGTACATACTTGCATACATGCATTCCGAAACACTGAAAGCTTCAAGAAGACTAAACGATTCGAAATAAGTTGCTCCGTAATGAACAAACATTAATGATGATTTTAAGAAAAAACCGTTTAGACATTTTATCCGTTTCTGTTTTTTATGCCAATAGAACGCTGGCAAACTACAATCTTAGATTAGTGAGCAACAAAATCGGAATATCATTGAGAAATTACTATTACACAAATACATCCTTTCTAAACTATATAAACACTTACTGTTTAATATGAAAGGTTTAGAATAGCCAACCGCGGTTAGTGTTTTGGTTATAAATAATTTATATGTCTTATGCAGGCTACGTGTTTGAATAATGTTTAAACTACAGATCGTTAATGCTTACGTATATCGAATTATAATCAATCTCAGTCCTGTAATAGTATAATTCCAATATGTTCTTAAATCAGTGTTTCATTGACTAATACACATCCACAAGTATTAGGATAAGTGTATATATTATAAGTTGGTAACGATGAGTTTATTAGAATTATATGTGAACTGAATATGAATTCAACAAGCAAAGATTGAAGACAACGATAGATAGTTACTAATCTTCAAGTACAGTCATACATTGATGCTATGTGGGTGGAAACAGTTAGCAGGAAACCCTTAATCTAGGTTACGTGCTGGTTAAGACAAGTCAGCAAGATATAGGATATAATGCTGCCTCTAAAACTTTTAAAACCATAAAGACTATCGACGAAAGCCAACAAGTACAAAACCCAAATCCAGCTGGATTTCATGCTAACCGCTATCTCAAATGATCTAATCGCAAAGCTTAATATATGCAATGTTAAGTCACCTATACTGGTAGCTACATTGGAACTCGATAAAGTTCGACCAGCACTAGAAAATAAACAAATATGATAGTAATACCTAAACATTAACCTATCAATCTTACATTCATAATCAGTGGCTAGATGTGAATTTTAGAATTCCTGTCGTTCAAATACTGAATTTTAGATTTCATTTCCCACTGTGATTTGGTGAAATATGGTCTTCAATAAATACTGTTAGGTTATAAGAGCTTTATTTAATAAATTATAGAGCATACCCTCTTTTGTGCTCTTCAAGGCTCATCTCATTTGTTCCATACTCGTTCTTACTGTTCAGATGTCTCTGGGAGTTCTCACAGATCTAACTTCACCTGTTTCATTGTTTTACGTTCTTCTCGCAGTTCTAGTACATATATGTTCATCACATTATTATTTCACTTACACCAGAGTGCTATCTCAGCAAAATTTTTATCATTTTATTTATGAACTCAAAATGTCAATTTCATCTATCTAACACGATAAGCCCTATAGTACGATCTTTTGTCATTTATCTTGGAGAACTTTTCAAATATGAGGTGACTAATGCTTTATGACAGGATAATGAGCTTTATCTCTTTCAGTTAAGCATTAATTGAACATCACATTTATTTTTTCTGATATACTGATTCATTTATTTATGAAACAGATCACTAAATGAAAATTAGTTTCGTCCGAACGGCAAGAATTCATTTAACATAAACTTATGCATTATGTCTGAAACCGACTGCCGGTCATTTGACACTATACGACACTGTCAGCAATGTTACTTTTTAAGTGAAGGCTATTTTTCATTGAGAATATAAACTATTATTGTATTGCTAATAATTAGACTGCATCTCAACTATTCCTACTCTTATGATGAAGCCTACAATGTAAATCTACAGGGATTCATGACCTATGAGGTCAATAAAATCATGATTAAAACGATGACTTGGCACTTAAATGGAAAGCATGAGGCACTAGATACCGACCACTACCACAGTAGCATAGTGACTGCATACGAATATGCGAGGTTTCGAGGTTTACATTTATACATAACATTCTACGCTTTGAATTAATTATCTTTTCTCTTGATCTACAGTTCCACTTCCTGAGCTACTCACTGTTCTGTTATCTGGGAAACCAGATTTAATTTTGAAAAGAGTTTTTGGCGAGATTCATCCTGAACGTAATTTAGCACAAGAACTGAGAGTAAGCTGATATGTTCTTTTTGGTGTTGCATTAATGTTCTTTAAGTTGTAGGCAATTTAGTTAAAATGTTACCCGTTATTAATACATAAACGGGCAGAAAGTAGTTTAACCTATTCCCAGATGTTTATTGTACTGTTTAGTGAAGAAATTTATGTACTTTAGTACTATGTTTTATCGCTCTAAACTTGAGTAGGCTAGATAGTTTTTTTCATTTTGGTTAGGCACTTTTCATGACTGCATATCTATTAGTCAAATTACTTGTTAGTCCAAGGCGTTAAGACTTCATGTCACTGGTGATATCACTAGATGTATGAAGGTTTATTCACAATTAGTAGACTCCTTCAAAGTGGGTTTTATTGTTTTATCTTTACCTAGCTGCCAGTCAACGGTATAACTGTTCTTGAACGAGACCTAAAATTTAGACAACCAAACTGTTACATGCTACCGAAGAAGAAACTAACTACACAGATATCACCTTACTTTTGTATGTCTGATTCTACCCTAAAAGGACAATGTTAATGTCAATAACGGCTTATAAGTGATGACTTACATGACAGAAAATAACAAAATCAATGAAATAACCTTTAATGTAGTCAGTTTTTTCGACGAAGACTAACGAATTACCAAGTATTAAATTCTAGTTCATGGTGTTATATAAATAAATTTATTTTATTAAACTTTTCTAAATCATGATTAATTGCATGCACAATTTGAAAATAATCGCATGTTCCAACCAATTTGTTATGGAGTGAAGTTGATCAGTCTTTGTTGAAATGCTTACATTCTGGAACGGTTACTTCGATACAGCAGTAGTTCACAAGTGTGAACTAAGTTGGATTGTGGCTAAAATGTGGAGTCCACTAAGCGCTTCGTGATATTCGGAACTCGTCACTTGAATGTACCTGCATCTCAGTGTTCATGTTCACACAAGGAGTCGGACTCACTTTGTTTCGTTTCGAATGCCACGGCGTTCAACACTAATCTACTGAATACATGGAACCGCACTTGTTCTACGGTTATGTAGCTATAAGTCTATAACAGTTCATAACAAACCAACGGGAAAACTCAGATACTTTTAAATTGGATATGCATACTAGTTACACAAATATGGCTATCTGGCACAGTATATTAATAGTAGGTACGGTGGCATTTAACATGAAATGAACTGAATTTGAATACCTGTGCGAGTATCAACATTGAGTTGCAGGTACGTTCGATTGACGAGTTCAAAACAGGACGAAACATATATCGTGGATTCCATTTGTCAGCCACAATGCAACTCAATTTAAACTAGATTCAGTTTGTTACTATAAGATATTCATAGTTTTACTTCATATCATTACACTATATAACTAAGCTAATCATTCATTTTAATTTATGAAATAATCACTATAAGCTAATAACCTATTTCATGTTTACCAATGGTTGCGTAGTCAATGTCCGTTTTCATTAAGTTACCTATATGTTAATAAAAACAAGCGTACATAGATCACTAATAGCCAAACGGTATACAGTAAATTAAATTTACTAAAACTCGTTCTTGTTAAAGGTGTGCAAAACCGAGCTCTAAAATTACAAGGGCAGAAAAGAATGTAATAAGTTGTTAGCTCGAATTCACATGAATATGTTGATCACTGGAAACTGTGGGGGGGGGAGATAGACATACATATTTATCAAGATTAACTTTAATGAAGCAAATCTAAAGATGCATAGTTTTTACTTAAATTTTCGAAGTTAAATCATGACATCAGTGAGTGGTAAGCTTTGGCGATTTGAACAGTAATGTAAATTCCGTGAAACTTTTTACCTACTTAATTTTAACTTGATAATTGTGTTCAGCACTAGACCTAAGTTTTTCCAGATATTCAATCGATATAGATGTACACTAGATTTAAACTAAAATGAAACAATCATTGAGTATTTCCTTGATTTTGTATTTTCAGACTGCTATTGAAACAATCTATCGTGTTTTACCAAAATCACATGCATTCGGTAGTATAGCAAATTTAATTGGAATGCGACCAGGTTATAAATTAGAAGTACAAATATTAAAACCTGGTCATACACATAAGGAGTATAAAAATATACTAATTAATACTCTTAGAGATGCATGTAAGTATCATTATGTATCTATTTAGTAAATAATTATGATATGATAGAGAAGGATTTTTCCTGAGAAGGATAGTTTTGCTTATACTATGTTCTCTTCACTAGTTGGTTATATCGTGGAGCTTTCATCGTCATTACGAACAACTGCATTGTTACATACTTCTGATAGGAGTAAGCTATGAAATTTTCTCCACAGGTGGGTAGCAGCTGTTTCTGTTGACAGGACGCAGTATAACTAGAAGTAAATACTTATAGCTATCTTACATCTACCTCATTATTATTGCTTTCATGATAGCTCTTTTAAAAATTCTAAATAGCTTTCGTTACAAATTGATATCAACTTAAGTACCATTAAATAATGCACGGCACTAGGCAGTTTTTCTTTATGCTAACTACTAGCTATCATTAATTGGATTTGACGAAAGCATGTGAGAAATCGTCGTATTTGGAGTTTTTCACGCTGACAGTGACTCAATAATTCATAAATATCACTACACGAGTATCGCAACTTGTTACAAACCAATCAACAAATATTTGGCACTGTACTCGACATAAAATGCTAAAGTATTCCGTTTGGTTACATGTGGTTTGGTAGATGTTTAGTATGATTCCTAATACTTGTCTAGCGTAACTTTGATGTCTATTTCTTCTACAATTCATTTTATACGAATGTATTTTATATTTTTCAAGCCACATACATATATTCTTTTTCGAATTCGCAGTTAATTTCTTTAAAAGAAGTTACAGATCTTTGAAATATTGTATGCCGCAAGCAGCACTAAAAATGACATCATGCTGTTTCCTTATTTTCAAGTAAATAAATGCAGCTATTACAGTTTCTCGTTACTTTGTCCTTATGACAGTACTCATTGTGTTCCAAGTTTCCAATAAAACTTTTGAAAGAATAAATTCAGGTGATTAAGTCACGATAAGTATTAAGTTTAGTTATTTGTATTTGTCACAGATTGATATTGATTGGGTTAGGCCCCCTGACGAAATTGAAGATGTGCATTATTGAGGAATTTACCGACTTCTTCATTCTCATATAATTATTTATTGAGGTTTAAATTTGTGTTGTAAGAGTAGAAGGGCAAGGACTTGCTTTAGCCTATTTTTAGTGAGCGTTTGTGAATGCATAATCGCCCTTCAGCCTGTTAATTGAGGGAACAGACACCACTTCTTTTAGTATTAGGTTTCAGGAGCTGACTATTTTGCAAGAAAACTATTATATGCTACGGGAATTACATTTGTCTTTGAATTTGAAATTCACTTGCTGTATCCGCTCAAGTGTTTGGACCTAATTTGAAAGGATAATAAAGGATAGATCAGGACTAAAGTCATTTCCTAATTTTCTGTACATTATTATTAAATCCCCTCTTAATCTCCGATGAAACAAAGTGTATAGGTCTAACTTCTCAAGCTGTGTCGTACGATAGGCCACGCAACTTTAGCATTAAACTGGTGGCTGTTTTTTGTTCTCTTTCTAGGAGATCTTTGTACAGGGGATTGCTGTCTGATCATAGTGTCTTAATTTAGATCTAACTAGGGCTGTGTTAACCATAGTGAGCATTTGTGGATCTAAATTGGTGAAGGTCTTTTTTAAAACCCGTACTATTCTGGTCGCGTTATCTGCAATATGAAAACGGTTGAGCATGACCTTAAAGTAATGACCACAAGATCACTGTATCGTACTTAACAACAGCTAACATCCTTGATTGTGGTTGTTTTTGACACTTATAGCTAATATACATGTTAATAGACTTTATTATTTTTTTTTCAATTTGGTCATTAAAATAAATATTTAACAGAAGTTGGTGACAGTTAAAACGTTTGTTAAATGTTTGGCCAAGAAAGTTTTGCAGTAATTCAGCAATTTGATTTATTTACTAAGCTTTTGTTTATGTTTTCGGCTTTGAATCACATTTTTGGAAGTTGATGAAATTACATTTATTTGTTTGTATTTGTCACAGATCGACGGTGATTAGGTACCAGTGAGCACCAGGGAGTACTGGACAGCTATTTCATTCTAGTATCAGACTCTTCAACAGTATGCAGTTTCAGTTTAACTATTCTGGGACAAAACAGCTGTCTAGTACTCTCTAGTTTTCACTGCTACCCAACCAGCATCAATCTGTGACGAATGCATACAACTAAATTTACAACTTATCTCCATAAAACCATCTCAATATAATGAAATTATCCTGTTGTTTAGACTAAAGTAATTAATGAGAGCTTCGAACCTACAATTTCAAAGTTGACTGATTTTTTCGTGTAAATTAACTTAATAGTAAAAAGTAACTTTCATCATATGTTAATGTTATTATTAATGTATTTGATTTCTACAGTTAAGCATAGTACAATACAACAAGTTATATCAAATCAACAAAATCATGATTTAGAAAAATTAATTTTACAAATTGCTGAAGTATGCAGTATAATAACGACAGAATTAATTGGAACGGATACTTTGAAACATACTAAACATTTTACTGGTAAGTTTTAATACTATAACTAAAGGTAATAATTAGATTGATACATTTGGTAATTACACTTAATTCGTTTCAGGTAGGATATTATTGAATATAGCGAGCAATGGATAGCGCGACGACAAAACAGCTGTCTAGTGCTTTCTGGTTTTCATTAGCACCTTAGCAATATTAATTTGTGAGGAATCCAATCAACTAAACTGAATATCAATGTTCACTAAGCCCCCTCTATATAATTGCTTTTTTTTGTTTAATTATGTTTAATTGTTACCGAAATCACCTACTGTTAGTTGTACTTTCTGTAAAAACTGTCGTTTTAATTAGTTTTCTTAGTTACATTAGGAAAACTAAGTATTTAAAACTACTAAATCCATCGGTTTCCATACAATAATGACTGCTAGTCTGAGTTGTGTTGGTAGATGCTGGCTAATCTGGTTAGGGTCCGCGTGACAGCTGTAATCAGTGGTTAGAGATGCTAGATAACATGGTCCAAAATCGGTCACAGTGGAGTAAATGTATTAACTCTTTATACTTTGCAAGATCTTAAGCTCCGTTATTCTTTCGTTTATTTAGTTCCTTTCTATTGAATTATGCTGTCATGTTAATCTTGTGAATTTGGTCTCGTTGTGCTGATGTGGTATAACAACTTGAACCTATGCAGATGTGCGCTGGGTTCTACGTTGTTTATGAATGAATAAATGATAATAATAATGTATCATTTAATAGTAAGCAATATTTTATAGTTTAGTTCTTATCACCAATTAAATTAATTCGTTCAATTATCAATTTAGTCCTTCATTTACATGAACAGTAATATGGTCTGAAATACGGTCAGTCACGAGGTGCGGATAAGAATAACCTTGCTCGAAACCAATATCGCAAACCAAACACCAAGAGCGTTAGTTTTTTGACCACACGTCTGCTTTAAGACTGTTAATCTCCAAGGTTGATTAAAGAAAACAACAACCAAAAAGTAACTAATTATTCTTTACCTATTCGTTTACATAAATGCAAACATAATCACAGCTGATCAATAAAGAAAACGGCATTCATATAAAATCGGGAGAATATTGACTGGAAACTGGAGTGGGAAGAGGGAATAGGTATACCGTTAATGGGTTGTAGTTCTTGAACGAAAAATTGTAATGACTACAGTTAATGTACCTAATGGAAGGTTAGGATAGGAGGGGGAACGTAATAATGATAATAGAATTAAAATGTTCTGTTTACATACACTCAAAATAAATGAAATAGTCTTTCTCAAAAACATCTCTGAAAGTTAGTTGTTCTTCTTTCGACGTCTGATGTAACAACTAATTATTTTTGTAAATTTCGTTTCGAATTTGCTGACTAAAAACGGTGAGTGGATCAACGTAAAACCCTATTGACTTGAACTTTGTGCTAGTTGGTCCTTATAGGGAAACCAATTACTAACATTGGGATTCAAACTCGTATCACTATCTCTATTACATTGATGATCATTCTATAAAGTCATATCAGAAGTTATTTTTGGGTTTAAATGATAGGCTTGCTTTAGGTAGTTGCTTTTTTATACCACTTTCTATAACATCCAACAATCTCTACAACACTCAATTACAAACTATGACATTGTGTTTTTTTTTTACATAAACCACTAATTCGATAAAGGATTTACTTTAAAAGCTATTCACTTTGTAACGAGAAACGTTTAATTTGAAGTAATCTTTATAACCTCCATAGCTAATAATGTAGTCTTCAAACCTGCAAACTTTCCTATCAAAGTTAAATATAGGTGTGCCATTCACATCACATGTTTTATATTCTCTGAAGATAATATTTTAAAATTAATATGTATTTCAATTTAAGTAATTAATGTTAACGTCCAGAATTAGTAAGATCAAATCAATTTTGGTTGCCTTAACGACAGTATATTGTGCACCATTACGTCATACCATTTGATCCATTGACAGAGACGACTGGACTATAAACTTATTAATCGTTCACGTTAACTCTAGCCATTTAGTTCAAACACCTCTATCGTGTTCAATAAGTTTTAATAATCAACCCCTATCTTTTAGGTTTAAACTTAGAAACTCTTATCATGAATTTGGTTAAAGGCGCTATTTATGAAACGCCACTCGCTAACCATGGTGTTCTAAGTGGATTATTGGCTGCAGCTGGAGGTGGCATTGAAGCACTAATGGGTTTACTTGCATCTGTTGGTTCTGGAGTTGGTGGACTGTCTAAACTATTAGCTACAGGTGCTAATCCACCCGATGCTTTGGGTGAATTACTCCGAGGTCTTAATGATGATCCAGTTACAGCGTTAAAAAATCTTGCCAACACTATGGGTGGAGGGGTCGATGGAATTAAAAATATCTTGGATGCATTAGGCGGTGATAATCAACATGCTTTACAAGAACTAATCAAACAAGTTGGTGATGGAGCTGTTGGCATTAAAAATCTATTTGAAGCTGCCGGAGGTATTAAAGAATTAATGGGAAGTCTATTTGGAGAAGGTTCAGGAGGCCTAGCTGACTTAGTAGCTGCTGTTGGAGGTGATTTAGAAGGTTTGAAAAACTTGATACAAGCTGCTGGTGGTGAAGTTGGTGGAATTAGAAATTTGATTGCGTTAGGCGGTGATGAAGTAACAGGACTGAGTAATCTTCTCAGTGCTGTTGGTGGAGATACCGTAGGTAAGTGAATATAACATTGTTATACCCTAGTTATTACTTATCATTAAGAATTTCGGCAAACAATTAATTATACTTTTGACTAGCCTTGAAAGGAAAGTCAGCAACAAAATTAATTAAATTTGGATATATTTGCTGCATTTATGACATCAGTAAATTCAAAATATCAATAGAGAAGCGGATGTGGTAATAGCAGTCGAGCGTAAAATAACCACTTAGAATGGCTTTTTTCTTTGATTAACTTATCGACAATGACCTTCGTTCTAATTGCTTTCCTATGATTGGTCACATCTTTAACGTTCGTTCATCGGAGCTATAAATCATATTAACCGGAATTTCATTCTGATCTAGATATATCATTGAATAGCATGATAGAATAATTGGTAATCATTTTACCTGTATTGAGATAGTTATTTTTGTGAAGATCGGTGTTTTTAATTGATTGAATATGTAACAGATTGATGTTGATACGGTACCTTTGAAAACCAGGGAGCACTTGACAACTGTTTCATTCTAGTGCGGGACTCCTCAGCAATGCGCACCCTATATTCCGCCTCAGTGTCTTCAGGTTAGCGAACACATAACACTTTGCACCACTGGGTCGTCCGGCATCCAATGGTAGAATTCCTACTTCCATCAATTTATGATATATAGCACGACGATCACCCATTGTCATGGGTGATAACCGTCTCACTCTCGACAAGTCTGAAATTGTCCCGACTTGTTTATATTCATCACAGATTGATGTTGATTGGGTACCAGTGAAAACCAAAGGGCACTGGAAAGTTGTTTCGTCCTGGTATGGGACTTATCAGTGCGCGCTCTCGATTCTGCTATGGGATCCAACCCAGAGTCTTCAGGCTGGGCAACACAGACTTCTACACCAGTGGGCCTGCCGGCATCCAATAGTAGAATTCTCACTCCCTTCAGTAAACTTAATACCTATCTCTACAAAACCATTTTAGGTCATTTTACTCACTTCATTTGACGAACTAATTTCAAGTACTACTTCTCTAATTGTAAATTCTTCAAAGTAATTAAACTTCATTCATTTCAAACTAAATCATTAATATCTATGTGTTATATTGAACAATTCATTGTTACGCCTGGAAGACAATGATAGCATATGCAAATCTCGTTGACATTTCGTTATATCCCAGTTTCAACGCATTCAAATCCTTATAATTACTAAAGTGATCTGAAATTATAAACAATGAGGTTCCAACTGTTATAATCATGAATTGTGGAAATATTTGTATAGTACTATTACCATTATTTATTGTTAGAACATATTATTCAGAATCACACTCATGAAGTAACGCAGTACAAACTCAGCAGTATTATCAGTTGTATTACATTAAATACTTTGGTAGTAGAAGAACAAACAAGCCAGCATGCAGTCTGATCAGGAATATTTCATATCATATAGAAGTATAGATAAATGTTGATAAGAGTTTGGGGTAAGAATAAAACAGTAGCTGCCATCTAAAGACTATGAATGTTAGATTAGCATACTACACTAAACCTATGTAGTATGCAAGATAAGTAGACAGACACGCAAATACTCACAAGAAGAAAATCATGAATTATAATATGCAGTAATACAGTTATAAAAACAACAGTTAAAATTGAATGAATGTATAGATTTATGTGAACTGATTATTGATGATCACCACAATCAGATACTTCATAATTCTTTATGTGTGGTTAATTTATAGGATCTTTACGTCAAATATAAGATAGATTCTAGTTTATAAGAAAGTTTAAGAACTAATGTCATCTTTAAATAGATGCTTTCTACTCTTCGACTGTATTTTTGTCGGAGAAATTTTGAATTAAGGTCAATAGGTTTTCTAGTTGATATACGCAACAAAAGCATTTTGATGTAATATTCATTCATGAACTAGGAAACTGTAACAGTATTAACAAGATTAAGTGTAATCCCATATTGAATGTGAATTTAGTAGTTTATTCTAAAAACAAATTCCATAACTCAATAGTGTAATGTAGTGAAGATGATTATTTTCCGACAGCTTAAAAAATAATAAATCCTGGAGTGAAGAAGAAATACTTCTTTATGAATCAAGTTGGACTATGGCTGACAGGTGGAATCTACGACATGGGTTTCCTATTGTTTATAGCTCATCGGCTGAATGTACCCGCATCCCAGTGTCGATAGTCACACAGGGACTCGAACTCGGTTCATTTTATGTCAAGCTTCATCTTATTCGCCAATAGGCTAGTGAATACAGACATTCACATATTTTTAATGAGTACACATATAATTTAAAAGTATTCATGTCTTTCCGTTGATTTACTATGAACTGTTATCGACTTATAACTACTTACCATTTGCACAAGTTTGGCTGTACGAACTCAATAGATTAGTGGTGAACGCCGTGGCATTCAAAACAAAACAACATGAGTCCGACTCCTTGTGTGAACATGAACACTGAGATGCAGGTACATTCAACTGACGAGTTCCGAATATCACAAAGCACCTAGTGGACTCCACATTTTAGCCACAATCCAACTTAGTTCACACTTGTGAACTACTGCTGTATCAAAGAAATCATCTCAGAATGTACATATGTTAACAGGGACTGATCAACACTCCATCAAAAATCTGCGGGGAAGATACAAATACCTTGAAATTATATTTTTTTATGTAAAATAAATATTTTCTAAAGTTTCTAATTTAGAATAATTCCTTGTATTTCCAATACTAGAAGGACATGAAGTCTATGTACTTGTTATGACTTATAGTCTAGAACATTTGTCAGATGACCTCATATTGGATTTATTGTGCTGTTGGTGAATACATCCGATTATAGGCATAACATATTTGCTAAATTAAATGAATTCCAATAACATAAACTCTAAAAATCGACAACATTCATTACTATTTATTTATCAATGACTCTATTGCATTGTTTGCTTTTGTTTGAACCACTGACCGTACATTGTTATGGTTAAACGTAAGGTACTAAAGGTTAAAGATTCTTTATTGAATGTAATGGATGAGACATGTAATACACATAAGTCTACCAAGACGTTCGATGCTGATTCACGAGTAGGTGGAAAGAAGGCTAAGTATTATCAATCTAAAGTATTAAATTAGCTCATGAAGTCACTGAGTGTTAGGTTAAAGAATATTAGTAGATGCATACCATCTGGTTGAAGCCTACATGATTACCCTGACTAGTGGCAGGACATTGATTAGAATTGGTTTCATTGGAGAAGACATATTCACTATTTGTTTAGGTTTGGAACCTGAGTTTTGTGATTATTTCATGCATGTTGTTTCAAGAGTTTGTTCTTTTCTCTAGAATCATATCATTTGTATGGAGTTTCCAGTGCTTCTGTTAATTTGTACTCATGTTTATAGTTCCATCTTTCTGTGATAATATGGTGTGGTAAATTGAACTGATAAAAATGTTTACCAGATTTAACGTCCCTTACGATTGATTGAATTTTTAACAACACTGGATAGTTAAATGAACTACGTAAGTGGTACGAAGTTTGTTTCATTGCGTACCCAGTGTAATTCTTTTGACACTTTTTCACTGTCATTGGTCACATACTACTTAATTTATTTTCCACTTGTTTCGGTAGTTCTATTTTATACTAATCATCTTTAATCTGTTTCAAATAAAATACAGAAAAATTATTAGTCGACTTATTGTTCATGTGAATAATTTTCTATAGTTCATTGATCTGCATTCTATAAGCCTTTCATTGTTTAAATTTTTTACTATTCTAATTTTATCATTAATTTTCTAGCTGACGCCTTATCAACCCTTATAAAAGCTGCCGGTGGTATTAAAGATGGTTTAGCTGCTTTGTTGCAAGAATCTGGTGGAGGTGCAAAAGGTCTAGAGAATTTAATTGGAGCTGTTGGTGATGGTGTTGATGGTTTGAAAAATTTGTTAAAAGCGACAGGTGATGGTCCTGTAGAAGGATTGGGTAACATTTTAGCTGGGGCTGGTGGTGGAGCAGAGGGTTTAAAAAATCTGTTGAAAGCTGTCGGTGGTGAAGCTGAAGGATTGAAAAATTTGTTAAATGTAATGGGTGATAATCCAGACGAAGCCTTAGCGAATATTTTGAAAGCTGCTGGTGGAGGCACTGAAGCATTGAAAAACTTACTTGAATGTATTGGTGGAGGTGTCGAAGGCTTACAAACACTTTTGCAATCATTAGGAGGCGATCATGTACACGCTTTAACTAATTTTATAGCTTCTGTCGGCGGAGTGGAAGAAGGTTTAAGAAATTTTATTGACGCAGTCGGTGGTAATGTTGCTGGAGTATCTAATCTCTTAAAATCTATGGGTGGATCCACGAAAGAAGCGTTCGATGTTTTACTTACTGCTTCAGGTGGAGGAATAGAAGGTTTGACAAATCTGATCGCCGCAGCTGGTGCAGGAAGTGAAGGTTTGAGAAATATTATTGAAGCAGTTGGAGGTGGTTTAGATGGATTGAAAACTTTGCTGTCGTCACTTGGAGATGAGCCTGTTGGATCATTGAGATCACTGTTAACAAATATTGATGGAGGCAAGTCGATGATTTAGTCTTAAAACATCCTAACCTGAATAAAATATATAATAATATTATCTATCATAGGGGCTACTACGAACCAAGAATGACTTTAATAGTAATAACAATCGCGTGGTGACGCATTTCATGAATTAACTAAATATGAATCAATTGTTATTTATGCCTTTTCCTCAAATATTTTGGACCTTGTACTAAAATAATAACAAAGAAATTATTATAAATGTCAAAGAAGAACCTGTTAGTATTGATTCACAACCGGAAGCTATTGGAAAATTGAGATACACGCTAACCAATTGCAATCAGACGGTATAAAATGAGCTGTTTAGTTCACAGTGCTTAAGTGCAAACACTAATATAACCGACTTGAAATTGTATCTGAAACCATGACGAATGGCTTAGTCCCGTAGCCTTTTTTCTGATATTTTTTTCACTCAGAAGTGCTTCGTTTATATGTGATCTTAAATGTCAGTATGAATCTGTGCTGTGAATCAATAATTTTAATGGATTTTATCTTATTTGATACCTTCGGATGATTGTCGAAATTATTTAATTGTCTGAAATATAAAAAGCTAGGTGACATGTGAACTATAAGAACTTAGTAACCTAGTAGTGAATGCAGTAGTATTTAACACAAGGCATACTGGGTCCAAGTCCTTGTGTTGTCATTAACATTGGGATACAGGTATATCCAGCTTACAAGTCCTAAATATGGTAATATGTGCACCCTGGATTCCACTTTCCGGTTTCAATTATGAGAATATATAGTCATAAAGTGGACTGCTGTTGACGTAATGTGGGTTAGATGCAACTCGCGTCAGTTCTCAAAGTCTGCAATTTGTGACTTCGAATTTTACTGAGAATATAAAAAGGGATTAGCTAATAAAGAAAGGTAAATAAGACTAAATTACTAGATGATAATACTTATCGACCTCCGCGTATTCTTTTATTATACCAATTATAATGGCAATGTCTAAGCCTAAACTATAAGTTGCTATTGCCTGTTTATTTTGGATTATAATCACGTTAATTTCAGTAATAGTATAATCCCTATATGTTCATATATCATTATGTCACACTATTTCATGCACATCGACAAACAACAGGTTAAAAATTAACTTGATATCACCAATTGGTTTGAATTAAATAATCGTTGATCACCAGGATACACTGGACAGTTGTTTCGCCTTTGTATGGGACTCTTCAGCCGTGCTCATCTACGATCTCATCAGGGTATGAGGCAGTTACCCACGATAGCATTGGAATCGGTTATGCAAATATATCACGAATTCACTGAATTAGAAATATCAACCGTTAGAGCCAACTCAGTGTTCTAATAGTAAAGCGTTCGCTACGAAATTAGGTTCTAGGTTCAATCTCTGATGCTGTCGTGGATGCTTGCTGCTGAAGAGTCTCATACTGGGACGAAGCAGCCGTTCAGTGCTTCTTGATGATCAATTGTTGCCTAATTCAGATCAATAACTGATATCAAATTAACATTCAATATTTTTTGCAACACCCAATTACAGTAGGATAAACGTATAAATAAAAGTCAGTAAAGATGAGTTTGTCAGAATCACGTTTGAATTGAATATAGATCCAAAAAAAGTAACCAACACCATTAAACCACTAAGTTATTGACGTTCATTATTGAATCCAATCACACGTTGAACATACATACAACAGAGGAATGTACACTGTATAAAGCATTATGTCCGACGTTGTCGTCGTCTGTTAAAAGTACATTAATTTAGTTTTATTTTATTTTCGCTTTCCTATATTAACTGCTTATCAAACAAGTAATTCTCTTACTGATTTGGACATGTATTATAGGGTTTGATTCAGCCTTTATAGCATTACTAACGCCTGACCAGCTGGTCAGATTATGCAAGATAACCAAAGCTGACTGAGGAACTTTACTACCAAAAGCCAATTAACGACGCTTAAAACGCCTGACTCAGACATGAATGCATAGTTTGTCATTATTAGTTGAGTGTTTCATTTTCTTAAAATAGCATACTCATACTTTTCACCCAATTATCATACTGTCTTGAGACAATATATGATCTATCCCGACTATTCAATAAAACATTTTATCGTGTTGTGTTCACCGACACATTTTCTTTCATAACTAAATATTAATCATTGATTATTTGATTGTTTTATTAACAAAAACAAATAGGTGTCACAGATCTAATTGCAGCTGCTGGAGGTGGTGCATCAGGTTTAAAAAATCTGTTCGATGCGGTTGGTGGAGGTGTACAGGGACTAACTAATCTTCTCAGTGCATTTGGCGGTGATATGAGCGAAGCATTATTGAATCTTTTGAATGTAACTGGTGATCAAAAAGAAGATCTCAAGAATTTAATTGGATCGCTAGGGGGTAGTGATGAAGGTCTTGAGAATTTATTAAAAGTAATTGGTGATAAGGTTGGTATTGATGGTTTATTCAAAACATTAGGTGGTGGTGCTAGAGGTTTAGCGACATTATTGAATTCATTTGAAGGGAATAAAGAAGACGCGATACGGAAGTTGTTAGAAGTATCTGGTGGAGGTGTAAAAGGCTTAGCTGCTTTGTTAGAATCTGCCGGTGGTGGTATAGAGGCTATAACAGAAATTATAAATGCATTTGGTGGTGGACATGAAGCACTAGCTAAATTATTGTCATCATGTGGTGATAATCCAGCAGACGCTATAAGAGTTTTACTAGAAATGTTAGGTGGTGATGAAAATGCATTAAGAGATCTACTTCTTGCTAGTGGAGTTGATGCAAACGATCCAAGCTCTTTAAAATCACTTTTTGAAGCGTTAGATGGAGCAGACGCAGGTCTGGGGATTTTAGTAAGTGCGATGGGTGGTGGTGAAGAAGGAATGAAAAAACTTTTGAAGACGTTCGGTGACGATGGACTTGCTCATCTTATTGTAGCAGCTGGTGGTGAAGATGGAATAGTAGCTTTAATCAAAGCTATGGGAGGAGGTGTTGAAGGCTTGACAGTGTTAATCGATCTGTTGGGTGGGAAAGAAAATGGTATTGCTACTTTAATTACAGCGGCTGGTGGTGGACAGGCTGGGTTAGCTGCATTACTTGAGGCTGCTGGTAAATTTGCTCAAGATGGAGTTGGTTTGGAAGCATTGGTTGCTGCAGTCGGTGGTGGTGCTGAAGGGTTGGAAGCGTTAATAAATGCAGCTGGAGGTGATGGAGAAGGATTGAATGACATATTACTAGCTGCTGGTGCCACAGACGCTAGTTCAAAAGCTAGCATTTTGAAAAGTTTAGTCTCTTCAGGCGGTGGAGGTCAAGAAGGTTTTAATAATGTCTTAAAAATACTTGCTCGGGGTAGGAATAATAAGCCAATCGATGGACTTGCTAGTTTAGTGAAAGTACTTGGAAGTAACCCAGATACTTTGGAAATTGTTTTAGAAGCGATTGGCGGTAATACAGATGGGTTAGCGGATATATTAGCAGCGGCTGGTGGAGGTGCAGAAGCTATGCAACTTCTGATTGATGTCGCAGGTGGTGGTGCCGAAGGTTTGGTTAAGTTACTAGAATCAGCTAAGCTTGATAATCTACAGCAGTTAGCGGATGTTTTGGCCGCGGCCGGACTTAGTGACGATATTGTCTCAGCTGCAAGATCTGGTAATTTATCAGAACTTTCAGGTAAGTTACAAATATTAAAATTTTAAAGCTAATAGCAATTAATATTCAAATAGGTAAGAGTTGTAAGATATGACAGAATATAACTTTGTAATAAACAGATGATATTCATTTTATCCGGAAAACTTACCTACTAATTTTCTATTAACTGGATATTGTATTAATTGGTAGGGTTAACATAAAACAACTTTCATCATGGACTTAAATCAGTTCACCAACCAATGATTGGTAAGAAGTAAGAGATATTTTGTTTTGTCTTGATTACGATTCTCTTCAAATAGGTCCTAGTCATTTCCCACAAGATTGAATTTGAAACTTCCAAGTTCTTTTATGGAAGCATTAGAATGCGGTCACTATCGTTGTTTATTAGTGTGTATTGGTCCAGCCTAGGTATTGTAACAACCCAGTTTAACTACGTTGCTTGAAATATCTGAATCATAAACACTAACCTTCTGTTCCATTCCGATAATCCAAAAACCCTTAGTGTCATGAATGCACTGGAAACTAAAAAATGATTCTCACAGTTGAACACCATAAACATATTCTCATAGTGACAAATAAAAACAATGAATTGAGTGAAGGAATTTTTCTTACCAATCAGTTCTTTTTCAAGGCTTAACATTAATGCTTGGTGGTGAGTCAATAAGAGAAATTAAATGTAAGTGTTGGCTAGTAATTATGACTGATTACATAATAATAAAATTTAAAATCTATGAATATGTTCGTTTTTGAATAGCCAGTTGTTTTCCGTGAATATATTATATGAAAGACGTGGAAGGTCAAAATTGTTCCAGTCGATTAAATTGAAATATATGAACGAAGATTAGTTTTCGAATTAATCTGTTGAACGTTAGAGGTGATAACTTAAAAACACAATTGGAACGGAAAATAGAAGTAAAAATTGGAAAGTGGAAACTTATGTTTGAGCTTATATAGGTGGCTAAGACATACAGGGAAGCAGTGCAAACATTTTATGAATACAATGGTTATGTCTATTTACATAGATTCTTATGCCTTTCAAGGGGTCGGGTTCCAAAAGACTAATTATTTGGGATTTTCTGTGTGACATTGTAAGCTGTATTAATGCCTATGTAATAGATTATATCAACTAGATTTGATAAAATTGAATTTCTTTTTGCCTTTCTTTGTTCTTTGATAAAGTAAGTGGTATGACGTTTAGAAATACGATAATAAAGTTACCTGATCATACAACTGATGTAATTGACTTCGTATAAGAGATTGAAGTAATAAATACACTTACTACGACTCAATTGTTTAATAAGCTTACATGTTGGATGTTTAGGAAATACCTTTTAAAATTTGCATTTTCATCCATTCTCCTCGTTCTAACACTTAACTTTCATCTTTAAGCTTAGACTCCTTATTTCACTTTAGTTAATATAACTCATGCGTACACTTTTAACAACTGTAAAAAACTGTTATAAACTCAAGTCAGTGATATAATGTTTTCATTATTTTAATCTATAATTTCTGTAAAAACTTAATATACACTTAAAGTGACCACTTAATTTTAGGCATCTATCAAGTGTGAGTTTCTAGTCAGGTAGAATATACTTGAAATAGTTCGTGACCGAATGTACGATATTTAGTGGCTCCTTAGATGTCCACGGCGTAATACGTCATTAATCAGTCACTGCCTGGAACAGAAACCTGGACCTAGCGATTAGAGTATGGCGTAGGAACAAACGAACGCGATATATGAAATTTTCACGATCATTTTACGAATCTATTACTCATCGTTTTAGTCCATTGACCTTTTTAAGACAATAAGAACATAGTATTTATGGCTGAACAGTTTGTCGGGAATATAGCAATTATATTACAAGAAAATATAATTATTCTACATAGCAAATAATCAAATGATAGTCTTGTGGTAGTTCTGCTGTTTTTAAGCCACAGAAACGACGATAAATAAGTCCATTTATGCTACAGAAAACTGTTAAGTGGTTTTCCATAGAATCTGAGGTGGACTAATTACATTCTGTCTTTCCCGCTCTTCACAAAGAAAATTTTTACTAAAAGACAAATATTTGTTCACAGATGGATGAACATCATAGTGATTTCAACCATAGACTATTTATATGTCGATCTTATTTTAAATCTTGTTTTACTCATGTTTTGATTGTGAAAGGCGTAATATAATGAGTCTTATTTATTTAATAATGCAAATGAAAATGCAACTGTTCGTAAATGCTACCTACTATATCAATCGAGCTTTAATTGTAACTTTTAAATCCTGTTTTTACAATCAATTCATAACCCTAAAAACTACTTCCTAAATTAATTTACTTCTTGCCAAACTTTACATTGTGAAATACCTTGTATTATGTTTTGCTCGGTTCCACAGCATTTCTGAACTTAAGGTAGGGTAAAATGTTGGACGAAGTGCTGAAAAGCCCTAGGATTTAAATAATTTTTTCCATTTTTTTACATACTATTTCATCTCACTTTATGCGATTTGGTCCCAGCCTTTTAGCTGAATTAATTAATTTTGATTTCATTGTGATTAGGAAAAAGTCTGGATTGCCTATGTTAGTCTTGACGATAGAAGACTCTTAGCTGATCAGACTTCATTTTGGATAAATTGGTAGATAGAAATTCAACTACTTATCAATTGTACTTATTACAAAACTTATTCTCTACCCTAATACCTGACGCGAAGTCACGTTTCTAATAGTAAGAACTTATTTTGACTAAATTTCATAACACTAATCCTAGCTATGATATATTGTCTCTACTTTGCATTTTTGGTTAAAATTCGCAGGGAAACTTAACACGAATTGCTCACTCATCAATGATTAATTGAGAAATTTTGAGCTGTCGTCTAAGTAACGCGTTTTCTCTTTCTAATATTGTACTTTAGCCTTATTAACCAATTAAAAATCATAGGTTTTAAGATATTTGTATATTATTCGAAAAAAATAATAAATTAATCGTCAATTTTGATATCACGAATTGATTTGAATCAGACAACCATTGGTCACCTGGAAGCACTGGACAGCTGTTTCTCGTGGTATGGGACTCCTCAGCAGTGCACACCTACGATCCCATCGGGGATCGAATTCAGGACCCTCTGGCTCCGCGGCCAACGCGACCAAACAGTTGTCTGGTGCTTCCAGGTAACCTATGGTTTTCTGATTCAGATCAATTCGTGATATCAAAATTGACAGTTAACTATCTCCACAAACCCCCCCTCCAATTATAATAAATTAATCATTGTTAATTAATTTTGATGAAATTTACTGAAACTAACTTATCACAGTTTAACCGTTTGCAACATACACATCAATTCTATATATAGTCTTTACGATAGCCCCCCTCCCTGTATTAGCACTTGGTTCTTAATCAGAATCAAAGAATGATATTTATGGATTTATAAATATAGCGCTTGATGAAGAACTTATCGAAAACAGCAGTTTGCTCCAAAATCCTTGACTTAATAAAATATTTATTTATTTTCATTATCTCCTAATTGGTTAAACACCAAGAGGGATATGGGACTCTGTTTAGCGCATTGAAATATTTGAAAATTTTAATTCATTCCTGGTCGGTTGTAGCGTTTGTCGTAGACATTTCAAAAATGATTAAATCTCATCAAGAAAAGGTAACTTGATGGTTCTAATTAGTCATCTAATGTAATATCTAAATAATATTAATTTGTTGTCACAAATTGGTTTAAGTTAGACAACTACTAACAACCAGGAAGCATTAGATAGTTATTTCGTCCTAGTGTGGGACTCTTCTTCTGAGCTTGTCCATGACCCCACCAGTGATCGAGTCCAGGACCTTCAGGCCAACTTCTAACGGTTGATAATTTTAACTCAGTCAATTAGCGATACTTTTGTGCGACATTATCCAATTCTATCGGTGGGCAACTACCACACATCCAACATGGTTAAACTCCATTGGTCACATCTTAATATATTTTTATTAAATCAATATTATTTTAATTGCAGGTTTAATAGTTCGTAATGCAGAAGAAGAAAATTATTTAAGAATGAGAATCGGTAAACGTGAGTTATTTAATTCTGTTTCTCATGAACTTGGCAATTGTTGTTATGCTATAAACGAGATAAACATACAAGAAATATGGGGATTTTTTTTATATATTCATATCTAGAGCCATTGATATGCTTCTTTATAGTTATGTACCAGAATCAAACAACTGTCCAGTTCTTTGTGGTTTTTATTAATTCCGTTAATGACGATTTAGAGTGGGAAGATATCTCCCGAATTTACGGACATTTAACGAATCACTTGAATAAAAAACAAGAGAAAATCAGTGTACCTCTGTGAATTGTATTGCGATTTCGTTGACGCCAATAATGATAATTGTACGAACACCACTAATTTATATGCTAACGTTCGACAGCACGTGTGACATTCTGTTGTTCAAGTGCTCTAAACCAGGAGACTAGATAAACAAGCCAATAAACTTGTTTTATTCAAATTTGAAAACTAACCTGATTATATTAATGGTGTACGCGACTATGATACATGTTAAACAAAACTGAGTATCAGATTCGCTTCCATTCACGACATTAAAGGGACACTGCATCAGTTGACCAACCAAATAAAAGCTTACAAATATAATAGTATAAAAGCCTGGTAATCCACATGTTTAAGAAATCAACTACAGATATATGTGTGTACATTGTTGCATCAAAAAATGCTATTAAACGTTTCATATTTGTTAATCTGTTTTTTCGATCCTAACAAAAGATATATTCACATCGAAGTTCAATCACTGTTATACATTTGTCCAACAATTGAAACGATAATTACGTTTATATTTCGAAATCAGATTACAGTGGTTAAGTTTTCGCCTAGAAACCTAAAATAAATCCTGGGTTCGACTGCTAGTTGCATTGAGTATGTGCTCTGCTGAGGAGCACTATACTAGGACCAAATAATTGTCTAGTATATCTTGGTTTTCAATAGTACTCAACTTTGATCTATCAGTAATGAATACCGATAGAAAATTTTGTGGCTAATTCTTAGAAACCACTTGTAACTACTATAAACCATGAAAAGAAAGTTTGCTGGAAGTTAGCAATAAATCTTTATGTTTTACTTCAAACCTCATCTTTTATAAGTACGTGTATAAAACAGTAAGCTGACTCAATATTTTCGCTTATAAATCGTTGAAGGCATAATATATCTTTCAGTTCCTCAATCCGACCTAGTCACCGATTGCATAATTGAGAAAACTGAGATTTAATTGGCAAAATTAAATTGTAATATCAGTGTTACTAATTAAAACAGTGATTGTAGACTGTGACCTTGGTAAAGCATATTCCATGTCTAAACATGCCTAATCTATCACATTCCCACTTTTGTTTAATTATAAGTTAACATGATATGTACAACGTTTGAACTACGCCATCGTTAAGATTTTTTTGATGCTTTTTGGTTGTAGCTTTTGGATAGATAAATGGCAACAAATTAATCATATTCTGTGTAACTTCATAACTGAATGACATAACAAAGTTTCAGAAGTTGTGCCCACTTACTGATTCAAAACTATTCTTTACATTAATAAAATTGTTCTAGTTAAACAAAACAGAGACATGATTACACATTATTCGATGTTTGGTGAACTAATAGACTTTTATTAGTCAGAATATCTCACTATTAGTCAAACATTAGTTTACTTGTAATATCTCTAATGAAATTACAGTAATGACAAATGTCGAGGGTATACAATAAACTATATTCTATAGTTACTGATTGTCGACGAACATCGTGTGAAACAGTCGAATTACTATAAACAAAATAGTACATTCAGAAGGTATATTTTTTCGTTCTTGTCCATTTAACTAGTTATTGTTTATCGCCTAAAATTTGATTGTATCAAGACATTCTTCAAAAAACGATCTTCACACAATTTTTCTCGATTCGATTATTAGCTCTTTTGGAATACCACCTTACCAAGATGTCAGTTTCAACAAGTATAATTATGGGATACATAAGTACATTCTCGTTATAAAATGTAGCTTATTTGTAAAACATATTTTATTTGCAAAAATTCAGCAAAAGAATTGTGTAGAGAGGAAAAAGAATGGCTTCGTACACGTCCAACTGGTCCTATAAGTAAGTTATAATGTTCAAAGTAACTGGTCCTTCAAACTATCGTATTTGTTTACTATAAGCTTATGTAAATCTCATACCCTAGTACATTAAAATTACATATGAATATATTCGTTTATGTGGGTACTATTTGTTTATTCATTGTATTGAATTTAGAATAACTACTGATACTGAGTTTAGGTTTGGGGTTCTATCATTTTGACTGAATCAACATATTTTGGCTAAAAAATTATGGTTGTTTGTATTTTCCGCAGACTGATATTGGTTGAGTAACAATGAAAACCAGCGAGCATAAAAAGCTTCATCCTTCTAATATCGGACTATCTTGGAGCGTGTACTCTCGATCCCACTGTGGAATCCAACTCAACGCTTTTAGGTTGGCGAACGCCCTAACTCTTTGTACTAAAGGGCTAGCCGGTGTCCAATGATAAAATTTTCACATTCATCAATTTTTGATATTGCGCGATGATCATCCATTGTCATTGGTGATAACTGTCTAACCTTCGATAATTGTGAATTCAACTAGTCACAACTTCGCATCGATACTTCAAGAGTGTTATAAAGTTATGCACTAGTGAGCTAGTCATTGTAACTGACGAATGCAAGAAAATAAACTTAATTTTTATCAGCCCAAAACAAACTCAATCAAATTATAATGATCAGCTCACTAGCGACTAACTTCAGACTACCTTTCAAGATTTAGGAAGAACTTGTGACTGGTGGAGTTCAAACATCAGTAAAGAGACAATTAACACCAGTGACAATGTATGAACGTCATTCTATATCAAAAATTAATGAAAATGAAAATTCTACTATTGGACATAGTCCTACCCACTCTTGCATATGGTTTGGCATCCGCCATGAAACCTGAAGACTCTATATTAGATTCGCTGGTTGAATTGAGGGTGTTCACTGTTGTGGAATGCCATTCTAGGACATAACAGTTGTCCGATGCTCCGTAGATTACAGTAGTCCCTAACCAATCAGTATGTGACGAATACAAGCAATTGCACTTAATATCTTTCTCTTTAGTTTAAATAAGTTATAGGGTAATTACCTTAAAAATTAAGTAACAGTTGAGTTGTTTGACAAATAAAATTAAGTGAAAATCAAAAGAAAATGTTGTAGCCTTAAATTGATACATTAGTAGGCAAGTCAAAGAAATCTTATAACACTGTAACTGACATAAATGAAAAGAATTTTTTAATACCAATGTTTATTCATTCAGATGATCATTAAACCCTACTACGTAAGTATCAAACCCTGTCTACTTTAGTGTGATTTCTATGCGTATATTTGAACACCTTTGACAATACACCTCAGGTAATTGAAGTAACTCTTTAAATGAATAAATAATCAAAAGTGGTCTCCTTCATTAATATCACGAATTGAAGTTAATATTTTAAACATTTTACGACTCAGTGTAAGCCGCTTCTTCAGAGAATAAATAACCAAATTAAATTAACGTAAGTTAGTACAATCGAGTTACACGTCTGTATTTGTCGAAGTCTTATAACTATAGAATATGGTGTCTCACAGTGAGAAATGTAAATGTATTTGCTTGTTGATGATTTAAGTAAACATGAAAGATTCTGTATGTGATATAGGTAAATTAGCTACGATCGTAGGTATGAAGGGGATCCGATTGTTACTCAATTAGTTTGTTTATATATAATTCATTCGACGGTAAATAGAATTGAAATTAAGCACAGTTTTAAGGATTTCATGATTAAACTGATACTGATGAGATATCAGCCAGGCAATGTAATATCAGCTTCCAGTAAACTATTTATGAATTCTTCTAATAATCGAGTTTGAAAAGTTGAAAAACAAGATCAGTAATAGCAGTACATACTATTTACAATAATCACAAAATCGACATAAGTAACATTAAAATTATACAGAAAGGTTTTTTTTTTAGTTAAAAAGGAAGGCGAGTAGTGGAAAGGGAAATCATATTATCCACCTTACTTGAACTATCTATTCAGGCAATTACAATTAAATTGTTACAAATTTGTTACATGTTTAACACACAAACACTCAAATTATCGACATTCTCCTCACTTCACACACCACATTTTTCATACTCATTGACAGTTTCCAAATACACGCAAACCTGCAAACATATCTCACGGTGAAATACTCTGACAAGGTTTCAGTACATTCAGACGTGTAATTTTTTTACTCGCTAACTAAGTTCCGTTATTTATCTATTTTCTGGTTTATGCTAAGTCTCAGAAAGCTAGAAACCTCAATTTTGCTTCATTGAAGTGTTGCAAATGCATTGCTTAATTCTGCATTTGTTCAGACGTTGCTATACCGTTTTATCTAACAGCTTCGTTAAGCTATAAATGATTGAAAGAGTGGATTAAGTAAATTCATTCAGCATTCGTTTATTCATCTGAGATCATTTGGTCACCTTGTTATAAAATATCGGAGTATATTCAACGTAATCAGTAATGATATTTGATTCGATTTGTTTCACGTGAGTATGGAATCTATAGTGCACCCTGTATATGACCAAGTTACGCTTGTCGTATAACCAGGGTAGCTTCTAACGATTAAACCCACACTTATGAATAAAAACAAATCTGAAGACAGCTATGGGTGGAGGAGAGGGTATATTGGATCATAAGTACAGCGTAAACTGCATAGTAACATCTATGCTGACTAACTAGAGGACGACTTAGTGTCATAAGAAAGCCTGCAACTAGTCGTGTCCACTTAAACAAACATAGCCACCATTAATGACGAGAGCTTATACAGCTATTATGTCGGGAATTATTTACCGCTACGAATCTACACTAGAACATATAAGGTTAAAATTCGAAAACAATCTTATATTTGTAAACAGTATATCTTTCTATTTTGTTAAAATAGGTTTCCGTCGTAAACTGACGACTACAAGACGAAGTTATAGAAAGTGGAAGGAAGTAAGCTTGTAGACTGAATTTAAAAAAATCTTTTATCATTTCAGCCAATCCATATACATAAACCAAATTGTTTTAATACTTATTTCAATTAAGTTACTTTTGTGCGATATAGAATCCGAACACTGGTAAACGATTTAAACGTCTTGGCCGAGAGTTCTGTATTTAAACAATTGGACCACAACTGTAGATCAATATTCCTTGAGCTGTTCCATCTAAAGTTGGTCATATCTAAAAGTGAATAGACGACATCAACCTAGTCACCATGTTTTTCAGAAGTTCTGCTGTTTCCATTTATATCATGATAAATAGATCCTATTGATATATGTGGACAGAATACTTTCTTGTGATTGTCAAGCAACGACTATAAGATGATCAAAATATCTACGTATGTTAGTAATAAGATGGTTAAACAGTCACTCTTGCTAATTGCAAAATGCACATTTTAATCGTCGTTTAGTCATTTTTTTTATTTGATAAATGGCTTTAATCCATACTATGTCGGTAAAATATATTGCATATGAAATATGATTTAAATTTCTCCCCTCAATATAGATTAGTGTTTGGTTTTTCTGGTCTTGTAGAGTGTAATGTGACCACTAGTCTCTAAATGATTACCTACGTGTGCACTATATGTTAATGTCAGAAGCCTAGGTTTCGTGTTAGTCAATACTGTTCTACACAATGTTCCTGTAGTCTTCAAAGGGCATGATACTATTATACAAATTCGATCAGTCAAAGTTTATTCATCAGTGAAAATCACCAATCATTTACGTACTTTATCAAATCATGACTTTCTGTAACCATTAATTAAACACTTCCTATATTTGATGGAAGTGGGAATCCTACCATTGTATACTGGCCTAGTGGTGCAGAAGGTTAGGTGTTCTCGAACCTGATGCACCTACGGCGTAATTTAAGGTACGCACTGCTAAGGAGTTCCGTACCAGTATGAAACCGCTGTACTCCATGGTACCCTGCCAACATCAATCTGTGACGAATTAAATCAACTAAAACTTAACACCAATCTCTACAGACCACCTCAGTTACTTCCCATATTCATTTATATTGGGTAAAGAATATGCCCTTTTCTACTTGTTATCGTAATTAAATGCTTTGAATCATAATCAGTAGTATACTACACAAGCATACATATCTTCGCCCATATCGTGTTTATCAGTTTCGCTTGTAAAATAAACTAAATAAATCATCGCATTAACAAATGAATGTAGATTGACTCAATTTTTTGTGTTAGTGTTGGTTGAAACATATTATTTCACCGTTTTATGTAAGTTTTTTAATTTATTTTGTTTTGTTAATGTAGTCAAGTGAAATAGCTTCTTCAGCACAACAAGAATTTGACCTAACTGTCCTACCGACATTTTCTCAATCAGTAAGTTACCCAAGCCCGGATCGCCAACCTACTTGTTTATTTGTAATTTCAATGCAAAACATTTTTAATAGAATGATATAGTTAAGTGTAATTTAACTAGAAAATAGGAACAGATTTACACTGGTAATTCATGAATTAACGATGATTGCTACCGTCCTTCCTGGAAAGTCTATATTTAATTACTTAGCCACGGAATATTAAAAAAATGAGACATGGTCTTTTTAAAAAAAGCCCACTATTTATGTACATTTTTAAGTAAACTCATGTTGCAATCAGAAATCGACTAAATAGTCAGTGCTGATTGGTCCAACAATAGAATCGACTATGAAATAAGGTCATTCTAACTATGTTGAAGCATGATCCGTAATGTAGAGCAGAAATACTTCTATGTAACCGAATAATGAACTAAAATCTTTATCTCCAATCTAACTGTTGTCTATCAAATAAACATGTGTATATTACATATTGTACAGTAAATTCAATTTTCATTATTGCTATTAATTGAGCAATCAGAGAGCAATAGATAAGTGTTTCGTCTTAATCTAGGACTTCTACTAAAATCGAAATCCTTCAATTACAAAGTTGGCATAATCTTTTCCAACTGTTAATTCATTATAACCGACCTACACTACATTTGAGCAGTTTGTTTCATATAATGTCAATTCAGAATCAATGAAGTAATACCATAATTTTAAAACAAGTTTGACTTGACATTCAATACTTCATCTAATTGTGAGAATAAAAATAATATTTTCGTTTTTTATGGACGAAAATGAAAACATACAGAATAGTAATTATAGGTTCGACGAGTAGTAACAAACAATTACCGTACAAGGAAAGGGAACGAAGCAAGTCTATATCTACCATTACATTAATACTCATTGTTAATTTACGAATAAAATACATTTTGATCGTTTCATATGTTTTAATCACTTGCATTACATCAACTTTTAGCTACAGATTTGTTGGCTGTCCTACAATTGTACTAATAGTGGTGGGCACGGAATAAACAGTATTACATATAGCGATATATTGATTTGGCCTAGACTATATGATTTGACAAATTCAGCATTTTATTGTTGATGCATTGGTTAATATACAATCCTAGATTTGATTTTCTCTTGTCATATGCAGCTGTATGCAGTCTTTAAAAAAATAATTCTATATGATAATAAACGAATAAAAATACCAATTTGAACTCCGAGTTTCATACTGTGCAAGTAATGAATGCCTTTCTCATCTAACTATTACATACTTTTACTGAAATAACAGAATGTATTTGTTGTCAGCGAAAGAGATTTCTGTCAATAAGTAAATTGTCTATGTTAGAGCATGTTCACTTACATTCATATCTTAATCGCTTTTACTTACTCCGATTTGGCAGTTTAAGTAACCAGAATAATTCCTTGCTTTATTAAGTTAGATTATTGGTGTTTAAATGTTGAAAACTGCATATAAGTTACAACAATCGAGTTTAAATAACAAATCCTTCATCCCTAAATCGGTAGGTAACAATCCTTAAGCTAGCTCAGTTAACCGTAGCGATTACTAGATAAGTGTAGACTAACCTTGAGGTGTCTATACTCTTGTCAGTAGAGTAGTTAGGGGGGAGGTGAGGGGGGTTATTGTAAACTAATGAAAGAAGTTAAAAATATTTTAATAACAGTTGCATAGGAATAGAGGGGCATTTATTATGATAATGCTATCGCATAACGACGAAAGATTTGGAAAAATTAAGGGAAATCGAAGTAAAGTAAAAATATCCATCAAAAAATTCCTATTTTAACCCCACTTCTCTATGGCCAATGTCAATATCCAGGATAGAACGAGTGGTTGTTGAAACATCAGGTTTGTAAATATGGATGGTAGTAGCTTCCATCGTATATGAAATATTGACTTGTAAGCCATATGGAATCTTTAGTGGAATTCAATAAACACTGATGTGGAAAGGATGTTCAATGAATGTTTATAAATCGTTGGGGTGACAATAATATTCGTATGTAGAATCCTGCTATATGCCTCGAGTCTAAGAAGCTTGCCCATATCTTTTTTCATTCAGAGGTGATGCAAACAGTTAAGACAACGGCTTAAATCAATTATTAATGGAACATATTATGCGGCTAATATCATTTTACCTGAAAAGTAAAGGATTAGTATTCTTAACGAACCTAAACAGTATTTAGGTGATCACGTCACATTTCACTTCGTCTATCAATTTGCGTGTCTGTTTTGACAAACATATATTTAGTGGAGTAATCGTAATTTACTTGTAAGGGTATTTAAACTTATACCCAAATAGCTTTAAAAACAAATGACTTCTAATGACAGAATAGGGGCACATGTTTAACAGCTCTTGTCCTCTATAGCCAAACATTTAGTTGAAACAGGCCACAAAGTTAATATCATATTAATTTTGTGGCATATACTACGGTTTTCTGAAGCCTTAGCAGTGCAAAAGTTCAATGCCCTCTCTCTTTGTGTGTTCAAAAACAATTCGGACATACACTTACCCTAGTAATATTGATATTATATCCAGAGTATAATGTAATTCACAATATTTTCCATACTAACTTTATTTTCTTATCTGTCTAGTTTGTCCTTTACTGTTCGTATATGAATATCATATTAAGTTTGTTTGACCAGATCGTTTGAAATGTATTCCATAAATATGCATCATATAGCTCTGATAAACTTTGTTTTCTAATCACATTATCAATTTTTTTTTTAAGGAGACTAATTGTTTTGCATACAAATATGCCTTACTGATGATTATCAACTAATATGAAACCATTATCCAAGCTTTCTATTGATTGACTTGAATCATCTAACAGTAACGTTTATAACTGAATACTTAAATGTATATATACTAAGTTCTTTGCTTAATGTAATGTGACTTACTTTAATATACAACTTACTATAAATAGAATTTTACAGTCAACATTTCAGACTATGGAGTCATCAGTACTCAATCTCTACTCATATCAACAATGTTGTCAGGATAAATTAAATAAATTTGCATCACAACTAAATTCAAACATTCTAGAATCACTTAAAGCCAAAATAATACATTTAGATAGAAAAATTGATTCTGATGTAAAAGAAACAGATTTATTCTATGAAAATCAATTTCTTGAAGAAGAACGTCTTCGACAAGACGATAACCAATTCATTGATCCATTAAATTTACTATCGTTTAATGAAGAAGAACATCGAAGAGAAGAAGAAATGTTATTGGAAAGTAAACGATTAATAGAAGCATTTGATGAACATGTTAAAATGCGTAAAAGGCTAAGAGATGAAGAAATCTTAACTAAATATATGAGTACGTTAGTTTTTAAAATATTGACCTTAAATTCTTATAATCATTGTTTTATATATTATGGCAACATAGTTATACAAAATTATCTGATATCCTGTCATGCCAATAGGGGGCATATTTCAGAAGTAAGTTTTGATAAACCCAGAGAATGTATACGAGTTACATGCCGTTGGATAATGGTATAGATCATAAGCCATCCTAGGGTTGTTGCGAAATGCAAATATGAGCATGTCAGTGAGTGAATCACCCAAAATTATGGCCTATATGCTCATCTTTGAGTTGGTTGAGTTAAACGGGTAGAAGAGTGAATTGTGATTTAAGAAGAACATACGATCACAACATTATTGTGAGTAGGAGTTATCAAAGCCGAGACTGAATGAAAATGATTTTCTCTAATCAGAGGATAAGCATGAAGGCTAGATACAAAATTAAGTCACTGACAATAGCCTGTCTATATGCACATTTCTCATTTGCAATGTGATCTTCAAACATTTTTCTCTTTTTGGAGCAAAATGTGACCCGTATGAACTCGTCTAACTTATCAATATCATTTTTGTTCAGCTTTGCTGGTTTCATTTTCAGGTTAGTTAATGAAAAACGTTATTCGGAAGGCAGATTGATATAACCTATACACTCGAAATTTGTGTTAGGGACAACAAAATACTACAATAATTGAGGTAACATAAACTGCTGATTCACTACCAGGGAACTTATTAGGTTCTAGTATTGCTTCACCCAGTTGGTCCCAAATGTAAACTAGAATTCAGTGAAGTCAATATTTGTTTCAATAAATCAAAATGATAGATGATACACTTCGTGGTATTCAAGTTATGAATGAATAACAGGTAAACTAATTGACTGAATAGATAAATTGAGGTAGTTGATTGGGTTCGTTACAAATTGATATTGGTAGGGCACCAACGAGAGTCGGACAACTGTTTCGTCCTAGTATGGAACTTCCCAGCAGTGTGCACCTTAAATTGATCAAGGATTAAATTAAAGGTTTTGAAAGGACTATTCATCATTTCGTTTCTTCGCATTTTCTCTTATATTGTTGCAATTAAATTGCTTAAAAGTTATTCAGTAGTAAAATGACCGAAAAGTTTTTTATTTATCTGTTTCATGATTTAACTTCATTAATTGATTACCTTTCAAGTTAAGAAAATATAAGTTTTACGTATTAGATAGGTGATAATTATGTTGGTCTGAATGTTTCTCACGAAAACCATAACCTGTACGTAAGAAATTATGTTGTTTGTGGATGACTGTCCATATAAAAGTTGCCGACATTCAAGATTTCTGTAGGTTTGTAACTCATCGAGATTTGGGGGGAGGGAAGAGGCGAACTTCCCTTCCTCCAGTATATTGCAGATTAATGAAGTTCAAAACTTTCCGTTGATAACTGTCAACCACTGAATACGAAATATAAATTAAGTTAGTCCATTTTCTGTCACGATTTCAATTCTGTATGCCAATTTATTCTTTCCATTATGTTATACTTATTTATTCCTACATTGGAGAACTTATTTTCTTCATAGTTGATACTGTGTTGATTAAATTTGACCTTTATATTTAATTGATTGAATACGTCACAGACAACGTTAGCAGCGTACCACTGAAAACCTGAAACAATTGGACAGCTGTTTCGTTCTACTGTGTAACTCTTCAGCAATGAACACTCTCAAAGGACTTCAGGTTGGCAAACACCGAACCCTCTGAACCACGGGGCGGTCGGCAACCAATAGTAGGATCCCCATTTCCGCCAATTTGTGACGTATTCAATCAATTAGAAGTACCAATCTCCACAAAAATTAACCATCTCAAATCAATTACTTTAATATTTGTTTGAGACCGATACTACTAATGTTTCGAAAGTAATATCTAGGTTAATTTTTTCAAAATAAGAATTAATGTTTGAAGAAAACTTTGTATTCACTAGATTTTCTACTCAGAGATTATAATATTTCATGTAGTTAGTTCCATTCTAATTTAAATAAAGCAAGGACGACAATATGGGCAGAATACGTTGAATTCATTGAGTGTTTCGTTGCAGTCTTTTCAGCTACATACAAGTAATTAATTGCAGTTAATGTCCAATGTAAACATTATCTTGTAAATTAACTCAGCATGAATTGTTTATCAAGATATAGATATGATTGCAATAGAGATGAATTGACAGGTTTTGAAGAGAGTATTTGTAGATAAAAATACAGGGAGGGTGGTTTACTAAATCTAAACAGATATGAGGCCAGAGAGGACAATTTCGTTACACAATGAATTTAAGATTTACTAAAGTAGATTGTAGTTCAACGTATAAATGCTAGATCAGAAGTGAAATGAATAAAACTTAATTACGTAATAATTAATGAATACAAGTGTAATTAAGAATCAAAATTGAAGAGAGAATTATGTTTAGAATTTAACGATTTTATAATAGCTTAAATAATGACTATTGTTTATACCAGTTACTAAGGCGTTTAAAGGTTCGTCACTGACTCCTTTTGCATACATTAGTCAGATTTTAGTCTTCTAATTGTAAAGGTTTAGGTAAACCTCAACAGTATATAATTGTTTTGTTTCTTAATTATTTTAGAGGCATCAATTGTGTTAACTACATATCCTGTGTTTAACAAATGTCTTGTAATTAAATCGAATAAAATATTTGGTTCTCTGTAGTAAACATCCGTTCATTCACTTGTTTTGCGGAATCACTTGCGATCATTTAGTGATAGAATTTACATTGAAGTATCAAATGTACCATTCAGTAAAAACATCTTTGATTGCGAAATTTACACTCGTTTTTTTGTTATTGGCACAGGTTTGTCGTGACCCTTATATGCTTAGTTTACGTGAAGAAATAACTTTAACTGAACCAAAACTTAATCTTTAATCCACTGTAATGATATCCAACAGCTACAAATATTCGAATGTGATTAATAAAAACAGATTACCATGACATTTACAATTGATTGATTACTGAGTAATATTCAATGTCATACTCGACAAATACTGAGAATTATTTTACATAACTCAAAGAAGTTTATAGATATTTACAAAATGCTGAAATTGTTATATTTAAGGACGGGTAACTTGAATATCTCGAGTTCTTGACATGATATTATCCTACTAGTCAATTAAATAAATTCTCGTCTCATGATTGGACGAATTATGTTGATGATTCTTAGTCATACTAAAACTAGAAACACGCATAAATCTCAGTGCATACTTGTTAGTTACTTGGACACTGGTTTTATTCTCGTCTTCTGTTATTAGGCTTGACGGTGCCAGGATTCTGGGCAAATATTACACCGAACAAAAGTCATTTGTCTGGGTTGAAGTACATGATTTATTATCTAGTCAGTTAGTTACTAATAGAACTCTATCAGTAAATTTGACCACATTACAACTCAAATCTGACTAGCACTAACGGATTAGACTATTATGACATTGATGTTTACCCAGGTATCAGTCATTTAAAAATATTGCAATCCTAGAAAATTTCAGTAGCACCTCGAGCAAATTGTGAATGTAGGCGACTGTTGAGGATGTCAGATCCCCAGAATTCTCTTGGTAAACCTGTTATTTTTGTGATTTATTTGTGTAAATTAAAATTTTTCGTTTTTGCATCAAAACGTTCTTTTTTCACCTTCAGTTTATGTTTCCCACTTATCGAGACTCTAAATCTTATTGGGTCGTTGTTTATTTTAGTACGCTATTTGTAACATTCCAAGGAAGCTCTCTTTTTTGTATACATGCACACGATATGTGTGATTGTCATTCCGTTTTCCAAGCTGCCTGTGGAATTAAACGCTTCTGCTGACTTTGGACTTCTCCATCAAGTTAGTTGGGCTGAGGTGCTGTGAATAGCTTAGCTTACTTGTTGTTGTGTCGCTGGTCATACGTTTGCTAGCAGGAATAGAGGTGTTTTCCTTGATTCGCAACGCTGGTATGAATCCATTGAGGAACATCACTTTCAACAGGGTTTAAGGTACTCACTGCTGACTTTTACCGACTTGCACTGTCGACATGACATAACTCTATTTATCTCATCCACATATAATTGTAAAAGTTTTGATATCAAAAAATAGTCATTAACATATTTTTACTGTGATAGATTAAATTTAATTTTTATTTATATTACGTTGAATTGGTAATTATGAGTCTACATTATATCTTTCGATTATGTAGTGAACTCACAAGATCAAGGTGAAATAGTTATTCCTGAAGACATTCAGCATGTCATTGACAACATCAGCTTACATAAAACCGAGTATGTTTTCATTTGCGTTCACGATTAATAAAGTAGTTTAGAGATGCCGTAAGATATTTATAGGCTTAATAATTTGATGTTTTACTCTGTAAAGCAGAGCTTTTTATAGAATATAAATTGTTATAACCCGTGCTGGACAACTTGACTAATCGTTGGCAACGCCTTGAACCTTCCTAGTTTCAATTCAGAAGATAGACGACAAGTAGGCAGGAATCTCTATTTCAGTAATAGAGTTAGTTATTTACAAAATAATCGTATATTTATAGTTTTCTGAGACAATAAAACTATCATTATAATCCATCTAATCCAGACTAAGAGGCCTCAGCCATTACCCAATCAGAACACTACGTTAAGATTCTGTCAGTCAGTGATTGGATAAGATATCATCGGCTCTTTCAAGGGTTTTGGTGGCTATTCTGAGATTTTTGGTAACCTACCTTCCTAATAAAATATCCTGCGAGTTGATGACAAATTGAAGTAACTAGAAGAGATTTGTATCACTACAAGATTATTCTCTTTATAAATTAACATATGAGATGGTGGCTCAAAAAAGTACTGTTTACCATATATATTTAAAGTTAGCCTTTCTAAAATGAGTAATTTCAGATGCATAACTAGAATCTATTGCAAGTGCCCATAAGTTGTGAGCCACAGTAATTTATTTTATTTAAGTGTACTTTTCTCTAAGTGCATATGAGACTTATTAGCTGTACGTTAACACTTTTATAATCATCATTTAAAGCAGATTACGCTTTTTCAATTGAATTATTTTATTTTCTTTGATCTGAAAGAAGCTTCGAGGAAGCACTAACAGAAGTTGTAGAAGAAGATAAAGAAATAATGGAAGAAACACTAGAAGAATTAAGTAAAACTACAAGAATACAATCACAACTTTTAGTAGTACACGATTTATTACGTGAGAGTATCGGTCTGGAACGAAATTCAAAGGTAGTACACATAACATGATTGATAAGTATCAAAATGATATTTCCGGAATCTGATTTGTCTTGTAGTTTGAGATTCACTTTGAGAAATAGTCAGTGTTTCAAAACTCACTGAATTCTGCTAAGTTGTAATACAATCGTTAGTCAAAGTGACTTGACATCACGATGGACTATGTTTGAATATCTTCCTATTGAAAGTCATCGATAGGGTAATCTTGAGCAAGTTAGAACTAACAATTTGCACTTAAAATTTCCATGACGAAATAAAGGTGTAAATAAGACATCAATTACAAAGTAATAATGGCAAAGAGAAGGTACTTTCAAGAACTTATTTTTAAGTGTAAAACTGTCTAAAGACAAAAACCATCCATCATAGGATGATCACTAGCTTATTCTTTGATAA
Organism: Schistosoma mekongi; assembly: GCA_034768735.1. NCBI lineage: Eukaryota > Metazoa > Platyhelminthes > Trematoda > Strigeidida > Schistosomatidae > Schistosoma > Schistosoma mekongi. The sequence goes on along the minus strand of CM068312.1, from coordinate 11,220,193 downwards.
TGCTTTCGAGTAAACGGACTCACTTTCTGTAACTCTATGTAGATGTAACTTTAAAAAAATCAGCATATGACAGAATTAAACAACACTGGTTTAGCCAAACGCGTTCGTGGTTAGCATTAACGGCTAATGTTTACAAAACTATAAGTTATATGGAGTCATTTACTACCACAGGGTTGTCAAGTTATTAAGTAAAAATTCGACAAAACTGTTATTCTTACTACTGTATCTCAGAAAACAAATATATTTTCATGCTTACTAGCAGCATTTAAAGACAACTTTTTCGTATCAGGTTAATTGACGTTAGTGTTTCAATATAGCCGTACATGTCGTCAAATAAACTCATCATTCATCCAACACAACGTCTATGATTAGAAATATGTGCCCAAATTGATTAAAAGAATAAAAATAAACACTCGTTTACGAGACATAGATAAAAATAATACAATAAAACGTCATGCACCTAAAATTCACACTACATTGGATCACTTTCATTTTATTCGTGAGTGTCACTTGGAGAAAATATACCCTTATATGAAGAAGCACATACTTATAGTCATCAAAAAACCATCATACAAACCGAAAACCCTATTAAAATGACTTTACTAAGCTATATAACACTTCACTATCTCGTAATGCACATCTTTATATCATAATAAAATATCTCATCAATTATTAGTGTTTTATACTCAAATATTTGATAGTTGTCCCTGTATTATTTCTTTTTAGATTACTCCTGCTTTTGTATGGTCATATTTCGAGTTATTAAGAAGTATGGGGCATCATCTTCAATCATCAGTTCCTCTTGGCCAAGAAAATAATGAACAAATCTATCATTAAATGTTATTAACTAAATACGTTCTTCTGTATGATTGTATGGTTAATAATATTTTTTATTCATGAAAACAATTTTTATATATTGCTTTCGGAAAACCTGGGATTATCCCTTACCCCCCCACCTCCCTCCATAGCTTTGTATTTTCCCGTCTAACTTGACTAAGAGTTGTAGTAGGAATATTTCGGCATAGTAGGAATAATTTACAATTCTATGTGGTATAAAAGTATCAAGAAAACGAACTACACTACATACGGGTGAGTAAGGTTCCAATATGAATGTTGTTAAACAAACTGCAAGATGTTTATTTAGTATTTTTGGATAGCACCATCAATTTGTTGTATATATGTTATGACGTCATGGTTTGATCAATTACTGGATTTGACCTTGTAAGCGCCAAGAGTGTCTGGCCAACGCCTTTACGTCCGCCTTATGCCTTTTCAGTTCCAGGCCTTAGATTATGAAAAATACAAAGTTGGTGAGAAACTAGACAGAATCCAATGTTATTTCATGCAATCCTTAATATTTACATAAAACCTGACCACCCACTCAACTAATTAGAAAATTATCATTAATACGAATAAGAGCAACAGTGACTGAACTGAAGTAACATATACACAGTTGATTAGCCGTAGTTCATAAACGAAATGATATATCAACAGTTAATGTGCTGAACGGGAGGATAGAGCAAAGGGAACTTAATAATAATGGGGACAAAATGTTCACTTTGTATATAACCAACGTAAGTGAAGTAGTCTACCAGAAACAGTTCTAAAATATAATAAATCTTCTTTATGTGCCCACCCTATCAGTATATTTACTTCAATGAGATACTCTGATGAAACTCGTTATTTTGTGAGAGGTGCTCAAAAGCAATGGAGATCTATGTGACTTTCCTCTGTTGCTTGATAAGTAGACGGTATTGGGATATTCATTGTCTAATTCACAAGCTTACTTTCACCAATCATTTACTTAGATAATTTTTGTTCTATATTTAAAGAGTAGTGCACCTACTTAACTTACGTTATCATACGTCATCCGAAAAACTCCCGTAACATGATGCAGCTTGAAACCTCAAAAGCGCTTTCAATAATATTGATCCAAATTCAGAAGAGCATTTATAGAACAGACTATCATTGGAGAATTTGTTTGAATGTATCCATTCGCTTAATAACGCCCACCTTAAACCTTAGTGTGAGCGTGAATAATTTAAGATTTTTGAGTGACAGATTAAATTGCATGTTTGACTAGTGTTTTCCGCAAAATACGCTTCGTTAATACGATTAACTAACATCAACAGGATAAGCCTCAGTCAGTGCCTTTTTAGAGTCAAAAATTGCGGTATTTGTCTAACTCACTCGGACCCGATTTGGAAAGTAGCAGCCGGACCTTCAAAGCATCATCTTGCGTTGCAAAATCAAATTTAAACATCTTCGTAACGCCGGAACCATGTATCAAAAGTAATGTTTGAATCAGGATCATAGTGAAATTCAGCAATGCTGTTTGTAACGCCGTCAATTGAGGGTGCAGTGGTAGTAGATGTGCTAGGTGAGGAAGAAGATAAAATTTTAGCGTCCGCAAGCATTTGCATCAGCTTTAGCTGCTGCTTACATAATAAGTCTATTTTCGTGGGATCCACTTTAGCACCAGCAGCGTTGCCACTGCTAGGGTTTCGCGAATTAAGGAAAACACCTCGATTCCTGCTAGCAAACGTATGACCAGCGACACAACAACAAGTAAGCTAAGCTATTCACAGCACCCCAGCCCAACTAACTTGATGGAGAAGTCCAAAGTCAGCAGAAGCGTTTAATTCCACAGGCAGCTTGGAAAACGGAATGACAATCACACATATCGTGTGCATGTATACAAAAAAGAGAGCTTCCTTGGAATGTTACAAATAGCGTACTAAAATAAACAACGACCCAATAAGATTTAGAGTCTCGATAAGTGGGAAACATAAACTGAAGGTGAAAAAAGAACGTTTTGATGCAAAAACGAAAAATTTTAATTTACACAAATAAATCACAAAAATAACAGGTTTACCAAGAGAATTCTGGGGATCTGACATCCACAACAGATTATTAATGTCTTTTCGAAAAAAATATATTCGTATTCAAAATAGAAATTAGTAATTGTAATCTATAATAAAACTCAATATGTAAAATATGTCTAGGAAATATGCATTACAATTAATTTTTTTAGTGAGAATGCATGTAGTTGTACAAAAGTGCTTAGCTATTCATACAAAATTATGTGTAAACGTATGAATATGGAATATGTTTAAACTAAACTGGAAAAAAACCTTAATAATACTATGATACTTAGTGAACTTTATAATAAATGTTATCAGTAGTGCATTGTAAATTGTTAATAATACGTAAACAAAATAAAAAAGATATTTTGTCACCCATGTAGTACGTAAAGAAAAATATTTTACATTAAATATGTTTGCTTAGTAATGTGTACATATATTAATATGTACTGTAAGAAAGTAAATAAATAATTAAATAAGTAAAACATGTTGATCTGTTAAAGATAAAAATGTATATAAAAAATAAATGTAACAATATATATGGAAATGTATAACACAAATACATTGGTATATTTGGAGTGTTAAATTATTGGAGTCATGTTTATCTTCAAACACTTACTTACTTACTTACTTACTTACACCCGTTACCTCTCACAGAAAAGCATAGGCCGGTCATTAGTATTCTCCATTGAACTCTGTCATAAACAATTCTTTCAAGCTGCTTCCAGTTGCTGTTCATCCTTTTAATATCTGTTCTCAACTATTGACACAGTGTGTTCTTCGGCCATCCCCTATTCCGTTTCCCAATAGGATTCCATGTTAATGCTTGTCTCGTGATGCAGTCTGATGGTTTCCGCAATATATGTCCTATTCATTTCCAGCGTCTTTTTCTAATTTCCTCTTTGGCTGGAAGTTGGTTTGTTCTCTCCCATGGCAGACTGTTGCTGGTGGTTTCTGGCCAACGGACATTCAGTATCTTGCATAGGCAGTTGTTTATAAATACTTGTATTCTTCTGATGATGCTTAGAGTAATTCTGCAAGTTTCAGCTCCATAGAGCAGAACAGTCTTGACGTTCGAATTGAAGAGTTTGACTTTGAGGTTAGTTGATATTTGTTTTGGGTCCCATATATTCTTCAACTGTAAAAATGCTGCCTTGGCTTTGCTAATCCTTGTCTTTACATCTGCATCGGACCCTCCCTTTTTCATCGATGATGCTCCCCAGATATGTGAAAGTATTCACTTCTTCCAGAGTTTCTCCATCAAGTTCAATTGGGTTGGTGCTCCCTGTGTTGTATTTAAGAATTCTTGCTCTTTCCGTTATGTATGTTCAGGCTTACTGATGCTGAAGTTGCTGCCACACTAGTTGTCTTTGCTTGCATCTGTTGGTGTGTATGTGCTAAGAGAGCTAGATCATCCGCAAAGTCCAAATCATCGAGTTGCATCCTACTTGTGCATTCAATCCCGTGCATCCCCTCAGATGTGGAGGTCTTCATGATCCAGTCAACCACCAGGAGGAAGAGAAAAGGCGAGAGTAGGCAGCCTTGTCTGACTCCGGTCCTCACTGAAATGCATTTGTCAGTTGTCCTCCATGCACAATTTTGCACTGTCTTCCGTCTTTAGTGTTCCGGATAATGTTGACGAGTTTCTCCGGTACGCCGTAGTGTCGAAGAAGTTTCCATAGTGTTCTCCTATCTTCGCTGTCAAACGCTTTCTCATAATCAATGAAGTTGATGTACAGTGACGAGTTCCACTCAATTGATTGTTCAACGATGATCCATAGTGTTGCAATTTGGTCTGTACACGACTGATCCTTACGAAAACCAGCTTGTTGATCTTGAAGTTGAGCATTTACCGAATCTTTTATTCTGTTAAACAATACTCTGTTGAAGACTTTTCTTAGTATTAACAGTAGTGTGCTCCCTTTGTAGTTCTCACATTTGCTCAAATCTTCTTACTTTGGTATCTTGATAAGATGTCCTTCTTTCCAGTCTACCGGAACTTGTTCTTCCTCCCAGATTTTTTCAAATAAAACGTGGAGTATCCTTGCTGTTATGTCGATATCTGATTTGAGTGCCTTAGCTGGTATATTGTCAGGTCCTGCTGCTTTTTCACTTTTGATTTGTCTGATGGCCATCTTGATTTCGTCCATCGTTGGTTGAGTGTCATCTATAGGGAGATTTGTAGGTGCTGCTTCGATGTCCGGTGGGTTTAGTGGAGCTGGCCTATTTAGGAGTTCCTCAAAGTGTTCTACCCACCTATTCTTTTGTTCTTGAATCTCATTGATTGTCTAGCCTTCTTTGCTCTTGACCAGTCGCTCTGGCTTACCACATTTGCTTGCCATTGTCTTCGTTGCGTCATATAGCTCTTTCATATTTTCTTCTCTTGCAGCTCTTTTTGCTGTCGTTCCAAGGCCTTTGATGTATTTTCGGCTGTGATGTTCTTTTTTACTAGCTTATTTGCTTCTGTGTATTCAGTTTAAGCCTTAATTTTCTCTGCTCTTGTTCGGCTGTTGTTGATTTCTGTCTTGTTCTTCCTCCTTTCTTCAATTTTGTTTAGAGTCTCAGTGGAGATCCATTCCTTAAAATGGTGCTTCTTGTGACCCAGAATCTTCCGACACATTAAAGTTTGTGCATATTTGATTCCTTTCAAATTGTTCTTCTGTTATGTATAGTGGATGATGGTTTGCCTAGCTACAGACATCTTTAGAACTCGAACGCCTTGAACCCTCCTAGTCGCAAAATCAGAAGACAAAAAAACGAAAAAACAGGCAGCTTAATTTCAGTAAAATGGAGTGAGTCCATTATGTACAAAATCTTCGTATATTTATAGTGAAATCATGAACATTTTGTTAGTACAATAAAATATTGCCATATATACTCTGTGAGTATTACTTACATTAACTCACATAAATATGATAGCAGTTTACAAATCATGCTTACAAAACATCAATACAACTCCTTTCACTTGATTTTATGTACAATTGTATTTTTGGGGATCTCCCGTCCCTAACACCTCTATAGTGGTTCATTCTTCTTTCAGTAGATCTTGTAAGGCTTGGGACATTTTGTTGAGGGCTATTTTGAATTCCTTGAGTTTATCAGTGTCTCGAAGAAAGGCTGTATTGAACCCTTGTAATGCTGTTACTCCAGTTGTCCACTGCTTCTACAGCTTCAGTTTCATTTTAGCAGCCACAATGTGGTGGTCTGAATCTATGTTAGGTCCCCTCCTTGTTTTCACATCCTCCATTGATCACGTGAATTTTGCATTGATGCATATATGATCAATTTGATTTTTTGTAGTATGATCCAATGAGACCCATGTGGTCCTGTGTGTGTTTGTGAGGGGGGGGGGAATATTTTATACCTATAACCAATTTGTTTAAAACACATAGGTTTGCAAATCTTTTGCTATTGTTATTTCTTTCTCCCATTCCCAGTCGTCCCATGATTTTTTCATATCCGGTGTTTTCCATTTTAACTTTGTCGTTTAGGTCCCCCATCAGGATTATCAGATCCTTTCCTGAACACTTGACTATAATTGATTGTAGCCTATCATAAAACTGATCTTTGTCCTCGTCGTTGCTGTCGTTGGTGGGTGCATAAAATTGGATAATGTTTATTGTAATCCTCTTGTCATTGTTCTGAAAGATGCCTGGGTCCATGTGGTTTCATCCCACAAGTGCATCACGTGTTTTTATGTTCAGCATCAGAGCAACTCCTTGGGTGTGAGGAGCATTTTCCTCTTCGAGTATAGCAGCATCTCTTTCGTAGCCAACGACTTCTGTTCAGCTTACGTTCAATGGGTTTCACTGATTCCGAACACTGTCAAGTTGTATCTCTCCATTTCTGTAGCTATTTGATTGGTCTTTCCGCTTCATCACATTTTCCGAACATTCCATATACCTATAAAAATGTTTGCTCTGGTTATTAGAAGGGGCATCGGCCTTATGACTTCCGAAGAATCTCGGCTTATATCATGAGGCATCATAATTATTCCTTCCACTCCCAGGAAAGAGTTTAAATGGTTTAGTTTGTTTAATATGGTTAGTGTTTTATTAGCAAGCGTGGGTTTAACGGGATGGTAATGCTAGCCCCATGCCCAACCCTCCTTCCTTACCCGGGCTTGGGACTGGCAGTAACCTTAGGGGAGCTAAAGGCGGAGTTATCTTAAGACAACATAGCTTATATAATAACAAAATCCACCAGACATTTCGGCAAATGTACGTGTCTACCCGATCTTGTAATTCGGAGAGTTGTTGTGGACGAATTTTGTGGCATTTCTGACAGTTGTGCAGGTTGAAGGTTTGACTGTATATCAGGTGTTGAAATGGTTAAATTATTCATGTCGGTGATATTATTATCGTCAAAAAAAATGCTTACTTAACTCTGTCAATGTTGACAGTGTCTGGTTCTCTATGCTTGTCTATCATAATTACTCCATTCATTCTTAAGACCTTATAGGAGCCATCATGGGCGGATTGTGGAGGTTTCTGCGCTCCGTTCTGCCTAGTGAAAACGTGTGTGGTATTAGATAGGTGTTTTGGCATATATTCTGGCTTTTGTAGTTTCCTGGATGACGATATTTTTAATTTGCACGTAGTTGTTTTGATCACTCGGAACCTTACCAGTCAGAATGATTTCTCCTAGTAATTTCAATGTAGTTAAATTAACTCTGATGCAGATTAACCAATATTTCGCTTTATGATAGATTGGATACTTAACATGACAATAGGAAGTTTAGTTGCTCAGTCGTTGCTAGTCACAGATGCAATGAATGTATTATTTAGCTGGTGATGTAAGCGTTTTGATATATCTTTAGATATCAGATGATTAGCTATTGTACGGACTCCCTTTTCTCCCAGAAGTTTGGTAAGTTGCTAAAACAATTACTGAAACAACTTTCAAACTGATTTTGTCGTGACCAAAATGGGAAATCCAGTGTTTCACTACTTTTAGCAATCTTTTTTGCAAAGATTCCTCTCAGTGAGATAGCCACTGGCCAAAGAGTAAATCTATCAATACATGCAAAAATTTAGTTGAATCCGTTAATAGAAGGTAATGGGCCGATAACGTCTGTGTGAATGTGCTTGGATTGAGAGTCAGGATGATGTAGAGGACTTATTATTCGGTTGATATGTCAATGGATTTTAACTGATTGACAAGCATTATACGGTTTAGTACAGCTGCGTATATCACGATTCAAGTTTGGCTATATAAAACACTCCTTGATCATATTTGTTATGGGTTTGATTCCTGACTTGGATACATTGCGTATTCTTTAAGTGATTCTACGTCTTAGCTGTGATATATTTGGTCTATATTTCCTCTTTGAAACATCACAAATTATCCCTACATTATCGGTCAGTATTTCTGCGAAAACTACGGCGGTTGTGTGCTGGGACACTATTTTAATTAACTCGTCGTCCTTTATTATAACTGTGATAATCTATTGCAGCATATTTTGACGGGCTTAAAAGTAATCATCGATACTCTTGAAAAAGCATCTGCAACATCGTTTCTCTGGCCTTTATTATACCGATTGTCGAACGTGATTAGTGAGATAAATTCTAAGTGTCAAATTTTTCGTGGAGTATATATGTCGTGATTTGTTGTAAGTGCTTTTGTTAACGGTTTGTGATCAGGAAAAATACTGAATGCTGAGCCTTCTAACATATATCTGAAAATTATTAATAGCACGATACATAGCTAGGAGTCTTCGACTGAAAGTACTGTAACCTATCTGAGTATCACTTAACTTTCGGAGAAAAACGATAGAGGCTTCTAGTGATGGTTTTTGTATTTCTAAAGTACTGCTTTAACAGCCGTATTAGATGTATCAGTCCTAAATGCTGTTATGCACGGCCATTTCGACATGACGGCAGGCTGTAAAACTTATAACATGCTTCATTTTCTCGTAGGCTGTTATTGCATATTTGGTTAAGTTTACCGATCTTCAAGTGTAGTCCGAACCCGCCTGTTAATGACTGTTCCAATATCATTGATCCTTGAGTTGTAATTAGGCTTAATCATTCTAATGTCTCCATTGACACTTTTTAGGCTAGTGTTTACAGTACTTAGAGTTGCATCACATATTCTGTTTGGAATGATATCTGGTGTTTGAATTGTGTTCTCGGTTTTTGCAAACCTTACACCTAGAAGTCCACAAATGGCTTGTGGGTAATTGTAGGTCACCCCGTTTTGCTGCATTGAATGAATACTGTAAACTATAGTTTTCTTGAAACGGTATTCTAAAAAACGATATGGGTTCAGATATTTAGATGTGTTACTGAGCGCTATATATTTCTTGTCTTTCAAGTAAGCCACATGGTGGCATCTTACTTGTTCTAGTAACCGGTGATGAAATCATTTGACACAAAGTATCTTCTCCTCAGTTGACGTGGCTTGGCCTTGGTGTTGCTTTGTGGCTCATCTTCGTTGGTATCGTGGTGCCTAGTGCAGTAGTCGTGGTGATAGAATGCTTTTAGTGTTCGAAAACGATGTCACCATCAATGAAGAAGGCCTAGTCGGAGCATCCAACTAGGTTTAGAAGGATGTCCCAGTCAGCATGAGCATAGTTTTTGTACTGAAAACGCTTACACATCGTTTTGTACTTACTGCTTTCCACGAGGGATGGAGAAGTGCATAAAACCGTTGTGGTCACTGTTATGAAGCTTTTCACCACATTCTTCGGATATCGGCATGAAATTGTAACGGAACATCAAGTCGCAAGTGTCATTGTTTTGTTTAGGTAGAAACACATGTTTTTACGGCAGTAAATGGTTATAGACTTGATAATAGTGTTGCCAGTGAACGCGTGCTAGTTGACTCCAGAAAAATTAAAATCCCCACAGATTATTTTATAATTAAGGCTGAGAGTGGTGGCGTGGAGAAATGATGCGATTATTGAGGTGTCGATCAATTTAGAAGCATCTGGAGTCCTGCATTTACGACCTAATTATACTTGGTAGTTACTTACGTGCACTTTTAGCCCCATCAAATCAAATACTGAGTTAAGAAGGTTGTAGTTGATTTTTTCGACTTCTACAGTGACAGTTGCGTATGCGAAACAACCCTCCACCTTTTCTAGTGACTCTGTCACAAGGAAATGCAATATAGTTATCTATGACAAGATATGGGTCCGAGACATCAAGGAACAGCCAATTTTCAGTTATTGAGGCAAGCGTGGAGTTGCATAGGTAGACCAGTGTTCTTAACGATGTTATTCTACTTAGTATAAATCGGGTATTGATCAGTATTAGTGTCAAGTAAGGCGAATATAGGGGACGTAAATGAGTTATTAGTGGTTGTTTGTTTAACAACTTTCGTATTGTGGGTTAATCCGTTATATGTGTCATAACAGTTATCATAACATTTGCTTGTAATACGAACATCTATGTTATGTATGGGATGACTGGCACTAGCGTTTACTTCTATCAAAGGTATTAGTGGTGGCAGGTTGGGTCCGTCATTACTCATAAGAATTGGTTTAGTTAGAGTCCAGTTGACAGTAAAGGAATTTGGGTGTGGTACGGTTGAGTCGGGTTTGGACACACTAAAAAGGGAAAGGCGAGTAGACGCAGTAAGAATAAGATCAGATGGCCGATACTTTGAAAGATTTATCATTTGCACCAAAAACAACGTTGTTAGCTAAAGTACTACTTTAGACTAACGGGATTAAGAGAGGAATGGATGGTAGTAAATATGAAACAAGCTCATAGGTTGTAAGCAGGCATCCAGTGGTTTGGCGGTATGCCGTTATTGTGTACCATCGGAGCACTGCCGAGTAGTCTTAGCTAGTTATCGCGGACTGGAGTACAAAGAAGCTTTAATAATTGTGGGTGCAGACTAGGTGACAATACGGGGCTGTTAAAGGAAAATGCAGGGCTACTGGTACAGGTGTAATAAGCTTGTCGAATGGGGTTCGCAGGTATTTTGAGGCTACGTTCTACGCGTGTTTTATGTTGCTGTTGCACTGCTTACTGACACAGCCATAGTGTTTCGGATTTTGGTAGTCATGATGAACCCTTCTAAGAAGTGTGTGTGTTTTATTGACATGCTACGGGATAGAAAGTGTATATTATCAAACTGGGTAAGTTGAGATTAGGTTGGTTGTGAATGCCGTTGTCAGTGTTCGGCTTCAGGGAAGGTAGATTTGTGACAAATCGCGTCTCTACTGTATTCTAAGCGATTTACACAACTCTGCTGCATTTTTGTCGGGCTTGTATTTGTAGGAGCACTTAATTGGTCTTGGCTATGAGCTGCTGTACCTATTAAATTTTTTGATTGCAGGCGAGAGTTTGTCTATAATGAACGGTGTGATCATATGAAAGTTTGGAAGAGTCTTGCTTTTGTCTATCATTTGTGGAGTCAGTAAGCATTTGCTGAATCGCGTTTGAGAGTGCCGCAGTGATTTAAAGCATTGTTAAGGTATAGAAACAGGATCATTTTGGTCACCCTGTATACACATATTGGGATGGGTTGTTACGTTGTTATTTTTCTATAGAGTTGCCCACTGCCTAGCAGATCTAAAGTTGAATTCTCACAGTGCGAAAGGTCGGGAATGTGCTTCTAGTGTTTCTGGGTCTACAAATACTAGCAGAAGTGCTTGGATCATTTGGTAACATGACGACTGTCCGCATGTTCAAATCAACACAGTTTGTTCCCTGAATTCCAATTAAATCTGTAAGTGGAGTGGAATGTTTGTCCTTCTGTGTACAACTGTTACTGGAACATGGTCGGAAAAAGTGTTATGCATGAGAGGGAGTGAGAACAGGTATTAAGTTTTAGACCAGTGGATGTGTTGGGGATTCAAAATCCCCAGAAATACAATCGTTCATTAAATCAAGCAAAAGGCATTGTATTAAGTTTTTGTAAGACTGATTTGTTCTAGTGATTTTCATCAAGTGATTCGATTTCAAACTTGAGATATATAAACGTTGTTTGCTTGTCACGTTTGATATATCTTGCTCCACAATATAATCTTTTTACAGGTCTAATCTTTTGGAGTAGCTATGGCCTGGGAAGAACAAATGGCTGTATCCTATTGAAACTATCTAGGAGATCAGACAGAATCTGGCTACCCTAGATATTTAGCTCTATCATATCGCTGACCGTATTAGGTCAATAAGAACCAACGCCTTTTTCACTCCTAAGAGAAAACATACTTGGAAGGTTCTATGTCAATGTGTGTGGTTTGGTTTAGATTGTTAGACGTCTTTTGTTTCAAGCCTTTTTTCCTCCAACTACTTCATATGCTTGAGGTAATAGTAGGCCAAATGTTATCTGCAAAGTCGACAAAACATTTAGCGCAAAAAGTTGGCGTGAAGTGGAACAGTAATAATAACAGTTTATTTTCAAGAATCATTTTGTACATGGAAGCATGCCAGTGTATAGGCATGATTAGAATGATGTCTTGCTTTTAAAAGCATTTTGATGGAGAGCTTGTTGTTATGGAATTTACGCTATATGAAAATATTAATTAATTACAGAACCAACGGTAACAAGGTTTACAGTTTACAGTACTAGGGTACTAGAGGTATATTTTGTATTATAGAACACTTCTAACAAACAACGGCGAGCCTTTCGTCAGCGTCGCTGTAATGCCAGGAAATGACTATGAGCTAGCGGAATGGACCAAACAGACTATCCAGAAACAAGATAGAGCTGAGCGTTTGAAATTTGGTTGAGACAGCTAATCTATGTTGGTCGGTTTCAAGCGGTGAGTTATTGGTTCATTAATTATGTTCCTAGCCAGCGTTAAGAAGAAGTTGCTTAAAGGAGACCAATTCCTTACTTGGGCAGGCCACAAACTCGTGGAGATGGTGACATAGAAGAATACACGAAATAGAAAGAAAGAACGAATTTAATTAGTGATGGCAAAATAGTCAGTTTTAAAATAGAACCTTCTTTTGTTTCGCATTTTTATACAACAACGTACATGATTTTAATGTCTGCAGTTTTAGTACCCTAATAAGCCATTGCTTACTGATTCCAGGTTAAGTAATAAGTCGTCCAAGATTTGGTACAAGTCTTTAGATTCTAGATATGGAGTGACTAGTCGTTTGAATTTTAGGATAGAATTAGTAGTGTGAATATTTTGTGGTAGTTTATTCCAGAATTTGCTGTAAAACACGATAAAGAACTTACAGCGATATTGTGTTCGGTACTTATGGATGAGTAATGTTGCTTATAAGTTTAGAAGATCGTATCTGGGTGTTTGATTCCAAGTGGGAGAGAAAGCGGAGAATGATGTTCCGTTAGTCATTTAATAGAAAAATATTGAGTTATGTCATAGTCATCGACGAGACTTGGGTTCTAAAGAGAGTTTTACACATCTAGTTGTGTAGTTCATGTTACTGTTATTTCTCAGAATTCGACGTGTGAAACTTTTTTGTACACTCTCTACACGTTTCCTATCTATGCTATTCATTCTCGTAAAGATACATGTGCAGTACTCGAGTGTAGGTCTTACATATATCTTAAACAAGGTAAGTTAACCAGACTTGTATAGATGTTCTTAAGCAGGAGGCCTGTAATTCTTCTAGTTTTTGAGATTATAGAGGAGGTGTGTTATGTGAACTTTAAGTTACCAGAATATTTAACACCCAAGTCACTTATTGATTAAAGTATTCGGACCGTGGACCCATTTCGACAAAACGTGAACTGCGGGTTATAGTTTCCTTTGTGCATGGTTCTGCATTTACTGTAGTTAAGTGGTAGTTGCTTTACTGAAGTCGAGAAATAAACTGGACGCTAGAAGCCCTTTGTCTCGTTGTGTAGTTATGTCATCTAGATAGTCTAACAAGTATGTGTCACACGACCTATTCTTTAGGGATCCATGTTGGGAAGCGAAGAGCAGTTCGTTCTTAAGCAAATATTGTAGTAATTCCTCCTTGATTATTCTTTCCATTACTCTTGATGCAACAAAGGTTAGGACGGTAGTTCTTCACATTCCCTACAGGTCGGGACAACTTGTTTAACAATCGTTCCTTATTTGTTTACTACAGTTGCAAGTTGCATTTAACTTATTACAGGCCTTCAAAATGGTCATTTCTGCTCTGTGTTTGGGGAGCTTGTCAGGCATTTTATACATTATCCCTTTAAGGTGAGATTTTAGCCGATGCACAACCTGACAGCTACAAAGTTAACGAAGGTGTTCATCTGTCCGTTTTTTTGTGTCCACGTCGTCTTACGTAGTTAAACATAGGCTTTAGGTGAGATAAAATACTGTATGAACAACTTTGAGGTAGTCCGGAACCGTAAACTATTTGCCCCTTGTATAAAGACCAAAACTACCGATAGCGTTTCAAAGTTAACGTCGTATCCGTTAAGGGCCAGCTGGCTCTTTAATCACGCACGAATTCGCAACAGGATATCCAAAAACACAATCTATTGGTGCAAAACGTAGTACTATATTTAACAATAAACAATTTTAGTACACAAAACTCAAATGTTCCTGTTCCCTATACATTCAAAGGGATTCAAGCAAGTTGTACAATTAATCTACAACCCAACAAATAGATAGTAAATAGACATCAAACAAGTCATTTGTCCTAATTAATAAAGGAGCCAAATTATGACTGCAACGAAACAATTGAGTTAAATCACTTAGCTATAGACAGGCAAGATATAAAGCCAATATGGTTTATAATAATACTTTAAAGTCCAGTTAAACGAAGCTGAAAACTAATGGTATGTAACTTATGCTGACAAAAAAACAATATGTAAGGGCCTGATTGTGAGCAAATCCAATACTGTTATAATAAAGAAGGGGCAAACAGAATGAAACAAGATCTGTTACAGAGTTAGCGACTCAACAAAATGATAAAATACAAGTAAAAGAACTGCTCAATACAAAAAATAACATGGAGGGATTTTCATACAAGTGAATAAGATTTTATACCTTGTAAGTGGTGGCATGTTTCACTGACATAAATAATAGACAAGAAAGGTCCTATGACTGAACCCTGGAAAACATCATTAGTGACATCCTGAAGACGTGAAAAGTGTCATCATAGTTTTACCACGTGAATGTGATCTATCAAATATGAAGATCTTCAGTCATATGATCCGACTGTCATTCAAAAGGCTTATAAATTATACGAGATGGGCAATGTGCTTTATGTATATCTGTTCTGTTGGCCTAGGCTGTGTACAAGCATACAACTAGCTATTTCCATAACACGTCCGATAAGACTCCTTGATATTGACAGGCAGAAACAGAAGCTGAACAACCTCGATTCTAATGAGGTAGTTATGATGACTGATACGACGCATTTGTTTGTTTTGATTCCAAGAGTATAGTTTCGTCCAAATAGAGCACAGAGTTGATAGGTTTGTTTCTTTGCATTTCTTTGTTCGGAGACCAGTGATAATGACGCATATTGTAACACTGTTCACAAAGTTACAGAAAAAGATTCCCACAAATAACTTGCTGAGCGTAGACCTTCCTTCAGATAGATATGTACATAATATCCCAACACATTAATCTGTTTAGGCCTATAGGTATGTGTGATGAAGTCCGATTAACTGCAAGAGTCGGTTCATCTACTATCTAAAATCATGAAGAGTTTGATCAGCGATCATTTGAGGGAATATACTACAGAGTACAAATTCTTACGCGAGGCCCATAATGGATTCCGTAGAGGCAGATAATGCAATTAAAAGCTTCTCCAATTGTGAAATAGTTTGGCAACCTTCGAGAGAAGAGAGTTCTAGTACTGTCGTATTCTTAAACTTTGCAGAAACCTTTAACACCGCATCATACACTAGCCAAACTAAACGGGAGGCAAATACAAGATTAGCAAGGGAAATGTGAAAATCGGCTGGGGGGGTCAAGCTGCCCAAGCGACCATTCTCTTATATCAGCTAAAGAGCAAAAACGTATAAATTGATTCCGTCCATGATTGATGAAAATAACGAGTCTCCTATAAAAAAAATTTAGACGACCCCGGAGATTCTGCGCAATTATTTCGAAAATGTCCTCACTGACTTCAGAAGTAGTGTTAAAAAATCAAATTAACGTGTGGTAAGGTTAAGTATTTCATTGGTCCTCCAGTCCCATACAGTAGGCTTTTGCTAAAGTTCGAATGTTTGAAAGACACTGGGAACATACACAGGTGGACAACGGAACTTCTGACCAGCTAGCTATAGAATGCGACAATCAATTCACAAATCTCCTGCTTAGAAACTGTACTGAGGAGAGTTGCTCAAGGCTTTATACTAGGTCCCTTACAGTTAATTTTATATTTCAATAAACTCCTGCAAATCTTCACTGTTGTTATACTTGGTTGACTTTAAGATTTAGCATGAAGCACCCAGTAACGTGCGAAAATTCCAATCCGGCCTAGACGCATCGACATTGTTAGCCTAGGTTTTAGTTAATGCTTGTAAGTTTAGCTAAATTTGTCGCCCACAACTACCACATTAAAGGATGCTAACCGCCGTCGGTTAAAACGCACAGTGATCTTGGTATCATAATAAGTCACAATCTAAAGACCACACCCAACGCGTCCAGAATAATGTGAGTTGTAATATTTACCCCAACCAACTTTCATATCGTTTCCACAGTCTTATTGAGATTTAAACCAAAATTCTCTGTGTAGACAGCAAGCCCACAGGGAAACATGGTTCTCTTTAAAACATAAATGTGAATTTGAAACACTATAGGCTACTTTATTACTCGTTAATGTTGGGTAGACTTATGAACTTTTGACGCGGCTTTTTCAGAGATTTGGTGTTCCGTAATTTGTTTGCGCTGGTTTTTGTTTTGCTGGATTTCAAGGGATAATCTGTTGAATGCGCATTCCCTTAGGTTCAGTATTAGAGATTATTTCAGAGCGAAAGTGCTGGTTGTAGTCAATGATAGTGTTAGCTGAATTGTGAACACTAAATGTAAAAGTCGTCTACATCGCACAAATATATGTAAGATGCAAGTTACATCGAGATGCTAACTGAGTGTTTTCCTATTGATTCGTTGATGTTACCATGCATTATAGGATTCTTATAATGGATAAAGTTTCAACCGTTGCATAGGATCACTATAGTGGCCCTAAAAAGTGGTTCTAGAAAGCTTTCTAGAACACATAAAGAAATATATGTTGCGTATTGCCTCGTCACAAAGATATTATATAGAACGTTGTGACAAGGAATGTTTGAGCTGTTTGGAATGAATTGTATAAATATGACAGCCTCAAGTAGCCTCAACTTCAAATTTGACTTTCTTTACTGATCTTGAATAACAGGCTATCCAAAACTGAATAATGAAAACAGTTTGCAAAAATGTCGTCGGTTTGTAAATTTTAGATATCGTACTAAGTAACAGTGGTGAGATGATTAATTTCTGCTTGACATTATAATTATGTGACCATTGTATTTGAGATTTGGAGTTTATTTATTGATCAAAGTTTTTAAACGTCCAGTTTTGCACACTGTTTACACGAATTCGAAAACACTATTAATGCTATAATGGCAGCATTTCTCTCATCAGCTCACCTAGTCCTTTGAAATATTTCTAAAAGCTCGTGAGAAGAAAGCTTTAATGCGTCACTGTTTCTCTACTACTCTGTTTACTCCTTATTTTTCATGGAGCCTTTATAAACATTTTTAAAAAATATTTACAACCGTTGTTTTATTCATTCATTAGCTTACGTAGGTTGGTTCCAGAGATTCTCTCCGTTTACTTAAGGATTTGTAAGAATTAGCGTATTGATCTTTATCTAGTAATAGCGCAGAAGAAATGAATATCCAATCCCTTTATATGCCTGCTGATTAACAAATCAAAAACTGTTTTTTGACTAGGCAGTTAACATTAATATCCAAAGCATTTACCCCTTTGTTTTTCAATGCCCTTATTCATTGTAAATGTTATTGCTGGATATTTTTTATTTATTTTAGAAAAATAGCCTTACTAACATATACTGATTCTTCGGCAAAATAACTCTGTTGTTGGTTTTGATTCCAAAAATAGATCAGACTTGAAACGATACAGTGAAAGTTATAACCGCGTATGGCAAATAGTAAAGGCAAGAATGAAGTCTTACAGCAGAGAAAGCACCCTCCACAACTGTGTCGACAAATGGAGCAAGATGAAATAATCTTCCCGTACGTACAATTTCATAGATTAAGGGCAAAAGTGTGTGTAATATCTTGATTTGTTCTACATATATGTAATTCTACTGATATCAGTTATTGTTACGGAAGTTCACAGTGAGTCTGAGTTTGCTCAAGAGGCAACATATGCAAGCTAAACAAAACTCACTAGTATTTGCTATGGTGACACGACTCTTGCAAACGTTACATTTTTGTGAGTGTCTTTTGGATTCACGAACTAAGTCATTTCATTTCAAAAAACAAAATTTCTCAAAGTCATGGCACAAGCACTCAAGTCAATAAACTTTTAGCTTCTAGAATGCAGTCATTGTCTAAATCACGGAAGCTCAGTATATTTGTTGAAGCAAACGTTTTTAGTTATCTTTGAATACCTATGTCAAAAGTATTGATGCTTTTGGTTTTGGATCTACTTTGTAAAGGAAATTGTATCATCATTACTATACTATTACTAGATATCGTATTGCATAGCATTCACCATTACGTGTAAAGAAGTAATTATTACAAACTTTTTAGCCTAGGTTTTGTGCAACGTAGCTTTTATAAGAAACGTTTTTTGCAAACTACGAAGTTAGTGTTTGCAAATTTCGAAACCTTCAGGCGCTGTACAGAACCGATAAGTGCTTAAATTTATACTAGGTTAGTTGAACTCACTTATTTTTAAGCAAAATACTTTACCTTGAAATGTTTTATTGAAGCAACACATTTGATTGTCGTTATCAGTTGTTATAAGTAATCTAATTAAACCTTTTACGTTTTGTTTATGACATCTGTGAATTGTTGGCTCGCCATTTAAGAGCACCAATATTTCACATTTATGTTGTAACAATCAATACCCTGAATACTGTGAAAAGGCATTTTCAATAAAAATCATAGCTTTTGAAAAAAATCACTTTATCTTAGAGGCTGGCTACACTTTGTCTGAAACACTAAAGGCAGTGCGTCAACAGTGAGTTCTTTTTTCTCTACACTATCCTGTTTTAATATGCTTTCTAATTTTCACCGTATTCTCTTACGCTTATACCGTATGAGTAATTTGTCACCTTATTTATTACCGCTTAATTGTAGTCAATCTGGTTACAGTGAGGCGGATGAGTACAACTTGGAAGTCCCTCTGTCTGTTGATCATGAAAATCTTCCAACAAGAACGATTACTTATGCGACAAGCAGTGTTCACGCAACTACTGTATCCAGCGATAGGCCTACTTTACCTTCACCAGTATCAGCTATTAGGCATTATCTTGGTAATCGTCCTCATCTCCCACCACCTCAAGATAGCAGTAGTACCGGAAGTGCAACGACTGGTGGTACTAGTGGAGGTAGTCAAAGCGATGGTAATAAACGCGGTAGCAGTGGTAGTGGTAAATTTAAACCGGCTTACTCAAGTGTATTTAATCGAGGAACTCGATGTAGTAGCAGTGCCTCATCATCAACTGAAGAAACTGAAGCACGCGAAAAACGCTTTGGTAGTGTGGATTTACATCCTCTTCCTAGTGTCGCATTAACCGCTATGATGAATCAAGTAATGCGTCGCACTTTATACACTGAATCCTCAATTCAAAGATCAGAACAACTCCAGTATGCTACATTACTTGCAGCTCATAAAAGTTGTACAGACTCTTCAAGTCAAATCGATATGCAAATGAGCACACCATCAATTCCAGCATCTAATAATAACCTGGTCAGTCTTTTGTCACATACAACTGCACACACTAATTTCAATTCTGCAGAATCTTCTGCTCACAATACTTCTGTTCAAATTAATTTGTCTCAATTTAATCATAATTTCTCTCTTCAACTTATCCCTCCTAACTTGTGGCCACGTAAGTCCATGCTTATACTATATATCTCGATAAAGTAATCCAGTTAGCTTTCTCTCTTATAAACAAATAAAGCAAAGTGCTTTGCTTTGCCATAATAACATTTTTCATTGTGTCAGCACTAAGTGTGGAGGAAGATGTATAACATCAGCTGGTCTTATAATTTTTAAATGCATTTTTATAGTTAGACTCAAGATCCTTAAAATATTTTTGAACACTTTTTACCGTCACTCGACCTTAGAAATGTCTTTGTTAACAAAATAAATTTTCGGGAAACTTTCTGTTTGATATAAAATGACAGACAACAAACCACTTACGCTTAAAAGTCATCAGCACTCACACATTATTAGATGCAAGTCCGTTTGTTTTGAAACAAGTGAATAAAATACTAATCTCAGAAAAATTACATATAAAACTTGTATGCATGTACTGTTGCTCACAGTCTGTGAAATGTGGCTGTGAGTTTACCTTTTTCCCAAGACACATCGTCTCTTTATAAATAAATTTGTTTCATACGAAGCAAAAGGTGCTACGTCGATGCTTCCAGTTAATTTTATTGTTCTAAGTCAAATGGTTCAATCGGTAGGCTTTAAAAGTCGTTTAGAAAATGCCATCGGCGCCTACTCCAAGTAGAACTAAGCATTCGAAGAACAATTCCACGAACTCTCGAAGTTTTTTTGTGATGGGTTTTCTTGTTAGTGGGTACCTTTGCTAGTCTCTTCATGTTCATTTTCAAAACTGTACTTTAGCATACATATATGACTTTAATAATTTAGTTGGTCAAACGTGGTAACAAAGGGAAACGTTTACAAAATTATCAGTCATTGAGGTTGAAGTGATCTCCCTAACTCTCTGGGAGGACGACTGTGACCTGGAAGATTTGAAAAACGATGACTAATTGGCACTGTACCTAAGCGACTGAAGTCCACCCTAGAGGTATAGCGAAAGCTGTCCACTGCGTTGCTTGTGAATTGGACCAACTTTGAAAGTGAAATCTTGTGTAAGAGATGTCTTCAAGGAACAGAATTGTTGACTGTTACCTTTAAGTGGGCGTTTTTGGTTCATTGTATTCAGTTTTGTTGATCGTTTTGTTTTATTGGTTGTTCTGTTTTATTGATTCCTGACACTGAATAATTTGTAGCTTTTATAAAAACATAACTAGTAATAATACTGGTATGAGTATTAATTGCAGACTAGCCTAAAAATAGTGAATCTAGAAATACTCCTTGATCCTTAGAGTAGTAACATAAGTTTAAATTTGTAAGTCTTTTTCATAAACGTAAATAGACTGGAAATACTTAGTTTGACGGAAAAGTTTTTTTCTACCGGTTATAACTAGTTCAATAGGTTGTATCCCAAATATTGCCTCGTACTATTTGACACAGGTTGAAAATGAGCGCTAAGTTAAACTTTAATTTATTTGACTAATTTCTGAATTTTTGTTTTCGTGAACAGGATTGATTTGTCCAATTCATTCTGACAGTCTATTTGCTCAAATTTCACAAACGTTATTCAAAAGTGACATTAGTAAGTATTTCGTGCTACGATTATTTCTACATACTTCTCTATACTCTCATATGTATGCTTCTGATTAATTAAGTAAAGTGAAATCGGAAAAATTAGCAGAGTTACTACCGTTTATCACTAGTATCAAACAAACATCATATTATAGTGTACCTCTGGTGATCATATTTACTTTTTGTTTAACAGTCCGGTTTTATATATAAATAAAGAGGTACGGCAACTTGAACCGATGCACACACGTGCTAGGTTCTGTGTTGATCACACATATATATGTACAAATAATTGATCTAGATCTTGAAGAAAACCAAGGAATAGGGGGTTTCCGACTAAGAATGTAGCCGAATTACCTTTAGAATTCTGTAATCAAACTAGTTACTTTAACACAATATATTGTGATTCCTCTTATTCTCATCCTAGTCACCTCCTCTAATCCTGTTTACTAGTGAAGTACTTTTTGGCACTTTAACAAAGGAGTTTCCATCCTACCCTTATTATAACGGAGGGTTGATGGTTTTACAACGATTACGTATAAAAATTTTAACGCAGTGGCACAGAATTGTTCGAGCTTTTATCGACAGGGTACAACCTATCTGTTATTCCAAACCTTCAACTTTTTGTGTCTTACTTCCAACTAAACTTGTAGAAACCGAATTTAATGACAAGTATATTTGTCGTTTTCGTTTTAGCAAGTTACAGGTTCATAGAAATTCAAATTTTCACTGTACATTGACGAATATAACCTTACAAATGTTATTCTTTCAATTGTTGTTGACGCTACGTTACAATATATCCTTTTCATAACGGGTCATGTTTACCCCATTTCCCCAGGTTTCTGGAATTAATCCATGATAAGTAACAAATGCGCACTGCTGCAACGTCTTACTTTTTAATTAAATAGACTTTCAGTGCTTACTTCGTTTGTAGTGAAACTTTTGTTGAAGTCAGTGAGTAATAAACCCTACTTTCAAAAAACTCAGTAGACTGATAATAATTCAATACACGTTAATATAGGAATAACTGTTATTTTCATAAAGCAATTCATTATTCGTAATAAGCAATAGAGTATAGTCTTTCTCTTATTTCAGATTACAGTCAAATCTAAAAGTTGTAATCCCTCTTTTATTTATAGAGCCCTTAAAATGCTATCAATGTTTTTTTACAGATATCGATGAAATAGACAATAAACAAACGAAATCAAATTCCGCTACTTCATTTATAAAAAACAAGCAAGTGATTACGAATGTTACCTCGTCATCAACCATAGAAGAGTCTAGACAAGTTTACAATAGTGATGACAGTAGAAAACAAGTATCAGACACTACCGTACAATCAGCTGTACCACAAACAAATATATGTGGGATGCCAACAATGATGTATTCATGCAATCTACCTGAATCAAACAATAACAATAATATTGTTCAATCTAATGCTCCTCAACGTATTGGCCCATATTATTTGGGTCCAACACTTGGTCGTGGTAATTTTGCTGTAGTTAAACTGGGCAAACATTCCCAGCTATCTGTTAAGGTAAACTTATTTGAATTAAAGTGGATTTGGGTTTTTGTAGGAGTTTCTTCCAAATTGCTTCATTTCAGTTTCATGAGTGGAAATGTAAATATACTTTTTGATCTATATGTTAAAAATATCATTTTCGATAGTAAATTGCATGTACTTGATGTGACTTGACATGTTATTCTTTCAATTGTTGTTGACGCTACGTTACAATATATCCTTTTCATAACGGGTCATGTTTACCCCATTTCCCCAGGTTTCTGGAATTAATCCATGATAAGTAACAAATGCGCACTGCTGCAACGTCTTACTTTTTAATTAAATAGACTTTCAGTGCTTACTTCGTTTGTAGTGAAACTTTTGTTGAAGTCAGTGAGTAATAAACCCTACTTTCAAAAAACTCAGTAGACTGATAATAATTCAATACACGTTAATATAGGAATAACTGTTATTTTCATAAAGCAATTCATTATTCGTAATAAGCAATAGAGTATAGTCTTTCTCTTATTTCAGATTACAGTCAAATCTAAAAGTTGTAATCCCTCTTTTATTTATAGAGCCCTTAAAATGCTATCAATGTTTTTTTACAGATATCGATGAAATAGACAATAAACAAACGAAATCAAATTCCGCTACTTCATTTATAAAAAACAAGCAAGTGATTACGAATGTTACCTCGTCATCAACCATAGAAGAGTCTAGACAAGTTTACAATAGTGATGACAGTAGAAAACAAGTATCAGACACTACCGTACAATCAGCTGTACCACAAACAAATATATGTGGGATGCCAACAATGATGTATTCATGCAATCTACCTGAATCAAACAATAACAATAATATTGTTCAATCTAATGCTCCTCAACGTATTGGCCCATATTATTTGGGTCCAACACTTGGTCGTGGTAATTTTGCTGTAGTTAAACTGGGCAAACATTCCCAGCTATCTGTTAAGGTAAACTTATTTGAATTAAAGTGGATTTGGGTTTTTGTAGGAGTTTCTTCCAAATTGCTTCATTTCAGTTTCATGAGTGGAAATGTAAATATACTTTTTGATCTATATGTTAAAAATATCATTTTCGATAGTAAATTGCATGTACTTGATGTGACTTGACATGTTATTCTTCACATCAACGCATACAGACAACGTCGGACAATAATTTGATTGGGAAAACGTCAGAAATCTGGATGGAGAAAATTTAAAAAAATACGCCGAATAAAACTAGCATATCATACCTCATTTGTTGCTTCTTCTAATTTACTTATAATAATGATAATAATATATTTTGAATTTCATTTCAGAGTACACACCAATTTACAGACGTGTTCAAGTTGCTAGAAAGATGAAGGTACATTATTCAAAAGGTCTATCATTTATTTCAGTTGAACGCTAAACTCAAACCTTTTAAAAACTGAGAAGGATAAGATAATAGCGAAAGGCATAACCATAGGTTACTTGATTGATACCATCGGAAGTTGCTGTTTAGGTACACAATCGTCTCTAATAAATCGTGTAAGGGAGTTGAGGCTTACATAGAGAGTGTCAGGGATACGTCGACACGAACGGCTCAGAGACGTTTGTGTTACTCAAGATGTAAAAGTTTAGAACTAATTTTTCATTAGCAAGTGAACTAAGATGTTATACCTGAACAGAAAAAGAAAAACAGTGTGGTATAAGGAGATCCCAGTCACATTTTATAGATAATCATTTATAACTCGAAAAACTGAAAAGAAAACGGAGGGCACAGAGTAACCACTAAAATATTCTAGGAGTAATTAACTGAGTGGGATGAATTGGAGCTTACTAGGGGATTGCTTAAGGGGATTTATATTATAAGCATTTTGTGAAATCAGGGGTTAAAATAATAATGTAAAACAAAATAAAATGGGTGTACTCGGGAATTACAATGTTAACACATTTAGATTTCCTATAATTCTACTAATAGGGTAAGACATTATGATTGGTACGAACACTTACTACTGTATCGGAGGATAAAATTTTACCACTGTTTCATATAAATAATTTATATAGAGAGTGGTTTCCGAATAAAAGATTTTTATTCTTGAAGCCGAATCGAGAAGAATACAACATAGCTAATGTGCAAACTGAATTGCATTAGATGATGTAGAATATAATTTTTTCAATATTTTATAGAAAAAAAAAGATTTAGTTTCAGTCGTTGCTTCCATTAAGGGTATATTCCTAACTTTTATCGCATCTGATTTCGTAATCCCAAAAATACAATGTGTAAAGTGACGCTGGGAATCTTCATTATGATCTGCTAATTTATAAGAAAACTGTCCTCACTATTATTCCTGCCAGTAAGATTTCACGATAATAAATATCAACGTTTATTATATAAATATTTACCATTCGATACCACCCCAGTTTTAACAGTTATGGTTTGTTCATCACGTAATCCTAGAGCTTTGTGCTCGACTCTAAGCAGGGTGATTAATGCACATGGTTTAGGAGTTTCATAATAAGACTGAACAAAAACCTAACACTTCTTACTCTTCAGGAGTACTTGTTAGATCCGCTTGACATCGCGTTAGATTCACCGGAGTAACGCACTTGAAGTCAATTACGTTAATAGACTGCCTTGCATTTCCGGAATGTTTATGCATTGGAACAAATGAATACCTTATGTGGCTCTGCAACAAATAATTGTTAGTATATTTGTCACTTACAATCAAGGTGACTAAGCAATAACAACAAAAAATAGTTACAGCTATTTGCACTTTGTGCACACTATCGGAAAAATACCAAATCAAAATGGTTGGACAGATGAACAATTTTTTAACCAATAGAAAATAACATTTAGAAAGTTCGGTCATAACTAACCAATGAAATGCGAGCAACAAATTATAGAATAAACATTTAGTTACTCCTAAGTAGCATGGTAACTACGACTAAATCCAGCAGAGCTTTAAATGAGATAAATTTATAAAGAATACCGCCCATAAATCAATGAGTTGAATTCCAGAGTAATAATTTTGTGCTTCTATTAGACTTCCATATAGCGTAACACACTTTACTATATTTTAAAATGTGGAAATGGATAAAACCGAAGGTTATACAGGTGAAAGCCTTCATTCCTCTTAAAAATTGGAACTTTTAGTGAAATAATTTAACATGTTATGGATATTCAAAACTCGATCCGCTCCTTGGGTTCGATTCACACAATTTTATTACATAAGATATGTAAAGCTTTTATGGATAAAATGTTTGATTTCTCTGTTCTTTAAATATTAAACATATCGAATTGGGATGGTTATTTTTGTGCACATTGGTTATTTATTTGATTGAATATGTCACAGATTGATGTTGGCAGGGTACCACTGAAAACCACGGAGCACTGGACAGCTGTTTCATTCTAGTGTTGAACGCCTCAGCAGTGCACACCCCAGATTCCGCACCAGGAGCTTCAGATTGATGGCGAACGCCTGACTATCTACACCACTGGGTCGGCATCCAATGGTAGAATTCCCACCTCCACCAATTTGTGATATATAGCGCGACGATCATCCATTGTCATCGGTGATAACTGTTTTGCTTCTGATAGGGCTGAACTCCTCTAGTCACGACTTCCCACTAGAGCTTCAGGAACATCCTGGAGTTAGTCACTAGTGAGCTTAGAACTAAGCTAGAACGAAATAGCTGTCCAGTGCTCCTTGGTTTCCAATGGTACCCTGCCAACATCAATATGTGACATATTCAATCAAATAAATATCGAATTACTGGAAGGCACTGTACACTTAACATTTGGTCATATCAAATGTAACTACTTTTTTGTATTGACAGTAGTAAATCCTATCAAACAAAGTTTTGTAGATGATCTCAGCTATAGATTTGTTTTAAACAAGGCATCAGAATGTTCTTAGTTTAATCCTATTTAATATTTTCTAATGTGCACTACTGAGCATTTTTAGGTTAAAACATGAAAACTATTCAATGAACTTTTGTTTTTAATGATATTCTAGCTGATTCCAACTTCATTATGATAAGAGTCTTGGCATTATTTTTAATCTCCACAATACTACCCCATTCTGATATGAAAGACTGGCTACTGTTCTTAATGTTTTCAACATTCATTAAATTTGGTAAATGCAGCACTATAAACCATTTCCCGTTTGCTCAATAAATGTAAGCTGTATATTAGAGTGCAATTTTCATCAAAGACTTCATTTAATGCAATTGTAAGTATCCACAGCTACCCGTTGTGAACATACCATAGTGGTAAAGCCAAGTACACTGGACAAATGACAGACGAAATATAATTTGCATTCTTTCGATCTAAACAAATGAGAGGTATCTCTAGTCAATAAATAATTAATATACTTGATAACTGTTTGTGCAAATATATGTATGACCATTAATTTATTAAGTTCTATTCTTATATTATATTTACTAGATGACAATTCAAAAGCAGTTCCAGGTTTAAGACTTGAAGCTCTATGCTTCTGAATCAACCACATACACTAATGACCCGAAAAGTATAAAGAAAAATTGTTTCAATCGCTATAACAGTCAGTTTTATTCCTTCAAATCAAATAAACAAAGGGACTAAAAGTTCTAGTTGATTGGATTCATGACAGATGGATGTTGGTAGGGCACCACTGTAAACCAGAGAACACTGAAAAGATGTTTCGTCCCACAGGGTTCATATTAACTGGCGCCTAATCCTCCGCACAGTTATGAATCCTTTTATTTTCCTCATCTTATTTCCTCTTCGTTATTCTTTTAGGTTGCAATCAAAATTATGAATAAAGATTTAATTGGTTCTAAAAACCTTGGAAAAGTCTCTCGAGAACTTGAAGCAATGAAACGTTGTCAACATCCACATATTATTCGTCTTTATCATGTTATGGAAACAGAATCCAATATATTTATGGTTACTGAATATGCCAGTAAAGGGGAAGTATTCGGTAAATTCTGATTTTTTATCCGTCTATCTGTCAGCTCATCACTTTCAGCTATTATTGCAAATTACCATGACTCCTTAGCACTGTGCATCCATGAAGCTTTTATGATTAGTGTTGAATGGAAACTTTGATGTTTTTGAGTTGTTCGCAAAGTTTAGTATGCAGCTTTTTTTTATATCCTAACATAAAATTTACCATGCTCATGTTTCAAATAGCCCGTAAATAGGTTCAAAGATGACTAACAATACATTAATTACTAATGGTACTTGGATATATTAAATCGAATTTATCATATACATGCTCTCGCTGAATCACTCATAAACTGTCATAGGTAGTCGGCAGGAAACTCTTAACTGTGGCTTTGTACAAGATATACTTGAAGTTTATCTAAATAGCTCACTTCTACGGGAGTTCAATTGTGGCTAGAATTGTTCCGTATCAACTTTTTGGACTACGATACTAGGTGACATGGGTTCAAACTTAATAATGAGCATCACTTTACTGAAAGTTGCAAATGAACCTTACTGACAAGATCCAACTAACAGGAACCCTATGAAAACGATGGTTTCCTGTCGGCAACTTCATCCACTTACCGAACATCAAAGCACAATGCACGCGATAGCAAGTCGCCTATTAGTAATATTGCAATTTACTAGACAGAATTCAAACAGGACTAGACCAGTATGATATTTACCACTACTCGACGAATGAACCTTTAAATCCACAATTGTTTAGCACAGGTTGTTTTTTAACGATCATTGATAAGACTTACGAAGTTATTCATTGTTCCTAATTTCACTCGACACTAGTATTCAAAGCTATATTTATTGAGGAATGGGAATGGCTAACTGACTGACTAAGTGTCCGAGGTACATTGACATTGCTATCAGATACATTGCAATGAGGTGAATTCTTCAAATGGCTATTGTGTAATAAGCAATTGTAGATAGAATAGGACACTTTATGAACAAGCTTATAAATTGAGGACAGTTTTAGTTACAAACGTGAGAGCACTGGTTAGCTGTTTGATCTAATATGAAGCACACCCAAGAAACCACAAGAGTCAAGCACAGTATTGCCAGCTCTAACATAATTCATGATTACTTTCGATTGCTTAGTGCAAACCATAGATTCACGTCTTCATCTTCACTTAGCACTTGATGTAGCGCATTACTCAATAAATATATCACTGGCTAATGCCTCAACTTCAAATTCATAGATTGTAAATGGAACTCATTTTAATCCATTTCAATGCTACTGCCAGTGAAACTGTTGTTTGAATACGACTTTTATCATAAACATTCAGCACAGACACATTAATTATTTATTATTGTCGTCAGTTGGCTCAATATACTTTATGTTTAATTACATTAGATCATATCAGTCTATCACATGCGTTTACTGAAAAGGAAGCTAGAGAATTATTTTGGCAAATTGTTTGTGCGATTGAATTCTGTCATGCTTCAGGTATTGTGCATCGAGATTTAAAAGCAGAAAATCTTTTATTAGATGCTGATTTCAAAATTAAAGTTGCTGGTAAGCCACATACATTACACATATTTTACAATTCATTTTTAGATTAACACATGATTTATTCAATCTTAGCATAGGCTTTATCAAGGACTGATATCAACCGTAGGACCGTCGAAAAACCAAAATGTCCTTGGAGAGTTATTGTTTACGGATTCGGCTTCAAACATCAACATTTTCCAATTTTACTTATATAACAGTATGAAGCAATTTTTATCCAAAAGGGTTCATCGATTATTTGTACTGCTTTTAGCAAAATTGAGTAATATAGTTCTAACTTATTGACTTATGAGAAGCGTAGATACCTCACAGAAATATTTATTTATTGATGTGAGACTAATGAAAGTTCTGAAGCAATAGCGATTCAGTCTTATTTTCTAAATGTACCTGGGAACAAGTGCCTGCTCAAGTGTTGATAAGTAATAGATCAATTTTCGTCACTTGTAGAACCTCTTCATCTCATGTATTGTTTCAAATATCAACTTTATTTATTACAAGGTTAAATCTTATCTGTAAATATCAAATTGTTATCAAATAATAATTTATTCAGAATTATGGAAAGATTAAATTAAAACTTATCATCAGCCAAGAGATTTCACCTTTTTCTTAGTTAAATATGTGAAGCAGTGGGTGAGTCCCTACACCATCAAAGTCTTGATTACTATGTTACATGTTTGGGAAGCCCTTGCACAAACAGTATAGATCGTATTGAAATTTTG
Organism: Schistosoma mekongi; assembly: GCA_034768735.1. Lineage (NCBI taxonomy): Eukaryota > Metazoa > Platyhelminthes > Trematoda > Strigeidida > Schistosomatidae > Schistosoma > Schistosoma mekongi. The sequence continues at coordinate 11,190,190 of CM068312.1, read as the reverse complement.
ACCGACGTTTTTATAATCATGTTTCGAATTTGCGTAATAAGTGAAGATTACAGAAACTCCCTCAATGTTTGTCCGATATAGACAGATAAACCATACCTTTAATGAAAAAGAAATTGACAATATCTCAACACGAGACACAACTCAAAATGAGTTATTATTACTCAGATTTGAAACATGATCATTAAAACGTCGATGTAAATACCTTAATAATAGTTACTATAATTTGTGGTTTCGTGATGAAGTTAACATCCATTTTACGTCAATCAACAATTAACATGAGTATTATGTTTTCGTTATTTTGTAGACCCCAGTCACTTTTACTTACTACTTGTCTCATGTTGAAAACTTCAATCATCACCTAGTTAGGGCTGTTGTTTCAATAGCCCAACGTTTCACGTCACATAATTGGATAATTATCATCCATTTATCAATGATCTAATTATTGTTTCGTACAACTACTTCTATTGAGGTTATTGTCTTCTGTTAACTTTGAAGCTAATTTATGCTTTAACATGTTAGATTTGTTCCCAGTGATCAGCAAGATAAATATAGTCACGCATATAACAGGGGCTCTTTTTTGAAACACAACCATTAAGCGAATTGAGGTGTTTTGTGGCGATTGGCATTAAGTTATAGTTGATTGAATTCGTCACAGATTGATGTTAACAGAGTACCATTAGAAACAAAAGAGCACTGGATAGGTGTATCGTTCTAGTATCTGCCTCCTCATCAGCGCTACCCTTGATTCCGTCTCAGGGACGAACGCCTAACCCTTTACACCAATGAGCCGGCATCCAATTGCATAATTCCCATACTAGGATGAAACAGCTGTCCAATACTTCCTGGTTTTCAACGATCCCTGCTAACATCAATGTGTGATGAATTTGATTAAGTAGAACCATTAAATAACTAACATCTAATTTTTTTGTTTGAAGTAGATAAGTCATTCACCAAGTCATCAGTATAATTCCACCTTACGATTCATAGTAAATCACTTAACTAATCTTTTTCACTTTCATAACAGATTTTGGATTCTGTAATTTCTTTCAAAATGACCAATTATTATCTACTCATTGTGGTAGTCCGCAGTACGCTGCACCAGAGTTATTTAAAGGTGAACCATATGATGGAACATTGGCTGATGTATGGGTATGTTGTGTTTATTACTGATTGTGTTAAATATTTTGCACAGATTATCCTTGATAATTTCGTGGTGCAATAAATTATTTTGTTAACCATTATTCTCTTTGCCTGAGATGAACGTGGTGTATTTTTTACCATTTACTCTGAATCTTAACGCAGACTATCATGTGTGCATGTTGTAATAAGGTTACAAGTGGCCAAATAAAGATGTGTCACGAACTCATGTAATTGCTGACTGTTGTTGTTATGAGCAGATTTTCTGACTGGAAGCTATGTATGACATAGTCTAGAGTTAGTCGTAATTCCGCTCACTATTTACTTCCTTTAAATATGAAATTTATTGTCATTCTATAAATTGTATCCTTCTGTTCCACTCTTTTATTTTGGACTGGATTTCTTCCGTTAGATGTTCCACTATATCCTTTATTTTAACCTACATATATTGGTACTTATTTAAATAGCGCAGATGTAATAGTTTAGATAATTAATGTCAAATTTGATAGAATCAAACCAATTGAGTACCTTAATAGTACAAATAGCAGACGAAGGAAAATTAATTGGGTAATTGTTTCTCTTTTGAAGCATACATTAAAGAATAGATAAGTGCTGATTACTGACAATAACTACCAGCTTTTTTACTTTATCCTTCCAATGTCTGCACATAGAATTAACGTGTACTTCCAATATCACGCCAACTAATTTTCTCAATGATGCGAAATTAATTATCTCTTATCACTGTTGAACGATTTAAAGAGCAATTTTTGTCACTTTTTTGATTTCATCCAAGGAATTAAAAACCACTTTTTTTAATCCTAGTTGGTTCGCTTATATGCAATGTCATGCGAAGTTTTCGACAACTTCCTACTTGTAGTGTTTTTAATGAAAATATCCCCTAATCGTTTTGTACTAAAAACATCGTTATATTTATACATACTCTTCTTGTCTATTTCAGAGCTTAGGTGTTATTTTGTATATTCTTGTTTGTGGTTCATTTCCATTTCCTGGTGAGTCTCTTGGTGATATTCGTACACAAGTACTTCGTGGCCTCGTACGTTTTCCATTTTACTTATCAACCTCTTGCGAACAAGTTATACGATGCATGCTACAAGTAGATCCTATTAGACGATATAAATTAAAACAAGTAAGCTTTAATTTTTTTTAATCTTGCCGCAATTTGAATTGTTCAGTAATGAATACCACTAATCGACGTCAGCTAGCGCTTATGTCTCTTATGAAAATAACTAATCACCATGGTGTTCCGTCTTGAAGCTTTTAGTATTAGACATCACTTAATGTCATAGTCATCTTGCTGGAATGCGTGTGTGCACTATGGCGCTACTGTATAAAATTATCAAATTAAAAGACCCTCTGAAATATTTCTACCATATTTGCGGAGTTGGAAAATAGTTAATACAGGGATTAAATGAGACCGTCGAGTACCTTAAACCTTCCAGTAACTGATTTCCTCTGTGTGATTTAAATTTATATCACTTTGTCTCTCACTAATAGACGCCACAATGAATTGCGACAGTTATGGTACATAAATACAAGACATACTGTCGACTTTTAATGACCAAACATATATATATATATATTAGTTGGATTGTTCTTCTCTATTGTCAAGAATCAGTCATATGAACTAAATTTAAGGCAGTCTGATCAGTCGTTTGGGTCACTTTTATTTCAACCCTAAAATGCATTACAGTTAACTTCACCTATTCCGATTTGTTTGGACGAAGTAATTATGGATGTTAATTGAGGGAACTCACGCACTACTGTAAAAAGCTTACCAATTTTGACGATACTAAATACCACAGAATTCAAGTGGTTATATTGTAGCTGTTAGCATATTTTGCTTTCTGTCTATCCCATAAAAATGCAAGGAACCGATATACTGAAATACATACATGTTGTGCACTATTCATATAAACGTTTTTATTAGCTTAACTGACAGCAGATGTATTGTGATGGTAGACGGGTGGCATATATTGACTGTTATGACTTTTTGTGTAGTATTGTTCAATAGGATCTGAAAATTCCCTACTTCAGTAGAAGTTCGAGTATTGGATAAAACAATTATTATGAAAAATAGTTTTAGCATTCCATTAAACTATTATTATTACTAATACTATTATTATTTGCTTATCAATATTTCGATTTTCATAGATCACATTATAGGACAAAACAGTTGCTGATTCTTTCCTAATTCTTCTCTAGCTATTTATATTTATCTGTAATTGTTTGCAATCATTTTCACTCTCATAGTGTAGCGTTCCAGTTTATTATGTTTAATGTATGAGCTCAAGCTTAATCTCATCTATTTTCTTTAAAGGATAGAGAAAGAGGAGGAGAAAGACCGGAGCATACTTACCACCATGATGGTACTTCTTGAGTTTACTTGAAATTAGATTTATACTTAGGTGCATGCTGTTTACAGACCTAATTAGTCAATTTGGACGAATATTAAATAGGAGAATTTATTGCAGTAACAAAACTTTTAAAAGTTGTTCCACGGATGTTTGAACAGATCGCTGTGTTATTATATCTTCGCTTCTTTTTTACTATAGGTTATGACTACAGCATGGATGCAAGAATCTCCAAATGTAGAACATTATAAATCACTTATAAACAAATATCAACTTAAGGTAAAAGAGCGTCAGTTTGAAGTATTATTTCGTCATCAACATCCTGAACATAGTAAAATAGCTGAAGAAGAATTTCTTGAACGGATTGACTTTAAACTTGATGTTGGTATCATGAAAGCATTGTCAAGTGAAACAGGTTTGGATGAGGAACAAGTGGGTTGTATAAAATGCTTTACACTTGCAAATTAGTATTAATAATTTCCAACTGTGCGTGTTTTTAAGTTTACAGTCATTGACTGGCTTCGCTTAGGTAGTCTGGTGGGTGATTGAACAATGCACCTGTACATCCCCAGCAAAACTAGAACTATCGACCTCTGGACCAGTGGGTCTACATTTACAACTTCAGTCAAGTTGTAACCCTCTTCTGTTTCGATTGGCGATATATTATTCAGACCCTGTATGGTGGATCTAAACCGGTCACCATTTCTTCCTAGAAATCTGGGAGATACCTCTATAAATTAGTCAGTAGTGATCACATACTTTTTGATTATTAGTAGTTGTTCAATCTCAGTCAATCTGCTATAGGAATTTATGAACTACACTAACTAAGTTGGTTGATATCATTCCGTTTAGCGTTTTAACTATGTCTTATAACTCTAAATGAACTATCAATCATACGTTTATATAAAGCTAAATTGTTATAATCCTTTTTTAAAACTTACGTGCTTTTCTTTAGATTCGTCAGTCTACAATTCAAAGAAAGTATGATCGTTATCATGCAGCTTATGAATTATTAAAAGAAAAAATCAAAACTTTCTATCGCAATCCCATTCTAAGAAAGTTTGTTAATGATGAAACTAAAAAACAACCAAGTACTTTTATCAAACAATCCTCAACTCAACGACATAATCAACGATTATCATGGCAGCCAACTTCTAATGTTTTAGGAGAATGCAATCCATCCAGTGAACAGACTGTTACAAATCGTTTTAACACAATGACATCAACAACACAGTCAACTACAGCGCTTGGTGTATTAGATGAAACAATGTTAGAAGAGCAAACTCCTCCTCATAGTGACATTAACATGTCCAGTGATTCCAGTGATTCTTCAGATGTACCAATGAGGGATCATTCTTCATTGTCTTGTACTAGTGGTACTAACGCTGTGACAATGATGATGAATACAGTTGATATCACGCCGTCTGGTCATGAGGAATCTAAAGATGCATGTATTCACAGTGAACATAGTGCAACTGCTACAAATGTTAAAAAAGACTTCAGAGAAAGTAGTTCAAAAGAGTGGAAATGTGCCACACAGGTATGTGTATAATGTAAGATTCGTTAAACCAACTAGTCATATATATATATATATATATATATATATATATATATATGTTTCTTGAATGCAGTGGGATCAACACTGAAGACTAAATAACTATGACAGGACTCCACGATGTAACGTAATTTTTAAAACATGATAATTATTGGATGAATATTAATTATTATAAGTTTAATGTATATCTTTTCTTTTGTTAGCGTTAAATATTAAAGTCATTTAAAGTTAGGTTATCTTTTTTTTTACTATTGTAAACAATTTTTGTAGAAAACGATATAAGAAAAGTACTTGTCCTCACTGATTAATTACATAACCTTCTATTATTTAAGTATCTAGATATGTTTATTCAGCTGTATCAAACTTCTCGCATTTTCATTTCTTTAGCCGAAAAATACTGAATTGAATGCTGCTATATATATACTAAAAGTAAGTTCATTACATCCATTCAACGATTTGTTTTTAATATTCACTTTTTTAGCATAACTTCCATTAAGTTTAATTCTACATTAATGATCGTAATAAAAGCACAATACACAGCTAATCTTTTCTTAGTGTAAGGGAAATTGAGAGCAAGTCTAATAACTTCGTTTGTTTAATTAATTTACCTGAAATGCCTGAAAATTAGCACAGTTCTTGGGAAATAATTAAGTTTAGATCATGGCTGGCAAATACAATCGAAGGCACAAATCTCTTCTCATTTGGGACTCATCATCTGAATATACCTGCAACTCCCTAGTTATGTTCACAGTGGGACTCACATCTAGTTTCTTCCGGTCAAGCACCACTGAATTATCCACCAGGTTATTGGAACTAAGTAAATACTTTTTGTTTGTGTCTTCCGATTGGAGCTGTTATAAACTGTAATTGATCAGTTATTTTTGACATTTGTGCACCCTAAATCAAAACATGCGTCTAAAATTTCACTTGTCGATAAGAATGAAGACCATTTTAAGGGATTTTTAGTCCACCAAAGTGGATTATGTATACTACCTCTACTGATTGTATCGTTATTATAGACCTGTGTCCAGGATTTTCTGTAGGCTTCTAAGGATTTAGGAGTATACATCAAGCATAGTTTTGAATCCTTTCACCCTAAAGTTCAACTATCTCGATATTTCTTCTACAAGTACAGAAATAAAGTCAGTATGCTTGGTCCTACAGAGATTATTCTTCTCTCTTGGTGCTGCATCGCTGAATTTTACTAACATCATTGTTTATAAGTATAATTTAGCTTTGTTAATATCAATTGTCTATCATCCGTGTCTTATGGTCACTGCTTAGGCTGATGAAGATGAAATTCTATCTAATTTCGGTATTAATTCAGCGCCAATAGATAAATCATTTTCTAATTCAACTCGACGTCATACATTACAATTTGCTACATCATTATTTCGTAAATCATCAAATCAACGTGATAATCTTGAAAATGTTTTAAGTACCAATAATGATATGAATGATTTGAACAATCGTCATTCTAGTACAACTACTGTCAATACAGTCTCTGTCGTAACTTCAAATACAAAGGGTGAAAAATCGCCTGAACTCACTGGTGTTAATATCAATATTAATTGCAATGTTAATAACGATAATAATGTAAAACGAACTACGGTACGTCGTTTTCCACGTCAAATCACTCAGCCTCATCCAAATAGATTTCAATATAATCAAAATAATCCAGAGAATTCAGACCAAATGTTACTCGTAAGTTTTTTCCATCCTAACTCAATAAATATATAATTTGTTGTTTCCTTCAGACCCCTCAAGCTCCTTATGTATATACTTTCTTAACGGATCATGATTACAGCAATCATGATTAGCTAATGGCTATATATAAATGAATATATATTTGTGTAACAATAAACAACAATAATAATTATTAATTTTGGTTTAATTCGTGACTTTATAACTGTTCCCACCTTTTTATGAGAGACGAAGTTGGAAAACTTAAGTTATTTGGCATATATATAATGCTTTAGTTATCTAGACAAGTTTGTAACGGTTCAAATCATGCTTCAATTATACACTTTGGAGTATTCTCGAGAAATTACGACTCCTATCAAGTAACATTTAGATTACATAAAACAACCTTTTATAAGTCTAATGTTGCTCAAATAGACAACAAATCAGTTCAGTGTTAACACTTTATTTTATGTATAACAGTCATAGAATCGATATTAAAAATATCGGAATGGTTTTTAATTATAATGAATAACAAGTAGTTGAAGCTTTCCACATATTGCTAAACTCGACTTCACTTAACAGAAAAAGGACTACCTTTCTATTCATCTAATATGGACGAAATACTAAAACATCCACAAGTAGCCCTGTTCGAATTTCAGACGTTTTTAACGCATACAACTATTTTCGTTCCTTTACATTACAAATTATATTTTTCATATAACTCAGTTTTGCAAACATTCACAATTATGTTTCATTTTGAATCTCCCATGAAAGAAACGGAATAAATGATCTCAACTACAAAATAATTTTTTGGAATACTAATCATGCTGTGGATTCAGGTTAGATATATATAATGGTAATAATCAAAGTTGATCTTCCATTTATGAATCACTTAGTAGTGACCATTTATATGAAGTGAATTATGGACACTAGTCTATGTGATGTTAGTTGCGATAGTAGATGGGAAAGTAGTTTTTACTGGCTGGTTTCTTCTCTCCGGCTCTAATCAACAACCCGTACGCAAAATCTTGTTGTAGCTGCTACGGTTTGCAGAATTTAACCAATGGCACTTAGTTTAACAGTATGAAACGTTACCACTGATCTATTTTCAGCTGCAGTTGTGCTATCTGGGACCACAGATACACAATACTAATGAGTGTCAACTAACACGATGCCTAAATCCAAGATTTACTGCCGACTAACTCTGACTACCTTTCGTCAATATGATATTTAATTACTGTATTATTTGTATTCATTAGGTCAAATGTATACTTCTTTTTTAACTATACAGTTTCTGCTTTATTACATCCTACCTGTAGACTCGCTTAGATTGGATGCCAAATACATGGGAAACAACTCATTCAGATTATAAAAAGTCCCATTTATCACAATCATCAAGACCATATCTAAGAAATATAAATAAACAAAATGAACAGACATTAACATCACTTGAATTGGGGCAAGAAGCAGCAACAACTAAACAACCACTAATCAAAACTAATGTAACAACAACAGATGATGAAGAGGGAGAGCAAGATGATGTTTCCATTCTGATTGATCATGACAAAATTTTGCCAGACGCACCACAGGCCATACAAGTAACAGAAGATATTTCATTAGGTGATTGCAATAATGTAGCAGTATTGAATCTGCCGGATATGCATTCTGAACGGTGTACGTGTAGTTTGAAAACGGAATATACAAGTCCAGGTGATAATTGATGATTTTTAATCGTATATTTAAGCTTACGGTTAGTGTTTATCGTTTAACACCACTGAATACCAAGAGTTAACCTTAACATTTTCAAAGTTCACTAGGTATCTAGCTAATTCTTTCATTTTTCTGTTCATTTAATGCATCACTGTTTCACATTTGAACACAGTTTCCATTGAAGGTATTGTCTTAAGCGTCAGAAGTTATGTGCGGTGATCATATCCAGTTTAGTGCACCCGGAAATGTCGGACTAAAAAACAGACATATTGCAAGTTATAGCTTAAAATAAAACCTTGAATGAAAATTATGCTCTGAAAAGCTGTAATTACCCACTAAATTCACGAGAATGTGATTGAACAATACTCTATTCAACTCACACTGTAAATATTCTAAACGTCGTGGATAACCTTGGAGGTTATTACATTAGTTTTGGTTTATACACATGATTAGTTTTAATAATCTATGTGCTAAGTTCTATGATGCATTTCACACAAATAAACACTTTTTTTCGGATTATTGGTGTGATGCTATTTAAAATCTTGCTTGAATCTAGTATGGAGTACCACTTACATCAAAAGTACAGATTGGTCATATTAACAAATGGGGACCTGGGTCCAGACATTCCTTTCAATTTCCTTCAACCATTTTGATAACAGAAAGTGGTCTTCTAAGCTAAAAACTACACTGCAACTTGTTTGGTTTAGTTAAACCATCACTGTGGAGGACACTTGAAAGTGATCAATCAGCGTAAATTACTTGCTATTGGATGTTTAAATATACACAGAACTTATCTTCCTGGTGGTACCAAGGGTGCACATTGCTGGGAAGTCCTGTACCAGGACAAAACACATATTCAATGCTTCCTGGTTTTCAGTCGTACCTAACTGAGATATACCTGTTATGAATACAAATAACGAACCAAATACCGACTTTCATAAGACCAGCTCAACTTTAATATATAACTGTGTCACTTTTATGCAATCGTTTCTATGAAGATCAGTTTTATTACAGTGAATACAATAAAGTATGAGCAAAAGACCAATTGTCTGCTATTTTTTGACTATTGTCATCGATCAAGTTAGATAAATTAGTTAACTGTGTCTTGCATGTAATCATCATGAGTCAACTTAGTATGATTTGCGATTGACAAACTGTTTGTCTGCTGTAAGATTACTTATATTGTGATAAAGTATCATGCTGCTATCCAAGGAGCACTTGAAGTTGAAATTTGTGCACCACTTTTCTAGTTGAATGCAGAACTTTTAGGTTAAGTCCTATGTGCTTAAAGGTTAAAGTAAGCTAGGTGGAAAGTGAATTAATGCCTACAAATCGACTAGTTATAAAAAATATAATCTTTCGATGGTGTGGCAACAAGCTCACTTATGAACTCCTACTTACTTTATCTAAATCGAAGCTCTTAACTATGGAAGAGATTGAAATTAATATGAAATAACTATGATACTTCTTTTTGAATCTCTCTACGTTTTATCACATTTCATATTCATTCTTCAGAAGCATCTCTATTATTTATTAATGAATCAGTTTACAGATAGTACGCCTTTTAACCTTTTTGTTTGTTTATTGTAATTTTCATTTCAATTCCCAGATGGATTTTCATATGAATCTACACCAATAAACCAATCGATTCCTTCACAATATACTGACCTTCAACCGACTTCACATGAGACACTGTTGTTAGATCGTATTCCTGAGCAGATTTCGGTAGATTTGAACACACAGCCTAATGCAATAATGGATGTAAGTGTATGTAAGGGAGTATTTTATTGCATAATCCTGATAGAAGCATATATATATATATATATATATATATATATATATACTTTCAGAGTTTTACTTAACAAATTATTTCTAATTTATAGCATAGTTATCCATGCACAATATTTCTTTTAATTCTCTAGAATACTACTCATCTTCCGACTGAAAAATCAACTGTGCTGGAAGATCCGTGTTGGTCAACTATTCGTATTTCAGCTGAAGTGAACGAGGTTGAAGATGAAAATTCATGTGATCCAACAGCTGGTGTACTGCACACACTACTTCCACAACTAAACTTACCAGCAAATTTACCAGCTATGAAACATCAGCCTGTGGCATGTTTCACTGTTAAAGATCCAAACTTACTTGCTCCTCCAGAGTTCATGACTCCCCGTATGTTTCTCGACTTTTTAACTGCTTTAGCCTCGAAAGCTGTATATAATCAAACAATGACACCGGAGACTTGATAGGAAAAATGATATTCTTTTCTTATGATATTAGTAGCTAACAATGTACATACGAAATTAGATTCAGTATTATTATTTCCTTTATTACTTTTGTTAATCAATAAACCGTTTAGATGCATACTAGCAAATAACATTTTCAACGTCACTTAAACGATGCTATTTATCATGCTATACAAACACTAAAAACATGTATCACTAAACCTCCCCTAACGTGGTCTCGGACTTACTAGTACTGCTAAGCCGCAACCCTAAAGATAAGCAAACACACTGCTTTTAGAACCTGCATTAAGCACATTTCCTCTTGACAATTTTTTAAATTTTAGTCAATAATTATTGTATTATACGGCGAATCAGCAGGGTCATTACTGGCTACTGTTCCATTCCTAGAATTGTTGAACCCTACTACCATTCATCCTTTCCTCCTAAGACTTTAAGAATCCACCTTTCTAAATGACAAGTGTTTATGATGTATGCTATTTTCAAATTCCCAACCGTGCTACTACCTTGACGTGGTGGTTGGGCCTGTCTATCATGATGACTAAACCGGGCTATATTGGCTGGAACAATCGTTTCTCAACGTCTTATCATACCTGGCACTTCGGCTGAAGACCGGTGAGGATAAAAACAGCAAATATGAGGTCCGAGGACGAAATCGTACTGCTTGATGTACAGAGGTGTGACGGCACTTAGGTGTTTCCTTCAGACAGCCAGCATGCCAACAAAACTTCTTTCTGCTTAGGCACGGTCATGCTTCCAGGTCTTTAAGACCAACCTTAACCAAACTTGCTTTTCAGGCACATCAAGAAGACAACCTCTTCTACAACGAGGTTAACTGGGAAGTGGCAACAGCCTTCATATCTCTTACAGTGCACAAGATTACTGTCATTTTAATCAAACCCTTTCTTCTATGCCTAATATTTCGTCTACCCCTACTTTTAAGCTTAAATCCCAATCTTCAAGTTTAGTGCTATCAGTGCCAACGATTCTAATGCCATAGGTCTAATGAGATCACGCTCCAGACTTCGCATTCGAGCAATCAATGTACTAACCGTGTGTCGAATTGGGCAGTAAGCCTTCCTAGCTAAGACAGATTCCCACGCGGTTGACGTATGTTGTTCCTTCGAAACACGCACGCATCCTAGCGTTATCATTCATTTGGCTTCAACTAACCAGTATGATGCATCTACGCGATATAACCTTCGTTTATCTGGTGACTCAACATCAACTCCTCGTTGGCTAGCCAGTGTAGGTGTTGCGTTAAGTATGAGGGTAGAACAGTCACTTCTTAAATGGACTCCTGTTAAAAGTCGCCCATGTGCCGTCCAATTAAATGATTAAATAAGAACTCGGAAGGATAGGGACGCACGCCATTGTCTTTTCTGCATACGCTCTCACTGACTACCGCCCGGATGAAGTAAGAGGTGAATTTTACAGAAACCTTTATGAACTTCTTTTTTGGGCTAAACACTTAGATTTTATACTCTTGGATGGTGATTTTAACGCCCATATAGTTACCTTGAATCAATCTGAAAGATACTCGGGTATGTTCTTCGGTGTTCCGGCTCAAAGGTATGGCAACCTGGGCTGATGCAAGTATATGCCATGTTCTATGCTGATCATAGATACATACATTTTAAAATTGTGCTGATCTCCCTTTTCAATAAAAAGTATGTTGTTTATTTGAATTTGATAAGTGACTATTTTCACGACGATCATTTTAGGTTATCTGGTATGTAAACGATTTTAGAATTATTAATTTATTACAAACGTTTAATTCTGGAAATTGAAGAGAAGGTTCAGTGTAGTAATGAATCCTTTTAATATCATAATCAAACTTTTCAGGCAGCTGATAGTCTCAGAGATGTTTAAATTTATATAATCTCCATAATTTTCAAAAAATATACAGTAAAAGATGTTATCTTAGGTTTCGATAGGAAGTTCTTACTGTTGTGGAGTCCCATATTAAGACAAACTAGCCTTCTAGTGTTTTCTGTTTTTTAAAGGTTGTTTAGTTCTAATCTCTTCGTAATACTACAAGAGGCCACTTGGAAAACTATTTAAAACCAGAAGGCATCCAACAGTTGTTTTATTTTAATTTGAGACTTCTCAGCGTCTAATCTCCAGACTACGCAGTTTGCATCTAATTCACCGCATACCACTAGACGTATCTCTTTCTAGTGATGGTGTCTATTCCACTACCGACACAGCTGAACTCTAGTGGTCACGGCTAGAGTATTTATCCTACTATTTGGTTTAATGGCAAGTTTTCCACTTGTTTATACTTCTCTTTCTATTCATAGACAGTTCCAGTTTTCCCCGTAGATCATCTGATGGTGCGGCGGATTTACAACCACTTCACAGACCTGTAATCACTGTAGGTGGTAGTTATCCGGAGCAAGCAAACTATCGTAAAGAGGTATTTGTTGAGTTATTATTGTTTTTCTTACATTTCATTTTGGAAATTTAAATAATGTTTCAACAGTTAACAACTCATTGTGCATATATCGACAACATGATATTCTCCTAGATTACATTATATAATAGGTGTTGATAAGTCTATGGAGTTTGTATTTTATAAGGGGATGAAAACTCAAAGCGAGGTATTTATTGTGGACCGCTGGATCCCATATCTGTAGTGTGAATAAAGTGTTATGCTTATAAAGAGACTCGGTGTTAGTGGTAGGTTTCTAAAGCACTGATTTTACATTTACTTGTATAGGTAGACAATTTCATTGGCTATGAAAGAAAACAATAGCACAAATCTATCTGCCCAGATACAGACTCCTTACTTAAAATCATTGATATTACAATAAATACAAGTGCCAGAGTATACTCAATCATCTGGAATAATCGCAGCATTTGCAATTTTGTTCACAGTAGGAACAGAGCCACTGTTAGATGATAATCTGAGAATGGAGGATTTTCCCATTGATTGATTATTCAGCAATCATCAAGGTCGTGATTGTCTAGTCTACAGTACTTATCAAATCATTTTGATCAGGTTACAGTGTGGCTATTAATCCAGCTTACTCGATAATGAGTGTACTATATTTTAATCATAAGTGGCCAGAGGTAGTTGACATCCGTTTCCTCAAGATTTCAGGTACATCTTACTAGCATAAAACTTAAGTTCAAGGTTCCGTGATAATTACTTTCTAACACCTAACTCCTAAAGTATATTCTTTCCATTGAATTATCACCAGTTTCTACAGGTATGATACTAAAATAATGATCGAGCAAAGAACAAGTAATTTTTTTAAATCATACAATAGGAATTTAGGACTGTTGTTAAGTCAGTAACTATCACTGTTTAAATGACTAACAAACTATGCCTACTTGAATCAGATCTTAAGTCAAGTGAGATTATGAAAATAATCATAGGAATGAACATGAGTATCTTAGGTTGAAAGAATTATTAATAGTGCAATCAATAAACGAAGCTAAACACAATCAGTAATAATGTGATGCATGAAACTATTGGCACTAAATAAAATAATTTGTTATAACCTAGTGAATTATGACTTATTAATTTTAGCATTATAGTTAGGTTTGTCTAGATAGGATTGAATAAAACTGTTAACAACTACTTAGCCTTGTTAGGGATCTTCAGAAATTATTCAACATAACCTACTAATCCCGAAGGTAATATCTACCTTCGTTCAGGATAATCATTTCATCATGTAATTACATCATCAGACATGTTACAGGTTTTCCTGTTCTTCCCTCTAAGTTGCGTGATCATAATTGTGTGGTAATTACACACTGATTGTATAATTTCTATTGCATAAGGTTGCGTACCAGCAAACACTCTGACAGTTTGTCTAGTCAATCGGTATTATGCCATTCATCGTTGAGTGTTACTGGTTATTGCTGCTCACTAAATCGTTAATAGAATAACTACACAATGTATTTCGTATACCTCATAATATTTTTACAGAATTCTGGTGCTGAAAGTGAAAATTCATCTCTAGCAGCAATCAATGCCAAGCATACACAAAAACCAGATTCCATACAAGCCCCAATAACATCAATGAATTCAACCAATTTACCAAACTCTGAGAATTATGAAGTTTCAAAACAATCATTATCTTCATCTAGTCAACAATTACCTGAATCACGTTCTCGATTACTAGCTGCTCAACAACGTTCATTTTTCTCTGCATTACATTCCCAAAGAAGACGTCTTCCGCTGGAATTATGGTGGAAACTTACACACAAGAAATTTAATCAAACTGGTGATGATATAAAAAGTGGATTATGGAATGCACAACTTATTCGGCATCAAAAACGTTTTAGTTTACCTGTGAACTGTGGACCTATACGACAAGCTTCAGGTAAATATGTGAGGATTGTTTGTTAAATCATTTCACCAACGTGATTAAGCAAATTAGTCAAAAGGTATTTTAAGACGAGTTCTTTTCCAAAGTAATGAATATAAATAAAAATAAACTAATGTACTAAGACGACTATTTTGGTGGGAATGTTTCATGTAAGCATTCATGATTTATATGTATAAACAAGAATTATCTAATATTTGAAGTGGGATACCGGTTATATATTACTCAAAACATTCAGACAGTTTCTAGGAAATTAAACTATCGACGAAATCTTGGAGACAAAATATGTGGGCTGTTTAAAATTTTAACTTGTGAAGTTTTTCTTTTCTTGTAAAGTCAACATTAGTTTATTCTGTTTACAATATCACTACTAAACATGAATTATAATACTAACTTTTAGGGAAAACTGAACTACAGTGTAAATGTCATCATCCATTAACGTCGGAACTATTGCAAGAAATTCAACAGAAATTACGTAATACATCCTGGATACAAAAAACACCGACTAACGAAAATATAGAAATCCAATGTGTAACTAATCAAAGTAAACTTAATGTTGAAGAGTTACCAGAAAAGTATCGACGTGGAAGTGAAGCTAGTCAAATGTCAGCCTGGGAGCAACGTTTAAGACAAGTTAGTCAATTTTCCACCGCAAAATCGTATCTGTTTAGGATTAAAATATAAATTATTTTGTTACTATTATATTCAATTTCATTCAATTAATAACTGTATCTATGTTACTTTTGTTGGCCGAACAGCTTAATTAGATCTAATAATACGTCCGTTATCTAGACATTCGGCAGATAAAAGTCTTATTATATCAACGGATATATATATATAGTGGATTCAATTTAATGCATCATTTTGATAATTAATAACTATTTTGTTTTAAATAGACAACTGTTTCATAAGTTGTAAAAAGGATTATAAGTTCCAAATTTAAATCTTTACCGCCTACGCTTGTAGTTATTTGTTAGAAATTTATTTTCCTATTGACCGTATGACTTATAATTAAAATGCGGCTGACAGTGGAAATCAAGACCGAAGATTCGTTCTACTTAAAAATTATCAACTGAATGTACCTATATCATAATCTTACTGTCTACATTTGGACTATTGTCAAATATTCCTCGTTCTAAACACCGAATGAAAGGATTACGTAGATAAATATACATATAATTGCAGCCACGTTGAACACGTTGATGACTATTTGAACTTTGTAGCTCAGCTTGATTTGAGCCTTGGTGGTAACACCAATAGTTTAATACAGATTCATCCAGGTGACGAGTTGCAGCTACATTTGGTAGCTACATTTCATCTTTGTTAAAAACTGCAACCACTATGGAGTTAATCTTCTAAAGCTAATTTAAAATGACATATACATACAACTTCGTCAACTGACTTATATCTGTGATGCAATGAGTTTAAGTCGAACTCTACAGATCTTTGTATAGTTGCTTCACAACATAAAACACGAACAATACACTGAAGAAAAATAATAAATAAGGCTGATTACTTATGCTCAGACAAAATCTATTAACATGTATAATATTCAATTATGCTATGATGCTTTAAAATAATAAATGAGTTATTCTTTATAATTCTATAAAAAGAATGATAATTAAATACTTTTTTTTACACTATACTGTTTTAGTACAATGATCTTTATGATCCTGGAGCACATGCACAAATTACATCTACTTTTCATCAACCAGTTCTTGAAATAGAAACACATGAAGATGAAGACGTAGATGAAGAGAAGTTGGAATCAAACTATTCATTCTTTACCTTTCCTTACAGTAATGATACATTTAATATTAATACGCAAGTGACAGATGAAGAAGCGGGAATTCAAAATTTAAATCCACTCACTGTTGGGATGGTTGATTCAGCAGCAGAAACAACAACAAATACAAGCCCATCTCGTTATAGTCAGTATAAATCACGTTACATATCAAGTTCTGTCAAAGATGATAATCCATTAAACTCTCTTGTGAATGAACCGTACAAATTTCATATGAGTGCTCCAAATGCTTCACCGATTAGTCAATCAGGTATTGAATTGACTGATCTAAAAACTGAACTACATAACGTGAGTAATGAATTGTTTATGGCTGTTATGCGTAATTGGTTTGCTGTTTATTATTTATACTATTTTCCTTATAAAATGAAAAAATACTTATGGGTATATACAGAATACAATTACCTACAATTAAAACTTCTAGTTTAAAGACCTATTGACTAGAAAATACAGAGTAGACTACGTATGTTGATTCTGTTTACTGAATATTAACTGGCTGTCTCAAACCTAAAGAAAATTTTCTAGTGCCACTGTAAATCAGTGGTATATATTTATCAACATGAACCAGTTAAAAGTTTTTAATTCCTTTTTTGCCACAGTTAGTTAACGATCGATTTGTTTTGAAATATCCCATTAGCCTTCAAAAGTGCTAGAACATATTGTGTAATCGACCATTGTAAAATCATACATATGGTAAACCGAAAAGTGATATAAGCCATGTATCTGTGTTGTAGTCGCATCCATTGACATAATATTCGTAGTGACTGTCATAAAATCATCAGAACGTATTTACAGTACAAGTGTACGCTTTACTGCATGTGTTCTAATGCAGAGAATTTAACAGAATGTTCGAAGAAACACGTCATGTTGCGAGGAACTGCAATATTTACACTGCACTTTCCTCACCTATCTAATTAAATATATATATATATATATATAATGGCCTAAACTTTGATTGGAGTTGAGCATTCAAATGCATGAAATTCTCGGTGAAGTGATACTTTTATTAAGTAATATGAGTATTGCGTCTGCATAATTGTGAGCTTCTATTTTCGATGTTTACCTGAGTAAATTATTTTAACAACTTTGAATCTTTAGACTGTTTATCCTCTAATTCATACTATTTACTTTCTTTTAATTTATCCTTATAGCTCGAAGTGGAGAGAAGTACTTTGCACTCACCTTTTGGTGCTGGTATACATTTATCATCTGAAGAATCATCAAGATCTGTAGATGATAACAAGATTCACAATTCAAATGAATCAACTCATCTACCAGAATTAATACTATCTTCTGAAACATCAAATATATCTTCATTTTTATCTGATCGCGCTATCAATATGCAACAATCTACATTACCTATAAAATACGCACCAATACCAAATGAACAATCCCCATCTACTTCCTCATATACACATTGGTCTATTAGTGCATTTGATAATAAAGTACATCGACGTGCATCATCTGTTGTTGATGCACCAACGGGTTTAAATTATTTAATTCCTCCAGACAAAGAAATATATAATGAATCAAGTGATAACATTCGCAGGCATAGACACTCTGTCGGTGAAATGTTTGATGATAAAAATTCTAAATGTGTTTATGAATATTGTTCTGGGTTAGACTCTTATATTTTTGATGTTAATTCAGAGTACGTTTTGCAGACAATATTATTGTAAATTATTTATTATCATTCTTGATATTTTATAATTGCTTTCTTTCGTCACAGATTCATGATGGTTGGGTACCAGTGAAGACTACCAAGCACTGGCTAGTTGTTTCATTCTAACACGAAACTTATCAGCACCAACTGACTTTAGGATGTGTCCAGAAGTTCGGCTGGTGAGTTGTCGCTGGTGGAGTTCACACATGTTGAGAGTGAAGCAGTTAACGCTACTGGGATTGAGTGATTTTCGTGCAACATCGCAGATCGATGAAATTTAGCAGTAGACGTCGGACGGCCTAGTGTTGCGGGTGACTAAGTGTCTGTCATAAGACCTAGAGGTCTTGTGTTTGATTCCCTGTCAGAACTGAGGATACCCACTGCTGAGGAGCTTCGTACTAGAATGAGACATCTGTGCAGCGCTCCCTCGTTGATTTTTAGTGGTACCCTTCTAACATCAATCTTTGACGAATATAAACAAATAAACTTAATACTTGTCCCTACAAGACCACCTTAATTTTTAGTTTTTCTTTATAAATTAGGCGATTATGATAATCTTAATGACTGCAAGTTATTGAAAACGTAACATTGATAAATAATTGTAAGCACACTGATACAATTTGATCGGGTGATAATCATTCAACAGATATGACTTTTGTCTCGGACTCCCGAACTAATTGAAATCAATTACTAAAAGCCAGAAGGAACTAGTCTAAGTGTAGTGCCATAATAATAATAGTCATAATTGAGATTTGCTTTCTTAGGCGAAATTATGATTGTTCATTTGTCGGTTTACAGACGCAGTATAGTCAAGTGTTAATCCTCAAGCATTTTCCTGCTCATTAAGTTGACCGCCTACAAACATTTCTCCAGATGAAATTCTTCGAATTGCTAGTCTGATTTCTGTACGGGAAAGTACCATTCATTTTTTAGTCCTGATCAAAGTTTGCGGATTAGATTACAACGAAAAGACAAGTCTAAGTGATTCAGATTCACATAATCTATGTTTCCATGTTAGGTGGCAGGATGTATTTCTTTGTAAAAATCTTACAATGTGAAGGTGAGTAATACAAGTTCTAGCCATACAGAAAGTAATAGTTCCTTCTGTATTACATGCATTCCTTGTTGATGAATATTAAATAGCACGAAACCTAAGTTAAGTAGATTTTCCTGCTGACTGTCTCTAACCACTTAACACAGTCTTGAACTTTTAACTCTAAAAATTAGATTGTCTTTCTTCCCACTTCCGTCTATTATTATCAGTTAGATAATATTATTTATCCTTGCATATAAAACGTTTGGTTCATAATTGAGTACATAAACTGATAGTTAGTTTATAGCATCCAATAATTAATTTCAGTGTCACTAGTTTCTACTACAGAAACATGTGATATCGTATAGGGTTTCAAAAAACGTTCTTCTTAATGCATGCACGTTTTCAATTGTACCCTCTCTTTCAACATTCTTTTGAATAATCTCACGAAACACATAAAACCGTAAAGTTAGTTTTCACCTTCCAAATAAAACATGAAAAACAAGTGTATGGATAATAATGAAGTCTATAAATAAGCAATTACTTAAAAAACCAGTGTTGCCAAACCATGTATTAACTCGAACAACTGAACCTAGCCATTATCCAGTGATAGAAAAACAACTCTAAGTAAAAATGGTACGATTGTAGAATCAGGAGTTACTGATTAAAATGACCAATACTTAATCAATGATATATCTGAGCTATCTTATTAGCCCTAAGCTATTTTCAAACAGAGAATTTCATGGTATAATCTACTTACTACATCGTTACTATCAACTTATTCTGGTCTTCAACGATTGAGTGTAAGATTGTAGTGAATGGTGAATCAAAGCAACTTAAGAACGTTCATGTCTAATGAATCTCTTTCATAGGTTTGCATCCAATAAGAAACATCAGTTTTGCCATCAATACACACATATCTTGTTTCTTACTTGAAGTCTGCTTGAAACACTTAATAGAGACTTCCAACCATTTCCTTCTAAGCTCCGAAAATAGAACAAAATCTTGCTTTTCTTCGTCCTGATGGTATTTTTATGCTAATTTTGCTACTTAAACACTTTTTTTCCTATACTATTTTAGAAGTCAACAACCTATACTGCAAAATGTGAGTTTTCATACAAATTCGGAAGGTACAAATATTACTCAAGTTAATGATGAAATGAGCATTAAATCGTTCCCTTCATTTACCATGGTTACCACACCAACAAGCACTAGCATTAATAATACGAGCATTGGTCAACGACTTTTTGATCGATTGCATCCAGAACGTTCAAATTATTTACACATACTACAGCATTCAGGTGGATCACTAGATCGTCGTTTGAATTCTGATTTTCTAAGAAGTCCACGTAAAAAAGTAAGCTATTTGTGTAAATTGTTTATGCTTTATGCTCACTTGTATTATTTGTAAAAGTATGAACTTTTGCCTACAATCTTATCCATAATAAATACTTAGCATATTATAAATATGACTCAATCCAAAGTAATGAAATTTCTTCGTCAGCTCGAGGCAATTTCAGTATTTATCACTAATCCAAATGTCCGTGTGTTCCAATTTCATACTGTTTTCAATACAAATGAGACGTTTTGCAACTTTCACCTTTAGTATTCACTCTATTTCCGTGTAACCTGACCAAACAGCAACTAGTCACATAGAAAGAAGAAAAATCCACCTCTGTGTAGTACTAGATACGTGCTTTCTGTTAAGTTAGTTTGCTGTAAATATTAGTTTTGAACATGGACTGAATTTATTATGACAGTAGTTGAAAACCTCTGAATACTGATCTCCATTTGGAATGGTTTTGTCAAATTAATACGACATGCCTTGTGATTTGTTATTTAATGTATTTTTTCCAAATTTTTGTTGAGGCATACATCAAGTTCCATTCTGATCCATTAGCTGTGTATATACAGAATTTACGATAGTTTTCACTTTGGTCTACTCAGTCACCATGGTAGGTGTTTTCCCACATACATAGAAACAGCGCTTGTAGTAGATATTATACATATGAAAGCGTTGAAGCAGTTAAATGTATTGTTTCGGAACAAATAGGGCTACTCATTAATCATTGTCACAACTTAAAGTAATGACCCCATTTCTACGGATTACTTCACAAAACAGTACTTCTATGGCGACTGTAAATTGGATATGTTTTCAGTGACAGAACGGCATTTTACATTCCCTGTTTTAAGATTTATTGAAAGAAATACTAATTATGTACTTAGCTACTAACAAAATATAAGTAGTGATATGTATTCATTCTCAGTGACCAGTTTGATGTTCATCAAGTTCTTTATAGTGCTGATCTCATTCTATCAATCGAGTTGCAATGTGACCACTAGTCTAAGTGACTCGACATCGCTTGTGTTATGTAGGGATGAGAGGTAGTTTGGGAGTAGTCCGCAGAAAACCATGTACATATTTTTCGTGCCATTTAGCACCCGTCAGAAATACGTACCTGCAATTTTTGAGGGAACTTGTGATCCCCTTTTGATTCTATCCTAGGTCACTTAATTTTACAATCTGCGACCATTACTACCTCTACATAGTACTCGTGATGTGGAGTTACTCAGACTAGTGGCCACATTACAACTCAATCGACTATAAAGGACTTAACGAACACCGAATCGGTTACCACACAGTGATAAGCCACTGTATACATCACAGTCATTCAGATCGGTTGTGGTTCGAATAGCCCAGTAGTAACGGTCACAGAATGTGAAACTAAATGAGACGGGCTAGAATCCACAAGGGAGCATAAGTTCCATCATATATTAGTGGTACACCTTGACAACGAGTGCCAAGTATCCTGAAACCAATGTCGACTACACCTAAACCACATTCCAACAAAATGCATATTATTCATTTTATGACATACAAATAAGATGATTCTTTCTTATAAAACAGCTTAGTGTAGTTTATCATACAAAAACCAACTCTTTTAAAGAATGCATATTAAGTAAAAGATTTATATATCTTCTTGAGTCTGGAAATCCTGTTACAAACGTTTTGTTTTGAATAAATTTACTTTATTTATTCTCCAAAAGATTTATCAAGAATGGTTACCAAAGCTAACGGAATTGTCACACAAGGCATTGGATGCTGCTAGAGACAAAATGAATAAAGTCAGAGCCACAAGTAATCCACAGTCGTTAGTTTATAACTTAGTTCATTCAGACATACTTTATCCATCATCAACACATAGTCATACAACCAGTAAGTCGAGCTCAGTAAATAAGGATGAGCGTGATAACGAATGCTGTATTGGTGGTGCAATCGACGAAGTAAAAAATGATCAAATCACAGGTGAACCACAGATTCACAACGATGTGATTATTAGTACTACTATTGGCGGTGTTGCAAGTGACAAGGATCAGGTAGCCAAATCTGCAGATGTTGATCCAAATCTGGACGTCGATCCAGATGTCGATGAAGAAGAGGATGATGAAGAAGATTGTGCTTTAGCCCCACTGCAGACTCATGTAATTAATGCAAGCAACCCGTCGATCCATTATCATTCATCGAGACCTAGGCACAGGATAACAAACCAAAATATTGGACAAAATTTAACTTATCCACAACAGGTAATGCCTTTCTTTCACGGAAATTTACTTAGTCCATCTACTATTCAACAGCAACATCAGAATACATCCTTTTCTCAGTTACCTATTGGTCTTGCTGGAGTTACCGGTTATGGGCTTCAAGATTTAGTCGATCTTTCAAATCCACAAGCCTTACCTGCAGCAGCTGCTGCTGCTTCATTATTGCTTTTTCGTTCTAGTGATGATGACGAAGACCTGGCTGCTATTGATCGTGTTAATCAACGTTTGGCTTTAGGTAGATTAACTGGTAATTTGTCAGATACTGGCCAGCTAATAAATGAATATCCTAATCTTCTTGGTGGAACAATGCCCTGTCCACCATTACCGCCTCAACCACAATCTTTGTTGCTCCCAACAATACAGACAATTAGGCCTTTACCTATAGCACAGCCAATCCATCAGGCGCAATTTTCCCATTCCACAGCAATGAATGAAACTTCATTAATCAAAGAAAGCATTATGTTGCAACATGATTATTCCCAGTCTTCAACAATGCCTGCTCATCGACATACTACCACAGAAGTTTATAATGTTGATGATAATGTCAATGCATCGATCATTTCACAATCAACCACTAGTTATGATTCTTCATCAAATTATCAACACAAATAAAAAACGAACAACGAAATGAACTCCTCATGAAATGCTCCCTTTTTTTACTTTAGATACTATATTATTAATATTTCCTTGTTGTAGCATTTCAATAGCATACAATAAACGTTATCTTTATTTGACTGATATTTCTCATTTACGAATCGAAGTTTGTATTTTTCTCAAAAATAGGATAATTAGTACAATCACTCCTTTTCTTCTATTTCTATCACTCGACCTACTGAAATTACTTCATTTGCACGTGTCTGCATAAATCGTTTATTGATCCGAATCCAAAGATTCCTATGAATATGGTTGTTTGCTTTCAGCATTATTGAAGTTATTCCTGTCATCCATCATCTAAATACGAATATATATCTACCTACGATAGATATGTGCTTTATTACTGTTCATATTTTCATACAAACAGAGATATTTGATATTATTCTGACTTTTGTTCCTTATTAACCCTCCTTTTTTTGTTATTTTCCTCATTAATTAATTACATTTAACTGATAAACAGCAATATTTTTATGTTTTGCGTGAGTTCTTGTTTTCTTGTTAAATAGAATATACTAAATATAATTTGTATATAATTTCAACTTCATAAACTGTGAGTCATACAATGTACTACTGTGAAAAGACCAATTGGGTAAGCACTACACTACTACATTTATTTTACCAGGCATTATTGTTCGAAATCATAGTTTAAGAGGTATTTTAGAGATTTTGCATATATTGAAGTTAGTTTTCACGATAGATTGTTTGAAAATTTTAAGAAATCTGTACTGGTTTGTTTTGTTTTGATAGATGTAAACTGCCTGTTTCAGATCTTTTCGATAGCTGCGATCAGTGGTTTGAGATACTGAATAATCTGTCTTAGAATCCGTCACATTGGCGCGAATGCATTTACTTCTTTATTCCGTCATACATAGTTTTTCATTCCTTGTAGAGCCGTGTCTTGATAACTATCATATTAATTTGATCTCATCGTGTTAACGTGGTTTAAAAACTTGAGCTAATGCACATGTTTCGGACTGTACTTTACTTGAGGTCGATATGTTTTCTGATAAGCACCTTTAAACTTTATATACGAACATTTTATGTATTGTACCCAGTGGTTAGCATTTCTAACGGTATCATAACCTGGTATGCAGAATTCTATGTAACATGAAATGAAACATCCAACAGTATTAGCCATTCAGTAATAAATCATTGTAATCATTTTAGTTATACAATAGGTCACCGGCGAGTCCAAAATCTTTGTACTCCTGTCCCAGAGTGTATTACATAGCGGCGCGGGTTAGTCCTACATGAGATGCATCTATGTTTTCTAATGATCGCAACCATGTCTTGCTGATGAGACGTTTTAGACATTCAACGTCAGTTTTATGACTAGCAATTCTATTCACTCATCCAGTTTATAGTGAATCATAAACGCTCAAGTTTTCCAGTTAGCATAAAACGTAGACTCTATTAACAAGACAATATAAATTCCCCAACTGCTGTAGATTTATAATGCAATACAAGTAACACTATTTAATGGTCTTTTCGAAAACCGTTACTTTCCATGAATGACTAGGGTGATTTTATAGAAATTTAGTAGGAATTTCATAATCAAAATAAGTTGTATTATCACCAAGTTTTATTGAAGAAAAGCATAAAGTGTCCTAGCTGAAAACAATTTGAAACACCAGACCTTTTACAACATGGGCTACTTTATCTTTACCTTTATAGGATGGAACAAATTTCTAATAAATAAAGTTATGTTGTGGCTGTCAAGTGGAACCCCGTAAATGGGCTTCGTTCTGTTTCAGACTCGTCAGTTGCACGTGATTGCATCCGTTAGGCATTTTCAAATCAGGACTTGAACCTACTTCGTTCGCGCCAAACTCTGCGTCATTCATTGTGCTACTAGATTCAGATAGCCCGTATTTGTTCAATGGGTATACTAATATTTTGTAAAAGTGTTTGTATATTTCTAATGATTTCGTTATTGGCTGATATTTATCATTCTCAGTTGCTATAATACCATCTTCAGTGGGCTACCTCAGTACAGTAATAGTTCACAAATCTAATCATACTTATGAACTACTGCTGAATAAAACAAAATTAATCGGGATCGACATATGGCATCAGAAACCGACCAATTTCATTTCATAACATCATCAATAGAATGATACAAACGCTTTCAAATTATGAATTTACATGTGTAAATAATGTGATAAATAGCTAAACAAGGGCTGTTATTTTACTTTTTAAAGATATAGTCATTTGAAACATTGCAAATAGTGATTTGGGTTATATATCTACGGCAAACTAGGAAGTACTGTTTGATAACTATTCTGTCCTCGTATAGGTCACCCCAGGAGAACGTATGCATGATCACAAGTCAGATCAACCTAGGACTCTGGTTTCGCTGCGAGCGCTTCACTGTCTTACCACTGGGTCGAAATAACACTTCTAACACCGGAGAAATCACAATATATTTTGATCCGATCCACTGACTTTAATGGGTAATTGCCTCACATCCGACATAGTTGAAATTCACTGGTCACATATTCTCATTAGATGTCCAAAAATTACCGTCGAAAGTTAGCCACTAGTTAGCTACTAATAATTGTACTAAATGTAATGGCGATCGGTAAGAAATTATTTTTTATTTAGCTGCTCATCAAAACTTAACACTATAACATAGTTTTACATTTGAATTTAACTATGAAACACAACCTCATAAACACATCATACGCGTATATATATATATATATCATGTTACGTGTTTAGTTTTGAAATGATAGGAAATAGTTGTAGCTAAACTGATTACTTTATTGTTGCATTATGTTCTTTGAACCACGTAGTTTAATTGTGAATTTGTTGTTAACTTCTTTACACAATATTATCAATGCTTATTTGATGTAGAAGTGAATCGTTTAACTTATAACTATAGTATTAAACCATACTTTTCTTATAATTAGGATAAGCTTGTATATATATACCCGTTGCACAAGTGTCACTGTCTGGACACAGTAGCTTAGTGGTGAACGCGGTGGCGTTTGACACGAAGCGGACTGAGTTCGAATCCTAATGTGAACATCAACATTGGGTTGCAGGTACATCCAGACGATGAGTCCCAAATAGGACGAAACGCGCGTCCTGGATTCCGCTTGCCAGTCACAATCCAACCTAAATATATACTTTTCTTATTACCATATTTTTTTCAATCTGGAGTAACCACTGACGATGTCGTCCAAATGCTTCGAAATTAAACCACTGATTAAAAATAGGTTGCTTTAAATGCCGTTATAAAACAGTGATCACGTTGAAAACCTTTTAAACTCTGATAGATGTTTGACCGTTTTACTGATATTTTATTTTAAAAATTGTAAGCTACAAAAAGTAGACAAAACTCTATTGATTATTATCAATAAATTTACTGATCGTCACACTATATCACGAACTAATTAGAGTGAAAATTCTGCCGTTAGACACCGAATAACTCACTGGTGAAGACAGTCGAGCGTCAAACGTGAAACTTAAATGCCATGGGTTTAATTCTTTAACGGAGTCGATGGTACGCACTGCAGATGAGTCGCGTACTAAGACGAAATTTATATTCAGTTCTCTTAGGTTTCCAGTAGCACTCAACTATATATAACCACCTTAATTCAAATATACAGTATGTATTTTGCCGATATATCAGAAGATTTCATGTACGAAATATTATTCCTTTGAATGTAAATATGCAGAATTAATCAATACTATATTGATTATGAATAACTGTTGGAAAGGTTATTTTTGTGGAGATTGGTTATTTATTTGATTGAATATGAGGAGTACCACTCTAGAACGAAACAACTGTCCAGTGCTCTTTGGTTTTCAATGGTACTCTGCCATCATCAATCTGTGACATATTCAGTCAAATAAATAACCAATCTGCATAAAAAATAACCATCCCAATTAAGTTATAATAATAAGCTCACTAGTAACTAACTCCAGGATGTTCCTGAAGCTCTAGTGAGAAGTCGTGACTGATTGATTTCAGACTTGTCATGAGTAAGACAGTTATCGATTATCATGAAAACTACTTAAATAGATAGAGAAAAAAAAATTTTTTTTACACATGTTTACAATTCACTTCATTTCTTACTAATATAAGTATTCATTATTGAAAAGATACAAGAAAGAGAAAAAAAAAGGAAAGATCCTAAGTAATTTACTAAATGAATCCATGACATAGAATGTTATCATTGAATAAGATAAATGATTATCCAAAAATGAATAAACAACTACAAAACGATTTTAACAAAACACACACACACATACAATAATAATAATAATAATAATAATGAATTATATTTACTCTGTTCTAAAACGATAAGCATTTGCCCAAATATCAGATAAACAAACAGTAGAATGAAAACGAAAGAATACAATTAATGGTAATGCAATATGTGTGATAATTTTCCATGCCATAGATGAATAATAATTAATATGGATACTATGGTTATCTGCATGTTTTACTTCAAATGTATTCACAAACCACATAGCTAAATTTAATACTAATAAAAATGTTATCATTGTACGACCTGGTTTCTTTTGTACATGTTCTAATGTTCCAGCACATCTACGAGAAGCTTCTAATATAAAAAATACCTTAAAAAAATTAAATTGAATAATACAATGACAAAATTAAACAAGTATACAAAGTAAATAGTAATTCATTAATTAATAATTGTAATTTGTGTACATTTAAGTAATCACTGTTAGGTTGTTCTAAAAATCTCTCATTTTAGAATCTAGTTATTCAGCATCTAACATTTTTACACTCAAATGAATCTAGATATTTGCCTGCATTTTGAGTGTTTTCTTGTTTTATGACGCTTTGCGCCACCTACAGCATAGGTAATATATTCGTATCTCAATCAAAAGCAGGGTATACTGAGTATCAGTCTACTTTGTTCTAAAATGTGGGTATAAAAAATGGACCATGAAAATAGAAGATATGCGTAGGTTTCAGGTGTTTAATCATAAAACTCTTCTTTGTTACCTCGTATATAATGAAATGGATAAGTAAGCAATATTGATGTTAGACATAGAGTATTGGGGAAACATGGCTAATCAGTCAAGGAGGCTGTAAATCTTCGGCGACTGGAATATGCGTTTCGTATGCCAAACCATGACCTGCCTCGTCGCTTGATGTTAGCTGCAGTAGGAGTATGATTTTAATGAATGGTAGGGCGGCTAAACCAAAATACATTGTCATTTCATGAAGCCTTTGGTTGTCGGTCTAAACTATGTCAGTAGATGTAGGCCATCTAGTTGGTCTGTGTTCATGTAATAACCGTAATGAGTGGCTGGAGTTACTGAGTGACTTTGCTTAAAATCGATAAGTGTGGAGCAAATGTAGCCACCCTGTGTTATTCCAGACCCTAGACTCCATTATTCTTTCGTACATGTGTTTGCTTCGTTCTTCCTTGTTAAATTATATTGTTAACGTTGTAACTTTGATATTATTATGCTAATATGGTATGGAAACTTGGACCTATGGACATACATACTAGGTTATACGTTGTTTATGACTAACTAAGTCGAGCGGATAGGAAATATGTCAATTCAGATACTTTCATATTCAAGTAGACTTTCTTTGGACCATTAGTATCTTCAAATAATAAGTATTTTAAGCAAAAAGAAGTTGGAGCTCCACATCTCAGACAACTGTTTCGTCTTAGTTGTGTGCATCCATTTTCCTGTTATAAGTCGGAACTATGACTTTCAGGTCTCGAAGATAATACTTGACCATCAAACTGTTGGGTCGAAACTCAGTAGCTAACATTTCTGGCTTCAGTCAATTAAAGACATATAACCCGACCTTTCTTAATGGCAGTGGTTTTCAAGTTCTCCAGTGATCGCCCCTTCCGTGGGCTCTAAAAATAACTTCTAAAGTCAGTCGCAGGTATTAATTATTTTCAGGTATTATGGAAACTGACAAGTATTTTTTATTATATAAATGACTAACGTAATTCTAAAAAGCAGGCAGTTTATTTACTAAATAGTTTGCATCTCTTAGTGTGTCACAATTCAATATAATGTCATCTTGGTTTTTTTTCTGTTCCTTTATGTCCATCATATAAACACTTTAACAAGTTAACATATGACTAGATTGTTTGAAATGTATAGCACAAATATAGTTCCAATAAGTTACGTCATCTCATCACGCTATCTAAATTAATCAAATGGATCGATTTTGTTCATTTTTACTAATCAGTGATAAACTGATAAAAACTTGCATAAACCATTATCCTTAGTGTTTACAATAAAAGTAGCTTTATGAGACAACAGAATGAAAGTGCATGTATGTGAAATCTGTTTTAAAATTGATTTAAATCTGAAACCGGACAAAATCACTTCATACTCTTTAAAGATCAGAACAGTACTGATCCATTTATCATCAGACATATCAAACTCTGGAGTCAAATAAGAAAATATACGGAACACAACTCAGGAAATAGTTGCAGTAGTGAGTAAAGTTGAATGATCATGTATGAAGGGATGTTAAATACCCATCTTCTGTTCCTAAGAATAGCTAAAACATCATAAAATTGATTCAAAGTCAGCCTGTGTAGTTTGTCTACCAACTGTCTAGAGCTAATGCTTACGTTAGTTAAATCCTTAGTTATACGAAAGTTCGAAAATTATCTGTACTAACACTGAACTTGGGAGCCTTCTGGATACTTCTCTAGAAAGTCCTAGAAGCTCTGGAAACCTCAGAAAACGTGGCCTATATAGTCAGAATCTATATAAACAATTTGACTTGTATCTAAAAAATAGACGTGTCATACGCTAAATCAATAGTTTTAAGCTTTAAGATGAGGGCAAATTCTTATGGGATAATTTCTGCCTGACTTAACCACGAATATCATTTACTTATTAAGCACAAAAGCATATCTGTTCACATCTACTACCTGGAGGTCGAGGTGGAATAACTTTTATGAAAAAGGAAGTTTTACAAACCAGAGTTAATCCCTCCAGTACAAAGCTCTTAACTCTGAATTCGAAGTCGTTTACTTAAATTGTTGAGAAATTCTAATACTCTTTTTGTTTTTGCAGTATCTGTTGATTAAATTGGCTTGAAAAACAATGAATGATTTGTAATTAGTCAGCTCGAAATAAGTCCAAGTTCTTCCTAGATTATAAATCTGGTTCCATATATTAGCCATAAAACTAGATTATGATACTCCGAAGATAGTGTATATAAGGAAATAAGAAAACTAAAGTGCGTACTCCAAAATAAAGGATACCCGTCAGTTGTATCTAAAAGTACTTGTCAGGACAAAAAATGTAGGACGAAAGTTAACATTGTCAATTAGGAAACCCTCTACTTACCACTCGACTTTATAGGTAACATTTCTGGCTGCATTCCAGAACATCTACATAAAGAATCTTTAGATAAGACATCTAGTTCCGTTACATGTAGTCTCAACTAGAGCAGTATCCACACGACAAAATACAGAAAATGGTCACCTCGTCGCCTATACAATTTATTTGCCCCTTTATAAGCTAACTACACAGGCCGCACTCATAAGACTTTTCTTGAGTTGTCGTGTACCAGCATGTACCAGCATTGCTAAGGATAGGAATTTCTAAGTCTAATAATATATTTATTATACCCGCTAAACAACGAACACTAAATTAAGCCACGATTGACTTAGTTAAACGAGCATGATTATGACCTGAGGTTGTTCGAATAAACTTTTGAAAACCCACCTAATGCGTCCGAAAGGTGTATGCTCCACCTCTCAGTCTACCATGGCTCACGAATATGCTTGTCTTAGTGTCGGTTACTTAGCTTAAGCTTCTACTTTCACAAGCCCCTTCATGTGTTTATCTCTACCCTGCCTCTTCCTCGATTACACATTAATCCTTCTCAATTCATTCCAGTCGATTATTATTGTTAAGTTTTTAAAATATCTTCTTTAATACACACAGAGCACTTATCTTTTTATTATCACAACTACACTCACAACAATTTTGGTATAAACTCGACTACATTATTTCGTTATTCGTATTATTTCAAAGAACCCAACATGATGTTTTGCTGATTCGACATTATATTCGTATCATTCCTGTATTTTATTATTTTAAATAACTGAACTCCTTATGATGACTTTTCCTACACCTTCAAAATGAACTTTCAACTTCACATACAATACACTTTACATGAAGATTCTCACTATTTATATTGATATTATTGTTTCTGATATCATAGATTGACCTAAGCTAAACCGCTAATGAGAACCAAATGAGCTCTGTTACACAAAGTTTTTGTTCCTTGTATAGTGATCTTCAGAATTCACATTTATGACCCTATTGAGCATCATTCCTAAAACATTCAGGTTTCGCAAAGAACTTCGAACTGTCAGCAGTTGATTCAACTAATTCTAGTCGATTCGTGATATACTGAGTGACCTCATTTATTGCCACCAGTGTGTAACTGATTCATACTGGAGATAGTTGAACTCTATTGGTCAATTATTCTCACTAGTCCTCCTAAAATAACCCCTTAAATATAGTCACTAGTTAACTGATATTAACTGTCCTTGAGTGTTGTGGAGATCCTTGTGCTTTGATTTTCTTTGTTCGAGCAGTATATTTGGAATTGATCAAAGTTACAAAATACCAACTGATAAGGTGCCAGCTTATAGGTCCGAAAGTTGAATGTTTGCCGTGAAACTTAAAACTCCAGAGTTCTATACCCCCCCCACTAGATGGAGTCGTTGATGAGTATTCTTGTAAAGTCCCTTATCAGGATGAAATAACTGTTTAGTGCTTTCTTCTTTTCAGTGGTTCCATAATTCAGATCAATTCATGATATGATATTCAACAATCTCCCTAACATCCAATTATCTATTATTGCTTAATTTATTCAATATATCTATAGATGCATAATTTTATTCATTGTAGTACAATATTAACAAACTGAGAATTGTAAGAGATTCATAACAAAGTTATTGTAAACTCAAATATAGTTACCTGTAACATTGATTGTATCATTTCCATGATAGATTTAGCTGCATATAACTTAGCAGCAATTACACCATTTGGTATTGCTTCTAATGCAGGCACCAATAGAAATAAATCATAAAATAACATACCTACTAAACCAATCAATAAGAGATTATCATCAAATGCTACTTCTTCTGATAAATCACTTAATTTTAATGCTTGTAAACGAAATAAACTAATTAAACATGTTAATGTACTAACAGATAATAGAACTAATTCAGTGCCTTGATATAATGTTATCGCTGTATTACGTCGATCACGTTTTACAATGAATATAAAAAATAAACTCATTGCAACTAATGTTGCCATAAATAATAATAGACCAACAAATAAACCTTTATGTGAACGATGACATTCAGAGAATTGACTAATTTTTGGATTAGCTTTACGTAATTTTTCTAAACGTTCTGATTCTTTACGTACATGTCCAACTTTTTCAAACATTTTATAAAATATAGCACCAGCTATTAAACTATATTCAATTGCACATGGAAATAAATATGGTGCTAAATATTTAACAGTTACACCACAACCTGAATAGATAAAGAAAGAAAAGAAAATAAGAAAAAAAAAATAAACAATGAAGAAGTTGAAGCTTATTTAATGTACAAATTGACTATAGTTAGATAATCATTGTTAATCAAGATGTATTGGATGACTGTTTCATTTATCAGATGTATACATTCATGAATTCAGGTTTAGCTTAGTAGTGATAATGAAAATGAATGGATTATATTCACTTGGAAATTAATTATTGCTGTTAACTGAGTGATGTTGATTGGATGATATAATTAGTTCTATATTGTATGATGTGATTCTTAGATGAACTTTACAGTCATGAATCAAAGTTAGTTAAAAATACATACAAACCTACATTTAATCATATTTCTTGATATAATTAGGTGGGTAGTAATAGCTTCTATCTTGTTTGCATTCTGCTAACATTACTTACTTACTTACACCCGTTATTCTTCACAGAGGCCGCTCACCAGGATTCCCCATCGAACTCTGTCCTGAACAATCCTTTACAACTGTTTCCAGTTGCTGTCCAAATTTTTAATATCTGATTCCAATTCTCGACAGTGTGTTCTTCGGCCATTCCCTATTCCGTTTCCAAATAGGATTCCATGTTAATGCTTGTCTTGTGGTGCAGTCTGATGATTTCCGCAATGTATGTCCTATCCATTTCCAACGTCTTTTCCTAATTTCCTGTTCGGCTGGAAGTTGGTTTGTTCTCTCTCATAGTAGACTGTTGCTGGTGGTTTCCGGCCAACGGACATTTAGTATCATTCGTAGGCAGTTGTTTATAATTACTTCTACCCTTCTGATGATGTTTGCAGTAATTCTCCAAGTTTCAGCTCCATACAGCAGAACTGTCTTGACGTTCGAATTGAAGAGTTTGACTTAGAGGTTATTCTACTAACATGATGTTGCATAAAATTTGATTTAACATGTCCTAACACTAAGGTATTTGACACTGACGCTATGTAACATTAACCTCAATCATTTCAGTTAGTTGGTTTCTATTGAACATTTTAATCTGAATACCTAATTTACTTTGAATTAATTTGGCTATATTTATAGTGGTCATTTTCTGAACCAACTATCGTATCTTGTCATACATACTCTTCGATAAATCAGTCATCAAATGGGACTGAATCAATCAAAACATGTAGAGGTTGACAAATGCGGAAACTAAATCATTAGGTTATTGTTGAACATCAAATGGTTAGTGAATTCTAACTTATGGTTAATACAAATAGCATCATTTATGGGGAAACAAAAATACTTCCTTTCTAGAGATATTCAGGTTTATTATCTATGAAGTCAACATTCATGTAAAGTGTTTTCGATAGTGTGGAAACTGCCGATAATTTCAGATGTTTTTGTTTAATCTTTAATTAAACGCATAATTCATACGTTTCGTAAAATAACTCTTTTGTATAAGATTTCTGTAAATAACTATTCCCCTATTGTTAGTTCAATGTTTTACCATTGATGCCTTCTTTTGTCCATCATAAGCACTTTCTTCTAATCAATAACTAATGTACAGTATTATGTGTTTCTACACTTTAATACAGTCACTGCCCGAACTGCTCAGTGGTAATGTGTACAAAGCTCGATAATGTTTGCTCGAATTTTACTGGAAGCATCAAGTCCCTAAATCTTGAAGACATTACTTACTGATGAACACTAACTGGCATGAAATCTAGGGCAAGTATGGTTTCTGGAGGACTACCTTCAAACAATTAACTACTTTTCTCTGCTGACTTCATCTTTACTGAACATACTAGTGTCGGTGAACAATTCATTTTAATTATGCGTTAATATTCATGTAGCCAGTTTGTTGTCTCACCACTTTGGAAATGATTTTCAATCTTCCATACATCAATAACTTAATTATGTAATTATAACCCCAAAATCCACGGCTATAAACATCTTGATGCAAACTCTGCTAAGTACTAATAAGGTAATCAGTGATTCTTTTTCTACTTAAATCGACAGATCTTTGAGATCACTTTGTTTTAGAGCCGTTCTCTAACTACATAGAATGCCCATTTGAAGTGTTAGATAATCTTCATATTTTTAGATGTACAGATAAGAATAGAAGCATTATTCGCAAAAGTTAATGTTTTCTTGTTGTTGATCTATGGAATCAAATTAGAACCTCCGAGGAGTCGATGCCACTTATAGTTGAAGGTTTACTGAAATTTTGGATAGTAGCCAGTAATGGAACCCAGGATCCCTGTCTCTCCTCACTTGGGACTCACAGGCTGAAAATTCCTACATCCCAATATTAATGTTCACACTAAGACTAGGAATAATTAATTATTACTTCAAATATAAACATGTTATTCCTAAAGCTTTTAAATCCATTTAGCTAAGGACGTGTTCAATAAGTACGATATTTTTATTACTCCTGAGTCTTTAAATCTTCACCTTATCGGTAAAGACTAAAATAGATCCATTTCTTCTATTTCAGTAGAGTCACTAATTACGTGTTACCAATCAGAGTAATAAGCACTGTACTTTAGTTTCGGTGTGATAATGAATATTGTGGTGTAGGTATATCCTTACAAAGAGTCTTAAATATAAAGAAATGTACAACCCGGGTTTTACTTCTAGCCAACATCCAATTACATACGGCATATATATTTTTCGTAAGCGCACATACCTAATACTGCTTGTTCGACTGCATTAACTGTTGTATTATCATGGTTTATGTGATGCGGTACTGCGGCATCATTATGTTTTGTTCGATTAGCACTACTGGCATATTTAAGTTCACTTGTATTACTGTGTGTTATATTTGAATTCATTAAGTATTCAGATGGAAAAACTATGGCCCAATCTGATGTTGGCTCTTCATCATGTCCAGGTTCACTACCAATTTCATCCACTATTGTTTTCAACCATTGGCATAAATTGGCCACAGCCAAATGACATAAAAGGAAACGTAGAACAAACTTTTGTACATTGAATACAACCTAAATGAAAATAGATTTTTTTTTTAATGGAAAACAAATTATTCAAATTCCTTATTATTATAACACAATACACATTACTACTTGTAGTTATCAATAGTTTAATTAATTAATCAAAACATTTATCTACTGAATCCATTCAACTTAAGGCCTCTTGTAAAGTTGATTAGATGCCCATTTGATTAAATATGCATTTATAAAGCAAATGATAAATATCTACAAAATTATCCTAATACCAATGTGCCCGTTGCACAAGTGTGACTGTCTGGACTCAGTAGTTTAGTGGTGAACGCGGTGGCATTCGACACGAAACGGACTGAGTACGAATCCCGGTGTGAACATCGACATTAGGATACAGGTGCATACAGCTGATGAGTCCCAAATAGGACGAAACGCGCGTCGTGGATTCCACTTGCCAATCACAATTCAACTTGTATAATATCTACAAAATATTTTTGTTTGTTTAAAAGTTAATGTCGGAACTTCTTCAGGTCAATATAAATTATAATCATGTGACTACAGGTTCATTAAACGTTATTCACTAGTGTACAATGTTACATTAATATGTTTAGCTATGGATTGATATAACGACTAAAATACGACAACAATCAAATAAGCACATTATAATTCAATTACTGTCAAATCGATCCAAAGCACAGATATTTGGAGATATCTCTGCCTAAATATACTGGACGACTTTTTTAAATCTACAATTTAACCAATACAACTGTACGAAATAAGAGGATAAAATGAGTAAATTTCAAGTTAGGGACAATGAAATAAGTATACATTATAATATGTTTACAATAGGAATAGATATGAATAGTATGAATTATAGTAACACTTAACTTTAATTCTTTGGACATTTACTATGAATTCTTAAGCTTTGTTAAGAGTATTATGACCTTGTAATAATTATCACTTAGACTTTGAATAGACTTCTTCTACACAAAGATCTTTCTGGTATAATTAGTTATTATGTGACTTAGTTAATATCATGTAGATCATGATTTCAACACAACGATATTTGCACTCATTTGTAAACACACAGAAATGAGATCAGTAGAATTCAATGAATACTGAGGAGTGGACAACATAACATAGGTTACAAGTCAGTGAGCAATTAATGCTAATACTTCACTTAGACACAAGGTTAACAAAGACCAGAACAGTTAGTTGGTAGTGTATTTTTCCCATGTCGTTGAATGTTGAGAATTCAAATCATATGGGAAGCAATTATTCATTTAAGATTGTATATAAATCTTGCTGACAGTTTCTAACTAACTAGATATATTTGGTTAGAGCTTATCATTGAATACTTAATATTCACATAATAGTGAATTTGTAGATATCATTACCAGGGTTAACTTTGATAATTTTAAATAAATTGAGCATTGGATAGATTGTTTATAAAATAAGTGATATATATTTGTAAAATTCCAATGAGTAGAAATAAAAATTTCTGACATTTTATGGCTTAGTGCAAGTCTCTTCTTCAGAGAAATGAATAATCGAATTGAATTGTGACAAGATTAAATAATACAATCGAGCAAATCAAAAACAGAATGAACTCGCACAATCAAAATGCGAGTTTGATCGTGTCATGTCAAGTCATATGGGTCAAGGTGGATTGAAATGAGACATGTATGTATATGTTAGTGTGATGTGAAGGAAAATATGTGAATATGTGAAAATGAAATTGTATGTATGTTCATGTGTATGAAATTCGATGTACTTTAATTCTGGTTAGTTGGAGAGAAAGTTCATGTTGGGTGGATAGAAAGGCCGTCCGTTTTTGTTAAGTGTAGTTGGATTTAACAAAATGTGAAGCGCCTCAGCTAATCGTGTTATAATCCTTATAATTGGAAAAACCTTTTTGAATAATTCGGATATTTCGATTTTATGGTTGTGGTAGATGGCATGTAATGCTATTGCTGATTGAATTTGTAAATTTCCAAGCTCAACAGGATTATTAGGAGGTCGTTTAGTGTAGCTTTCATGTTCTTTGGCACGAGTTTTGATTCCTCATTATGACTCTTCAATATAGAAAGCATCACAATCAACACAACCTAGCCTGTAGACACAATTCCGTGTAGATGTGAAAGGGATCTTGTCCTTTATTTTAACCAATGTACCTCGATTAGTGTTGATAGTTTTGTAGAAAGTTTAGATTCCGTGTTGTTTTAGAATTCATTGTAATTTATCTGTTGTGCCTTGGCGGTAAGGTAGAACGGCTGTACCAATCTAAGATATTTTGACTAATTTACTATTAGTTAGTAATAAATCGTTTCGTTTTTGAAACATTTTTAATAATATTTGTTGGAAAATTATTAAGTTGTAAGACGTTGATTATATTTTAGTATTCGCATTTCTTGTCATCTTCAGATGCAATCAGTCTACTGGCTCTTCTGAATAAGTTTAGAGCCAGTGATATTTTTGCACTGAATGGATGTTCTGAATCGAAATCTATATATCGATTTGAATATGTTGGATTGCGATTAATTCTCAGATTAAGAGTTCCATTTAAATTTTTTTGACTAGCGAATCTAAAAATGGTAACGCTTTGTGTTCATTTTCACTTCTTAAAGTGTCTCAGAATATCAAATTCAAAAATATCACTGGCTCTAAACTTATTCAGAAGAGCCAGTAGACTGATTGCATCTGAAGATGATAAGAAATGCGAATACAAAAATATAATCAAATATATATTATTTGATTGGATATACCACAGATTGATGTTCGCAGGGTACCATTGAAAACCAGGGAGCACTGGACGGCTGTTTCGTCCTAGTGTGGAACTCTTCAGCAGTGCGCACCCACGATTCCGCACCAGGGGTTCAGGTTGACGCGAACGCCTAACCATCTGCGCCACTGGGTCGGCATCCAATCGTAGAATTCCCACTTCTATCAATTTGTGATATATATAGAGCGACGATCATCCATTGAAATCCATTGACCATCCCAATCGAAATATATATTACTCTTTTTATAATGATGAATCCTTTACAATTTTAAATGGTCTTTAGTTAGTTAGAAAACATGAAAACTCGTAACTCTGTTCATTAGTGGTTCCTAATTCACTTATATTCAGCTATCCAGGTGGTTGTTCAAGTATACTCATCCACGTTATTATCACATCATAACAAGTCAAAACCTCATGCCACTATTTGTCATTTTTTTCACTCCATAGCGTGAAATGATATTTTGTTTGTCATTATTACAATTATCATCGAAACTATGTGGTTCATACTTAACTTTCATTCAGTTTTGTAATAATTTATTCAATCATTTTTAATAGATGTATGCATGGTTCTTACCCGATGATGTTTAAATAAAAAATATGTCTGCCAGAATACATAGATAAAATGAAGTAGATGTAATGGTATCCATAAATGTCCATGACAAGAAACCACAGAGCTAGCACCCTCCTCCCATGGTTCTGCTATTTTGAAACCATCAAATATCATCACTCCAAAACCGAAACCTTAATTGGTAAATTTATAAGATGCAGAAATCTTTTGAATAATATTCAATTATTGTTAAAATGGATATAATAATGTACTTTATTAAGGTATAATAGAGCTCAACAGCCTGGTATTTTATGAAGCATAGAATTCGGTTGTTTGCTTTGTCTAGGATACATTCTTTTTTGAAAAGACTTGTCTTTCTTGACTTTCAAAATGAAACTAATGTTCTCTTTTTTATCCGTTTAAGAAAATTCGTATTCATCGATTATTCGTTTTCTTTACATAACTAAAGTAACGTACAGGATCCAAAGAGTGTTTTCATTTCGATTGGTATATGATATATTTGTAATGTATCTACTAGTGTAACCCACTCCCCAACAATCTATTTTAAACCAGTAAATTTAACTCCCTCAGTAGCATAAATTTCTCCTTAATTTCAATTATATACTTTATT
This sequence comes from Schistosoma mekongi, assembly GCA_034768735.1. Taxonomy (NCBI): domain Eukaryota; kingdom Metazoa; phylum Platyhelminthes; class Trematoda; order Strigeidida; family Schistosomatidae; genus Schistosoma; species Schistosoma mekongi. The sequence continues at coordinate 11,149,990 of CM068312.1, read as the reverse complement.
GTCAGATGTATATCACATTCTTATAAACTGCAGCTTCTTATACAAATGCAGATGGAATGTAGTTTAATTGTGTCTACCGAAAACGATACGCATTAAGGCGACAAATGTATTGTGTCTAACTAATCTATCATGGAGTAGTAACTAGTAATATTTTGACTGAGTTCTATCAGTTATTTGCTGTGTTGATTGGTCTAAGTAACTCGGCATCACTTGGACTATACTATGATTCATAATGCTCACTTGTAGCTAACTGTAATTTCGGTTTTATATTATTCATAACTTACTAGTAAGGTGAGCTGGTGGTAATTTTATGGGATTCTAACCAATGTCACTGAGTATAACAGTCAAAATGCTTTACTACTGAATTATACATCCAATGACCGATTTGTTATATAGTAGTAGAATATTATACCACACTAAGTAATTTAATAAACGAATCTAAAACTCAGTAGATAATCATTTTAGGTTTTTGAACTTATCATAATTTTCATTTTACTGAATCATATTTTCTTAAATCTTATCTCCAATCTTTATTCCCTTCCATTAATAGTAACTCATACTACCTCCACTACTCTAGGATTTGATTCGACAATTTAATCTCTATCTGCTAATCGAGGCATGGCAACTTGAACTGACGTACGCATGTACCAAGTTCTACGTTGTAACTGTTTGTGTCTGTGTGTCAGATAATCATTTACATATGTATATATGCACCGATTATATAAATAGTTATGCTTATTTTACCAGTAATAGCTAATTACCACTACTATTGCTTACCAACAGCTCCTAAGCGTAAATACAAATTTACACCTTCAGTATCTCTTGAAAAATAACATTCACGTCTAGATACTTTTGGTTTATCACCGAAAAGAATTGCCAATGGATAAAATGGGCCACATTTTGTTGGATAATTTGATTGGTGACTGCAACAAGTTGTAATTTTCTTTTTGTTCAATATTGATATATTCTCATTAGTTACTTTAGTTTTGTGGTTTCGTTTTCTCTTTACATTTAATTTACTTTGAACTATATTACTATTAGTATCATTAATAATGATAGAAGTATGATAAGTAGAACTATTACTTGGTTTCAATTCATTTAGGGTAAAGAATTTACTATTTGACTTCAGAACTTGATGATGTTTATTATTATTATTATCAGTATCAGATGGGTTTTGTTCATTATTACCATGATTAGTAATATTATTGAAAATTTGCAGTCTACTAGGACGTAGTTCACTTCGTTCATCATTGGTATCTTGTGCATGAAAGTCACTATACTGATTCGTAGCATTATTGATAGGGAGTTTTCTTTCTTCTTCAATATTTTTCCTATCGGTGTTATTATCATTAACATTATTATTATTATTATAATAATGATAGAAGTATGATAAGTAGAACTATTACTTGGTTTCAATTCATTTAGGGTAAAGAATTTACTATTTGACTTCAGAACTTGATACGTATGTGCATTTGCCTAAATCACCATTAAGTATAATAACAGAAAGATGAGAGGGCCAAGATGAATACTATAGTGAAAGTAATAGTCACTAGTAATCAGCATGGTAAAGATGATAAGTGAAAAATGGAGTACAGCATAAACTAATCTAGAAACTGGAGATCCTGAATTTTACAATACACCTTAACCATTACGCTTGATTATAAGAAACATCACTTAACTTTTGCAGAACAATTGTTACGATAATCGTACAAACCTCTATAGGGTAGTTTACAAGTACAGACACGACTCAAACTAATATTCAGATACTTCACGTAATTATGCCACAGTTTAAGTTTAGTAACCACTTCCAAGCAGAAAAAATAGATATACGGGTTACTATAAATACTTCGTAAAACAGTGTTTTACTGACTTTAACTATAAAATGAAAACATAGAACATATTGTGAGAACAACGACAAAGAAAAAGAATAACATTACTATGATGTTGAGTTACGAACTGAGGAAAACCAGGATACTTTGTACAGCTAATTTGTTCCGAAATTAGTAGTGAGTATTTTCGACGTTATCATGTAGTACCTGACAACACATAACAACTGGACAAGTGAGTCGGTAAATGATTGTTTATATTTTTAATTTCTGTTAAATTGCTACATTGTATGATCACATGAAATCCACTGATGAGTAACAACCACACACCGGACGGCGTTGAACCATACTTATTTTGGCTTCCTGTTAGATCTCTAGAAGTTAAATGAATTGCGAAATGCCCAGAACTAAGCTAATAGGTGGTTGAAGAAAGTTGTTGTGAAACCTTGAATCCAATGTATGTTAGTAATACTCTCTAACTGAGAAATGCTTAGTTAAAAGCTTATTAACAGTAATAGCTGTTTAAAGACTGAATATGTATTGTATCAATAAATGCTAACTAGTCACCTACTAAATGCCTTTAATCACCAAATAGGTAATATTCGTTTTATTTCCGTGACTAATTACGGAACCATCTATTTAATCAGTTAATGAGTCATATGCAACTCAGAACTTGATACGTATGTGCATTTGCCTAAATCACCATTAAGTATAATAACAGAAAGATGAGAGGGCCAAGATGAATACTATAGTGAAAGTAATAGTCACTAGTAATCAGCATGGTAAAGATGATAAGTGAAAAATGGAGTACAGCATAAACTAATCTAGAAACTGGAGATCCTGAATTTTACAATACACCTTAACCATTACGCTTGATTATAAGAAACATCACTTAACTTTTGCAGAACAATTGTTACGATAATCGTACAAACCTCTATAGGGTAGTTTACAAGTACAGACACGACTCAAACTAATATTCAGATACTTCACGTAATTATGCCACAGTTTAAGTTTAGTAACCACTTCCAAGCAGAAAAAATAGATATACGGGTTACTATAAATACTTCGTAAAACAGTGTTTTACTGACTATCAAATCAGGAAAGTGTTAAAATAAGCATACTAAGCAATACAATAGTGAGATACTTTTCATGTTGATTTCATATTATTCTCCTCAGTAACTTAATTTTACCTTATTGTTTGATTTTTTTGAGGTTTCTTCTAATGAATGTTCTTCATCTTCATTTGAACTAATATTACCATTACCATAGTCTTGATCTATAAAACGTGTTCTATCTTCCAAACCTAAATAGACAAAGTAACAGCGTCATTCATACACTGACAAATGACACATTTGGCAAGTAAAACTATAATCAAATAAAAAATAATGAATGTAACAGATTAAGATAGATTCAATCATTTAACAGTTTCTCTTCAGCACCACCTTTACAACCTACATAACATTAGTTATAATCATTAATCAAATGATCAGTAGACATGCCACAGCATACTATTGTAAATCATGAAGAATTACAAGGAAGTCAACTAATATAGATGGGTTAAAAATATATGTCCAAAGCATTTGCATATTTATACATCAAGCGATATGAAGATTCTGGAGCGAAATTTCGGATAGTCATGGTGATAATTTTATTAGGTAATAAAGATCTATATCGAAGGTTGTGTAATCACAAGTGCATAGTGAATTGATGAACAGAATAGCACTCAGTAGCAATTATAAAGTAATTAACAACTAAAAGCATGAATTGAGATGTTACGAAAGTAAACATTTACAACTAGAGTTTCCTAAGAAATGCTAAACTGACTACTGTTACATTATGAATAAATACGTTTGATGTGGACTTTTAAGTAGTAACAGCTTTGGAGAAACGTAATGAACTAAATGATATTTGAGTAATGATTATTTTGAAGGATTTTGAGTTGCCAACACCATGCCTAGTATTATTAGGACAATGACCAATGGCAATATTGGAAATAAAGACATTCAGTTTCAGCCTAATGGTACCTACTATCATCAAGTTCATAGAGCTTTCATGGGAAGTCTGTTGCATTCTATCCTGGATGATATTTTTATGGCCAACTTAGAATAAACAAAAATTGCATCCACAAACTTACATTTTCGCACCGGAACATTGACAGTAGAAAAACAGATAGGAGGGGTAACATCCTCATCACTGTGTATGTATCATGGTATCTGAAGTTAAATGAATAATTCATTTTCAGTAAGTCCGTTCCTATTCACCTTCTTGATACTTGATATGGTGTTGGCATCTCAAAATCCCTCAATATCGTCAGTACTCAAATATCACGTAGTTTATTACGTTTCTCCAAAGCTGTTACTATTAAAAAGTCTACATCAAACTTATTTATACATAAAGATACAGTAGTCAGTTAATGATTGCCTAGGTAACTCTAGTTATAAATGTTTACTTTCGTAACATTTCAATTCATGCTTTTAGTGATTAATTACTTTATAATCACTACTCAGTGATATTCTATTAATCTATTCACTTTACAATTATGATTATTCAACTTTCAACTTTATTCATCATTATCTTATCTATAAAGGCCCACCTCTAAGTGTTTTCGTGATTTCCTTCCACACTCATCTTGTATTATGCAAATGCCAATAATAGTTGCCTTTCGTTTAATTCTTCATGATTTACAATGATATACTACGGTATGTACAGTGATTATTTGATTACAACTAGTGTTATATAGGTTCTTAAGGAGGTACTAAAGAGAAACCACAATATTAGTGAATTCATTGTATTTTATTGAATTTGTCATTGTTTCTTTTAGTAAATGAAAAGTATTATATGGAAACATGATTGTATGATTCATTTTGAGTTAAGTATGTAGATATCTAACATTGAATGTAATGTCGTCCTTATTACTATTATATGATTGTATTCATTCATTAATGTATATATGTTAAACGATTAGATAATAAACTAATTACAAGCTAATATTTATAGAAGAATTAAATTAGACAATCAAGTATTAAGTATTAAATATATCAGTATTATTTACCTATTGTAGACATAAAATATAACCTAGAAGATCAAGGTCTCTCAACATTCAGACAATAGTTAGTCGTGGAATTTTCAATATTCCATAAATATGTTGTAACTAACTTCATTCAACTAGTTTTTCATTCACTTAATGGGTAATTCCTTACCATTAAACTGTAACTTCCATTACCAATTTTTTTCTTGATGTCCATACGGAGAGAATTTCCTTGATACAATGGTATTTTGCAAGTAATAAATTTCAGTTTTTGACATCAGTTGAAGTAGAAAAACACTTTCGAATTTTATATACATGCGTCTTATACAGGTATGACTGTCAGGACTCAATAGTTTAGTGATGAACGCTGTGGTGTTTGTAACAAGTAGACTGAGTTCAGGATACAAATACATCCAACGGTAAAATCTCAAACATGAGAAAACACGCGCTATAGATTTCACGTGCTAGATATAGTTCAAGTATAATCATACCTATAAAATGCCGTTGTATCGAAGTACATATAGCAACAAAGACTGATCTTTTTTCAATTCACAACAACATCAACGGAAGCATATACGTATTTACAAAATGTGTAATATACAGACGATAATATTTGTAGGTAGTTGATAATTTCAAATAAATTAAGCATTAGATAATTAGTTTCTAGCATTAGGAAATATGTTTATCAGTGGATTTGAAAAATGAGGAGTGTGAAGTAAGGAGAAAGGCGATAATTTGGGTGTGGAAACTTGAAACAGTATAATTATAGTTGTCTGGATGGAAAGTCCAGGTAGGATGGATAATACAGCCTTCCATTAGATTAAATGTGGTGGGGTTTTAGAAAATGTCTCAACCAGGATAATTTTATTTATGTAGTTTTTATGATTAATGAAAATCTCATGTACTACTACTGCTGGTTCGAGTTGCAACTTTTCATGCTCTACATGAATACTAAGAGACTTCACTACTATTTTCTTGAAAACTGATATTACATTATCTAGCATATGTCCAATAAACATCACTTTAGTCATGAAATTTGTAAAAAATATACTTTAATTCAACTCTATCTACCTACTCAGTAATTCAGTGAACACAAACTAATGGAGTAACAATGGAGTCCCCCACCCTCCATGTCTCTAATTACAGCTAACTTATCTATGTCGCATACACAATCTTTCATGTTTACTTAAACCACCGATCAGCAAACATATATTTACATTACTCACTGTGAAACAGCATAATTCATGATAGTAAGACTTCAACGTATACAGGAGTGTAATTCGACTATAGTAACTAACATTAATTTAATACCTTTATCTACTCTCTGAAGAAATAGTTTACACTAAGTAGTAAAACGTTAAAAATTTCAATTTCACTTCATTGAAATATTATAAATATACTACTTAATTTAATAATTTATTCATATTGTTTAAAATTTAGCTTACATTTCATATTTGGTGAATCCATATAATTCGTTATTGAATCACTATAACCATCAGTAGTCAATTCATGTGTATTACTGATAAATGTAACTAAACGTAATTTATCATCACATTTTTGTAATTGTAAATTCCATTGATTCTCACTATAATCATTTGTTGTAATAGTATTATCATTATTATTAATATTACTATTATTATTATTATTATTATTAATATGATTGTTCTGTCTTTCTTCTGATGTACTTTGGTGATCTGACCAAATTCGTCTTGCTTCATTCATTTGATTCATAAATAGAATTTCTTGTTTATGTCGTAAATTCTCTTTACGATCATAATAGAATATTAATGATTGTAAATAGGCTAATGCCAATATTGATAAACAATATTGAAATATTAAGAAATTCTTTGTTTATTCAATATAATAATGATGATGAATTAATCATGGAAAGTTTAAAAGAAGACGAAGAAGAAGAAGAAGAAGAAGAAAGTGTTTACTTTATTAGTTATGAAATAAAATAAAAAAACTTAGTTGTTTGTATTAGTCATAAAGTGATGTTGGTTGTTGACCATTATAGACTAGAAAGCATTAGTTAGGTATTTTGTCCTATTACTGAGTTATTTTGTTATACAAACCCTAGATTTCTCTACGGAATCCAACCCAGGACTTACAGGTATCAAGATGAATGTATAGCCATTTACACTTTTGGGCCAGCCGTGCCTAATAATATGATTTCTATCTTTATGAGATTGTGAAGTAGTGCGATAATCCTTTTTGACCTCTTATGTCAGATGTTTCATCATCGAAATACAACATGCTCTCGTCTCAAAATCAAAGAGGAATATTCAAAATGTTTATTGCTAGATTAATTATTATAAATAGTTAGAAATCATCTACGTCTTAGTTTTGTACTGGTTTGTACTTGTCTATACTATATTCACTGAATAATTAACAATTTTGTCTAATTGGCTAGAAGATCCTAAAACACTTTTTTTTCAGTTAAATATATAAGCACAGTCAGAAGTAGCATGTATATGCACTGGTGCAAGTTGCTGTATTACTTCAGCATAGAAAAATGTAATTATCCTGATGAATGCCGAAGTAGTAGAAGTAAAATTGGTGTAATGAAATTATATAATGAAAGTAATCTAATAGTCTTTAAACTCTGGATTTGAAAGCCGACAAAGAGTGAAGGCATATACATCGCTACGTCTTATTCTGAGTTCACAACCTATGATCATTGCGATAGCGTGAATTTCAACTATGTAGTTTGTTGAAGTTGCAAGAACTCTCAGCACACACACACAAATTTTTTGACTCTACTCACAGTTAGAAAATCTAATAATTAGTAATTAATTACTAGTTTGTCTCTATTTTTTTATTAGTTATACAGTTTTGATGACCAAAACAAACTAAACATAGTATTCACTTACCTTAATGAAAACAAAGGTCCACAATGTCTACATTATAATTAGCGACATTCAGTTTTCTTAAGATTATATAACTTACCATTACCATTCGAAATGGCTATAATCTAGATTCATCCACTGGTTTTTTTTTTCAGAATGAACCAGAAGTCAATGAAAGGTAAAAGAGTATTAAACAGCTAATTCTTCATAGTTTTAAGCTCTTTAAAAGTGAGCGCAGGTGGTTCTTAAGTAAATGTACGTCAAAAGTTTTTAGTTCAGTGTCCACACTATCATATCTCCCTGCCTCCTTTCAAAAAAATAAAATCGTAAGGTTTTCGTTGTCGATTTCAATTGATTCATGATATAAAGCCTTCTTCATTCAATGTCTACACCAGTCTATAGATGACACCCCTATAAGAAGCTTGTAGTCTCCATTCCGTTGGTGTTAATCTTATACTGGAAACTAATTGTATAGCAGATTATCAGTATGTTAAAAAATCTAATGACTATAGTTTCAAAAACTATACTGTATGGATCAGTTTATTTCACCAAGTTAATACTTTCCAATTAGTTATAATCAGGTAAATTACACTTGCTTAATTAATAAACTTATATTAACGAATATAAAGATCTATTTTCCACACTTCAAATTATTAAGATTTTCATGTAGTAACATCTTTAAGGCAAAAGAATTTCATAGATGAAGTAAACGAAAGCTTGAAAGTTGAAAACAACAAACCAACTAGTAAAAATTAACTATACCAGTGAACTAACTAGACTAGCAGAGTAGCTCATTGGGATACTGCTTTGGATTAAAAGCCATGTGATGAATAACTTAAAATTTATTATTACCTAAGTGAAATTCGTTAATATTTAGTTACCAAGACATTAATTGAATACATATGACAGGAATATACTATTCGAATAGACTGAAACGATTCGAAATTCAAGATCACGGTGTCAAATGAATAAGATAAAAGAAGAGGAGATTAATAAAGATGCAATACTCACGCATCATTAAAGGAATGAATCAAAACTTATTGCACTATGGATTTTGTTTGTGATCATAAGTAAAATGTATAAAGTTCCATGGAAATAAAGGGATATTGAGTGTTAGCATTAATGCATAAATCCTAACATTAATCTCTACTTTTATTCTTAATCATGAAGTTAAATCAACATCTTGACTGTTTTCTCATATTCTGGTAAGTTCTATTACTTTACTAGAGATTTCCATACAGAAGTAAGGTAGAGTGAATCAGTTTTATTTCATTTCGAACGTTCACTAATTTCGTTAAAAGTCTATAAATATTCTAATTTCTGGTATTTTCTGTAATAAGTCATTATTTCACAGTATCTTTATTCTGATTAGCTAATAAAACCTCATGATCACTTAGAGTTACTCAAGTTCTTATATCTCCCCCCACTCTCCCAAAAATAAACTTTAGTTTTACCTTATGAATATACTATAAACTATAATTTAACTTACTTCATAGTAATATCGTTTCTGTGATATATTTGATACACGAAATGCGGAGCAAATTGGTAAAACAAAGCCACACATACCCTCGAATAATGCAAATAATAATAGAAGTGAAGACATTGCAGATGATCTACAAAAGTGTCAAAGATTTTATTAGTAACTACTCATGAAGCATAAATTAACTAAATGAAAACAGTAGTAGTGTCTAAAAAAAAAACTAGAATAATCGATATTATGATTTTGTTTCAACTGATGTAATTTATCGATATCCATCAACAGGTTATTTCCAATATTCTGAAGATATTGATACTTTCTCTGTAGCTCGAATCTGCATCAACTTTTATCATGGTGACAGATTTTACAACAAAACCATTTTCGTCATAAACGATCATTTATACAAGTAAAATGCCAACATTCATCGACAGGTTGTAATGAAGATTGTCTTTATTTGGTCAGCCAATTCGATGAATAGTTATAATATTTTTATGTTTAAGTGTTATATGTTATAGTTGACGAAACCTAAATAATTGAGAACATTAGTTGTAAGCGACCGGATGTTGTTTATGTTATATATTCAACTATTATTTTCTATGTACTATCTATCGACAATAAGTCTTCATTTGTTAACTAATACTTACTAAGTATTATGCGTAATACTGTATTGTTGATCAATTGAAGATGTGCGAACAAGGAGAGGAGCTGATATAGCTTCAGACCACCACCAGGTGGTTGCTAAAATGAAACTGAAGCTAAAAAGCAGTGGACAACTGGAGTGGCAGCAGTACAACGGTTAAATACAGCCTTTCTCCTAGACACTGACAAACTCAACGAATTCAAAATATCTCTCAACAGCAGGTTCCAAGACATACAAGATCTACCGAAAGAAGAAGAAACCACCATGGAGTACAACTGGAAAGGAATCGAAGAAGCACCAACTTCAACGTGTCAGGAGGTTCTAGGCCGCAAGCAGCACCATTATAAGGAATGGATCTCCACTGAGACATTGAGCAAAATTCAACAGAGGAGGAACAAGAAGATAGAAATCAACAACAGCCGAACAAGAGCAGAGAAAATCAAAACAAAAGCTAAATACACAGAAGCAAATAAGCAAGTAAAGAAGAGCATTAGAGCTGACAAACGGAAATACATCGAAAACCTTACAACGACAGCGGAGAAAGCTGCAAGAGAAGGAAGTATGAAACAGCTATACGACACAGCAAAGAAACTGCAGATAAACATGGTAAACCAGAGCGACCGGTCAAGAAAAAGGAAGGAAAGACATTCACTGAGATTCAAGAACAAAAGAATAGGTGGGTAGAACACTTTGAAGAACTTCTAAATAGGCCAGCTCCACTGAACCCACCGGACATCGAAGCAGCACCTATAGATCTTCCAATAGATGTCACTCCACCAACGATGGAAGAAATCAAGATGGCCATGAGACAAATCAAAAGTGGGAAAGCAGCAGGACCTGACAACATACCAGCTGAAGCACTCAAGTCAGATATCGACCTAACAGCAAGGATACTCCACGTTTTATTCAAAAAGATCTGGGAGGAAGAACAAGTGCCGGCAGACTGGAAAGAAGGACATCTTATCAAGACACCAAAGAAAGGAGATTTCAGCAAATGTGAGAACTACAGAGGGATCATGCTACTGTCGGTACCAGGAAAAGTCTTCCACAGAGTATTGTTGAACAGAATGAAAGATTCAGTGGATATTCAACTCCGAGATCAACAAGCTGGTTTTCGTAAGGATCGGTCGTGCACAGACCGAATAGCAACATTACGGGTAATCGTCGAACAATCAATTGAATGGAACTCGTCACTGTACATCAACTTCATTGACAATGAGATAGCGTTTGATAGTATAGACAGGAGAACACTATGGAAACTTCTTCGACACTACGGCGTTCCAGGGAAACTCGTCAACATCATCCGGAACTCTTACGACGAAACATAGTTAAAAATTGTGTATGGAGGACAACTAACAAATGCATTCCCAGTGAGGACCGGAGTCAGACAAGGCTGCCTACTCTCGCCTTTTCTCTTCCTCCTAGTGGTTGACTGGATTATGAAGACTTTCACATCTGAGGGGATGTACGGAACTGAATGGACACGTAGGATTCAACTCGATGATTTGGACTTCGCAGATGATCTAGCTCTCTTAGCACATACACACCAACAGATGCAAGCAAAGACAACCAGTGTAGCAGCAACTTCAGCATCAGTAGGCTTGAACAAACATAAGGGTAAGATCAAGATTCTCAAATACAACACAGGGAGCACCAACCCAATTCAACTTGATGGCGAAACTCTGGAAGAAGTGAATACTTTCACTTACCTGTGGAGCATCATCGATGAACAAGGAGGGTTCAATGCAAATGTAAAGGCAAGGATTGGCAAAGCAAGGGCAGCATTCCTACAGTTGAAGAATACATGGGACTTAAAACAACTGTCAAATAACCTCAATGTCAGACTCTTCAATTCGAACTTCAAGACAGTCCTGCTGTATGCAGCTGGAACTTGGAGAATTACTGCAAACATCATCAGAAGGGTAGAAGTATTTATAAACAACTGCCTACGAAAGATACTAAATGTCCGTTGGCCGGAAACCACCAGCAACAGTCTACTATGAGAGAGAACAAACCAACTTCCAGCCGAACAGGAAATTAGGAAAAGACGTTGGAAATGGATAGGACATACATTGCGGAAATCATCATACTGCACCATAAGACAAGCATTAACATGGAATCCTATTTGGAAACGGAATAGGGGATGGCCGAAGAACACACTCTGTTGAGAATTGGAATCAGATATTAAAAGTTTGGACAGCAATTGGAAACAGCTGTAAAGGATTGCTTCGGGTAAATTTCAATGGGGAATCCTGGTGTGCGGTCTATCCTCCTATGTGAGGAATAACGAGCGTAAGTAAGTAGGTGAGTGTATTGTATTTGTTACCACTGAAGAATTCCGTCTGAGTCTAAATATACAGAAAGCATCCCAGTAAGGAAAAGTCAAGTGTAATATGGGTAAGCAACCGATGAATCAGTCAGTTAGTTCATAGAACTCATAAACAAACAAAACTAACTGTTTTTTGACTGTCTATAAAGTAACACCAATGGTTGTAACTTTGATAACATAAGTTGTTTAAATTCACCATTTAACTTAACAAAATGGCTTAAATTCTTAGGAGAACATTGATTTATAAATTGCCTGATGATCAATAAAGAATAATGAAATTCGGAAAATCACTAATATCAACCAACAACTTAAGAACTATAATTATCCGGGTGGAAGGTGGTTTGAGTGAAGTAGTCTACAGGAAACTCTGAATCAAGACTTTATGTTGTTTGGTATTCGTCACGAAGACAGTGGCATAAGTTTCCACAAAGATTGTAGGAACACCTTACTGATGAGTGCCAAACGGCACGAAGCTTCTTTCAGGGATTCTATCGACCTCTCTCTGTAAACCATCTTCCACCTCTACATAATGCCAGTGATTTCCAGTCACCTAAACTACTGTCCATATCACAATTCAATCGATAGAATTAGTTCAGCATCATAAAGGAGTTGCTGAACATCGAATTAATCGCTACACAGTTGCCAACTAATTAACCAGGTCAATATAAATAATAATTATTTAGAAAATTACTCCGTAACAAGACCTAGTTTGACCTACAATTTTTACTGCTCAGTACTCGCAAATAAGATATACATAATATAGTCAAAAAACAAGTATACACTGTGTGAATAAAATCAGCCCCACTCAGGTACAAAGTCTCAGTTGGTAACACTGTGTCATTCATTTTACAACCTCTTGTCACACTGATTAACCTTTTTTGATGGATACTAATGACATTAGTGAATGTTCAGTGATTAACCAATAGTTTCTTCAGTATCATATTTTTCATAGATTTCTTTACTAGTACGTTGCAAACATTCGCCCTGACCGGTTATTAGAATATAATACAATATTTTTGAATGCTCTGAATAGTACCGAATAATTAGAATTGCTTAATTTAATAGATTATTTGCACGTCAGTGAACCAAACTGTCAATTCTCTACAGATGACACATGGATACTTTTTTAGTATGTATTAAGTTCATGATCTAATAATGACTACCCTTTGACTTGGATCATTCGAATTTCTAGTGGATACAAGTTAGCATAATCCATCTGTATTGTTTGAGTTAGATTGTGACTAGCTAGCGGAATCCAGGATGCGCGTTTCGTCCTGTTTGAGACTCGTCAACTGGATATTAATACTCCGTCTGTATATTATCCAAACTCGATTTGGTGTGAGAATACATAAAATTACTTGCATTATCATAGATTATTGGTTAATTATTGCATGAATAAAGTAACTTATATGATTACTGCTTTGTAACATTAATAACTTAACAGTTATTTGTTTGGTGTATTGTTCTTTTGAATTCATGTTAATTAGTTTTTTCAACTAACAAGCTCCAACTTCAAGAAGATAATATATCAATGAAGTTAGATCAAAAATGTTGTTTACATTATCTAGTTGTGAAATACTGACAAACAGAAAACGTAGTGTAATATATTAACTCATAACAGCAGTTGATAACCCTGGATATAATATTTTACTTATTGTGCATTCTTATCTTGATATGCCTGCTACAATATGATTGGTCGGAGAAACATTTTTACTCTTAATTTTGGATTTGTTTACTTGGTTTTTTTGACTTGTTGAAATAAATTATCTCATAACAACTAATCTTCCGCCATTTATATTACCGATGGAACATAGTTGAGTACCAAGACGTTGGTTGAAGATAGTTAAATTAGTAATATTGGTACTTCTTCATTTCAGGAATGATAATTAAGAAAACGTTGGGCTCAGTAGAATAAGTAATCAACGGTCTACTGCAAACAAAACTGTCCAGAATTCTTCAAATGTATGGTATGTAAGCAAAATTCATGATCATTTAGTCACATTTTTAATCTTGTAAAGTTATTATTGTCTTATCTTCAATGACTGGTATACTTCAGTTTATGTAGGTAGGTATTTAAGTGTTAATAGAAATATTATCATCAGTGGAACCTTCCATACTATTTTTATGGATTTATTAAACAAAACAATTAGAGTGGTATCGACAAAAAATTCACTGTGTCTGAGATATCATCAGGTATCCATCCATAAACCTTCAAACCACTGAATTAGTACTCAGTGGTCTACATTTCTAATTTTAGTCAATTTTGTAAAAATGTGTGACCATTTTCTATTGTTAACGTTGACTCTCGATAGTATGGATGCTCAGTAAATGTATACTGATAAGACTGAAGTTAGAAATATTAACCGGTGAATATCGTCTCAGTGGTCTGGCGGTCAATGATCCACCATGAAATCTAAAGGTCCTTGACTCATTTCTGTAGTCGGGTAGTAGGTGTTCACTACCAATCAGTTATTTACTAAGATGAAATATATGTCTAGCAATGCTTCCTAGTTTCCAGTCCTTGTTTAACCCAGATCGATTCATTAATCTCCTCAACACACAACTAATGTGGCGGAATTTGATTCGGCATGGCTTCTTTGGTAATAACCTCTCTCTGTTAGTCTCTATGTGGTGTGTCTATATGGTGTCTATATATGTGTCAACAAACTTAATAGTCTCCATGATATAACGATGGATGTGTTATTGTATAGGCAAAGATATGAGATGATTGAAATAGGTAAATACTAACTTTGTGTCTAAAGGGATTAGTGTGATTTGTACCTTAACTACGAAACTTCTAAGTAAATGCTATTTGGTTACCACTATTCCAGAGTGGCCAAAGACCTTCCTAGAGGTTGGGAGTGTCAGAACAACACTAGAAAATATGATATAATGCAAGCCAATAATTGAGTAAGAACAAAAGCTCTCATATTTCACATACTGAATCGATCAGCAACAGAAAATACAAAATACAATGTAGACTGAACTAAAGGAGTTGTGTACAGAAATCCGGATAATAGGTCCACAGTAGAGTTATAGTAACTCGGAATGGAAAAGTGACTCGAAAATTAACAATAAGTCTATGAAAAGTTTACGATCTACGCAATACAAATATTATAGTTACTAAATGTTTGACAGATGATGCTTAACAGTACAGGGTTCTAATGTCAAAAAAAATAGACTCCCTAAATTGTGACCCCCTGTTCTTATTAACGTTATGATAATCCATAATTACTATTATTAATCAACATATAAAAGTAGGTGATTGCGCTAGAATATTTGGCATGAGACTGTTTATTATTCGAAATAGTGATTCACATAGAATTCGATTTTAAAAAGTTGATTATGTTACTTGAACAACTATGAATGCATACATTTAGAAAACTGCTTACCTTCTATCCGAAATGTCATAGTCGGCGAGTGCCACACTTGGCCGGCTAAAATAAGAGTAAATGAATCAATTAAATAAAATCAAACACACTGTGGAACTTCTTAATAATAATCAAGAGGTTATAACAAAAATTAGGTTATATAGAAAGTTTGTTTAAACCGCGGTATAAATTTTATCATAAATTGATTTTAGATGAAGAGTTGCAGAGAAGTTAAAAAAAGGTTTTGTACATGTTTCGTCTTACTGAAGGTGTCTCAGGTTAGAAGAAAACAGTTCTTGGTCCTAGTATGAAATTCTTTAGTAATTTTCACTCTCGATTCTGCTACGAAATCAAATCCATGATTTTCAGGTCTTACGGCTAAAACTAAGCTATCTGCGTAACTGGATAGGCTCGGTCTACAGGCAGATATGTTACCTGCATCATTTTGTGACATAGCTAAACAATCAGTTAATGTCATTAGTGATAACTGTTCAAAATTTTCACTTGTTACCAACGGACATCAATATGTAATGAATACAAATAGTCTAACTTAACATCTATCTCCAGAAACTCACTTAGTTCAACTGAAGTAATCATCTCACTAGAGGCTAACTTCGAAATGTTCCTGAAGTTCTAGTAAGGAGTTTAAATTGGTGACATTCAGACATGTCGGAAGTGAGACAGTTATCACCAATGGTGTTGTACGATCTTTGCGTTATATCTTAAACTGATGGAAGTTTCAGTTCTACCGCTGATCGCCAGCAGGTTTAGTGGCACAGATAATCAAGCGTTTATAATGAAATCTAAAGGTATTTGGGTAAAATACCTGTCGAGATAGAAAGTACGCATTACTGAGGTGTTTTGTACTCGAAGTCAACGGCAATTCACTCCTCTTTGGTTAACAGTAACATCAAACTGCGACTTATATAAACAATTAAACTTAATATCTCCATATAGTCACCTTTATTGAAAAATAGTTTTTCTTTATTCACGTTAATTTAAATTATTCATTTTATTCGGATGATGAATATGATCTACTAGATTACAAAGTAATTTGTAACCATAGCAACAGCTAAATTAATTAATGTGACTAATATAAAATGAAAAATATCGATTATGTTTAATTTAGTAATGGTATTAACTATAACTAAGTAATGTAACATTCAACATAAAATAGACTGATAAATAAACAATTTATGTTCTGCAAATTATCAGTATACTCTCATCAGTAAGAAAGAGATACACTGCAAAGTTCTAGTTAGAAACCGTGAACTTTATTGAAATAACAAATGAATCAATTACTTAATATTCAAGTAGAAAATAGAACAGATTAAAAACCAAGATGTATAAAATGCTTGTTTTTCCTCAATATTTCATTCCCCTCAACCCTGCGAATAGTAGAGTTAACTGTCTGTCATGACCTTAGATATTTAGATGAAAAGTATGTATACATCAATTGGAATTATTTCTTATAAAAAATAAATGACATCAGCCTTCATGAAAATCAATAAAATCTAAATCATACTGAATAATTATTAAATGATAATTACCAACTCAAGGGATTGGATAGATGGCATGGAGGTATCTTAGCAACAAAGATACAATTATCTTAATTAGTCGGGACCGCTACCTTAAATGTCAATGATGAAGAATTGAAGTTAGCAATTTGATTACATTCTGAAAGTGATATTTAGCTCAGAAAATGTTGCATATTATTAAAGTGACTCTAATGCAGCTCTTAAACTGTAGTTAGTGTAAAATAACGCATGAGAAATCATTTCACTTATAATGTGACTTTGCACTATTATTAGGTACCAAAAGTGTGGTTGTTATTGTTGTCCTATGTTATTCCCCTGCCTCATTGATGTTCAATGTCAAAAAGTATCGATTTACATAAATTCTATACTTATTTAGATAATATTAAGTTAGAACTTCTCACTAGAAGTTAGTTACTAATGAGCTTAACGTTGTAATTGAATTGAGGTGATTTATGTAGATTAGTATTAAGTTGATTGGATTCATCACACAGTGATACTGGTAGGATACCATTGAAAACCCAGCAGCACTAGAAAACTGTTTTGTCAAAGTTTGTAACTCCTCAGTAGTGCATACCCTAAGAATCCCTAAAAACTACCTAAATTCACTTGCAATATTTAGCCTACTAGTGACTAACTTGAAAATATTCCTGGTGAAAAATTCTGACTAGTAGAGCTCGGACATGTCGAGAGTGCGACAGTTATCACCAAGAACGGTTATCTCTCTATTGTTGATGTTAACATCGGTGTATAGGCGGGGAGTTATATTTAAGATCAAATATTTTTATTTGTTAATCAACAATTACTCTGTTGTTTCCAACCTCATTCTATATGTTTTGTTCAAATTGTTAGAAATCACCCATACGTTGATCTTTATTTTGAATAAGGAAAAAAGTCCTTGAAGTATTCTACATCTTTTGGAATTGCTCTAAGCTCTTATCTTTTCACTATTGTTTTATTTATTCTCATACTCAGTGATAACCGCCTGACACTCAAGGGCCCTCTTCAAACAATACTCTTCTCTACATTCACATTCAATTGTCTGGTCGTTTCCCTCATTTAATCACCATAACATGTCTGACATTTAAGCCTGGAGCATCAGATGATAGTATGCATCTGATTCGAAAAACACACATTGAATTACTCCCAGCGTGAAGTTAAAAGCAGCAACTACAGCTTAATCATATTAAGTGTAGAGTCCTGCACATTAATGATTATAAACTTCAGAGCACACTATCTAAATAAATCCGAAGTCCAGATACTCCACTTTGCAAGCTATTCACGCATTAAATACTTGAATAACCTGAAATTCGTTGAACACGCTCCTTCAGCAATTTCCAAAACTACATTCTTGTTAATAACTTCTGCAAAAAATGATGTTAAACTTGATCCGTTTAGAATCTAAAACTCATTTGCTGAGGAGTTCAACACTAGAACGAAACAGCTGTCCAGTACTCCCTGGTTTTTAGTGGTACCCTGCCAACATCAATCTGTGACATTCAATCATCTAAGTATTATTCATTTATCCTTTCAATCATGAATAACATAGAATATAAATAGAACATGTTCAAAGAACCTCTATATGTCAAATATTAGGATATGATTGTAAACTGTAAAGACTTGATGTTGACCACTCACCTTAAAGCTTTCAGGACAACATCATCGTCCACGACATAGCCTAATTTTTTCTCAACTTTCCATCTACACCCTTACACCATGATGCATTCTGCAGAACTACCCATTAACGTTATTTATCGGTACGTACGAAACCGAATGTCGTTCCAAATTCTTCACTGTATACTATAGAAAACTCTGGAACAATCTGCCATAAAATATCGTTTCTGCTGACTCTGCACTAAAAAAAAGACTATCGATCACTTCATTTCATGTCATACCGTTTAATCTCGACCAACTTTGGAATAGCCCATTAAGTCCCTAGAACTTTAAAAAATTATAACCCCAGGGGTTTGATACAGTAAAAATAACCATTGAAATATCCAGATAAAAGGATTACAATTTTGTGTATCCCTTTCTGTCCCTATCTTATATTATCTTTTATCAGAGTCCTCTGAATTTGTGAGCTGTATTTACGAGGCATTGATCTCTGTCATGCAATTGACTTTTATTGTTGATTAACAACATACATACTTGAAGTAGCAACAACTCAACTAAAATCCTGCAAATACATGCCATCACCGCTACTGAATATGTCCGCAATAAGTTTAGTTATCGCTTCAATTATGAAAACAAATATTTTCAGTTGTTTTCTCTATTTGAATATATTCCATGACCTACTGTATTTATTCCCAATTATAATTTGAACTAATAACGTAGGCGACAAAATTAGGGAGCTTGTTCACCAAAACTCTACTGTAACACAACTATGTGCATCCGGTTTACTAATACCGTAATAGCTGTTTTGTAAATGAATATATTCATAAGTTATGACATATTCTTTACAGTGAATCCTTACCAGAAATTATGTTTACAGATAAATTTACATCCTTTTGATCACCCTGTAAACTGGTGTGTTCTCGTATACATAATACTACTTGGGAATATATCTATTCATTTATTTAATTCCATATGTATAGCATTATCCCCGATTTCAAATCAAGTCTATGATTAACATTCATATAACTGTGTCAGCAGTACCAAAATTGACATATACTTAATGTTTATTTAAAATCCATTCAATATTTCGTGCGAGGATGATTACAGTGTTGTTCAGATCTCTTTGTTGAGGATACTGAGTTCTCTAAGCTGAGTGATATGGTTGTGAAGCTTCTGTCGACTTACTAACGAACATCATTAACGTATGCTACAAAGCGAAATGAACTTCTAGATTTATGTTATAATTAACAAAACACCTGTCCTGTTGGGCCGGTGTATGACTGGTTGTTAATTATAATTGTTTTATCGTCATATATACATATATTCTGGATTTCTTCTCGATTGATTTGACCTTCAATCTTGTATTTCTTAGTCCCTTATCTGATTAATTGATAGATCCGGATAAATTATTACATGAATATGGAGAAATCCGAAAGGTTATTTCACTCTGAATTCCATATTGATGATGTCGACTAGTATGTCAACAGAATCTTTACAACCAAACTACCCAGCTGAAAGAACACAATATCTTCAAATATTTTCCTTGAGTTATATAGCATCATTTCAACACTTTGAAGAGAACATTTGCCAGTTATTCGAGTTCTGTCGTTTTAATAGAACTACATATGTTTAACAAATTTCTAAGAAATATGACCTTATTTAAACGTTCATGTGCCAAGTTGTAATAGAAATGCCTTTTGAATATAACTGCATGCCTAACGTCTGTCTATACAATAATCTGAAAATAGGATAAATGAACTATGATTTTTACAATTATAAATCAGATCAACAACCATATCTGATATGAAGTAAATAGCCACCGATATCAATGGATGAGACAGAGCAAATATATCTTGAACTGACTGAGGTACAAATTTCAACGGAAGCGAACTAAGTGGTCATGTAGTTCACTACGTGGTCTGAAGGACCTATTATTAATTCCATGGTAAAGTCAGGGGTAAACACTACTGAACAGTCAGGTACTAGAACGAAACAGATTTTCAGTGCTTCATAGTTTTCGATGCTTGTCTAACTAAAACTAATTCATGATATCAAATTTGAATAAATTAAAAGTAGAATGTTAGTTACCATATAACATTTCTAAAATATATTTATTTACATTAATACTAACTTCAAAATAGAAGTATTCAATGAATCCTTTATTTAATAAGCAAACATTCGTTATTAATTATAAAAGGAGATAATGTTTGCTTTTACATTAATTGATCATTAATATAGTTTTTGTATAGTTCTTAGTGTAAATAGTATGGATTATCTTCTATGGTCAGCTGAAGACCTGCATCACTTCGATTTTATAATAATTTGTAGTAATCAGTATGATGTAAAAGTATTCTTGATAAAACTATCAATCCCTGTATAGGATTTTGAACTCTAATTGCTTAATTCTATAGAATAAAAGTTTACCACAGTTATTTACAAAATGAGGTTGGCTGTGTATCACTTAAAACTAGGGAATGCTAGGTAACTGTTTCGTTTTAGCATAGGAATCCTCAACAATGCATACGCATAATCTTCATAAGGAATTCAACCTAGGATCATTTGGTCTCACCGTAAATGGTTAAGTATCTCTACTACAGGAATAGTCTGTCACTTTATAATACAACCGGATGATCATTCAATGTCGTTGATGATAACTTTCTCATTCTATGAATCGAGAAATTGCACACCTTGAATAGCTCCTTATTAGGACGAAACAGCTATCTAATGCTCCCTGCTTTTCATATATACCCAGCAAACAACAATCTATAAAGGATATAATCAACTAAACTGAATGCTTATCTCCACAAAAATCACATCAGTTCAATGTACAACTATCCTTTTCAAATTACGTAAGATCTCCTTTCAGGAACCAACTTATGCAAACGTTCACTTGAATAAAAAGGTAGTATATTATAATATCTTTATAATTAAAAGAAAAGTTATTATAACATGAGTATTATTAAAATCAATTCTAATCATACTCACTTTTCGATTATAGAATTGGATATTTGTGTATTTATCCACATATTACATAATCATTTTGAAAAGTATCAACATAAGTATATTGTAGT
Organism: Schistosoma mekongi; assembly: GCA_034768735.1. NCBI lineage: Eukaryota > Metazoa > Platyhelminthes > Trematoda > Strigeidida > Schistosomatidae > Schistosoma > Schistosoma mekongi. The sequence continues at coordinate 11,128,250 of CM068312.1, read as the reverse complement.
TAGTTACTATTGTATATCTTTACTTTCAATCATATATATATATATAGTCACTTATAGTATGAATGATACACATGTTCAATTATGTTCAATATACGCTACTTAACCTTGATTAATATTAAGTAACTATGGTATAATATTATCATTATTGTTATTATCTTTAACATTAATATAATCTATTAATTTAAACAAATAATATTGGCAAATGTATCAAATATGTCATATACTAAATATTGTAATGTAATCTGTTGTCTGATTTCATTGTATAAACGTCAATGCATATATATATATAATGAATAAGTTACGTACAAATTATTATATTTGACAGAATAGACATATAGGCTTTATAAGGCATAATTACTAAATGAACCATACTATTTTAGATTTTAATCAACCGGTATTTATTTTACTAAGTTATTTAAATGTGTATTTAATGATGAATATTTGAATTCGAATCATGTTGATATGACTTAATAAAGTGGAAAGGCGTAAAATTCAATTTTATTATTAATTCATTAGTATAGTCAATAAGGTTGATAATTTAATTAAATAATCAATTGGTTATTGTCTTATCGGTTACTTATCATTGGAGAGAATACCTTCTAGATCAGGTTTCGGTTATATTGCACCCTCTGACTTATTTGGTTTGATTATGGAGCTTTCGTCATCATTCTGGTTTAACTTCTGTTAGAAGAGGATTATGAGATTCTTTCTATAAGTGATGAACAGCTTGCTCAATCAATTTTGAATACGATTGGTTGCTGTTGACAATTGTCCTATCAATTTTTCACATCTGTTGTGATTCTCTCTCTCTCTCTCTTGACCTGATTTGTAGCATAGTAGTTGTTTAATAGTTTGTCAACCGGTTGATAAATTGCATCTATTCCATTTTCCTTATTATTATTGTTTAATAAACATAATAAAACAAATGAAGTTTGTCAACCGGCTAGCAAACTATTAAACAAGTACAATACTATGAGTCAGGTCGAGAAGGAAGGAAATCAAAATAAATGTGTAAAAGATGACAACACTGTTTAAAATAAGAAATAGTCGTATTCAAAGTCGACAGAATAAGCTCCCAGTTACTTTTGGAGAAGATTATCACAACTCAATCCATCAGAAGTTTGAACTGGGAAAACCATCCAGAATGATGATGAAATCTCCTCAGTCAAGCCATCCAGCTCGGAGAAACATGGTCATACCAAGTTAAATACCTTTATTGATAGTGAAATGTACACGTAACTTCAAAACTCCCGTACACTCATTTTGTTAGACACGTGTGTAATCTTTGGGCTCTACAAAGTCATTAAACATTACGATATTACTTGGAAATCTCACAGCATACATAAAATGATGGCAGACTAAAAAAGAATAAATAAAAAGGGCCATCTGTTGAGTCATAAGGATAAAAAGCAACTTAACAATGGTGATGCCACCTTGATAAATTCATTCTAAATAATAATGCTGTTAAAAGTTGTGCGTTATTATAGTGATTCGAATCACAGCAACTACGACAATTTTCTGAAGTGATCAGAAGTGAGTGATAATCGGTCAATACCATTGGTGATAGTTGACTCAATCCTGATATACCTGAACTCCATCAGGTTCTGGATTCGGATTGCTGCTAAAGTCAACAGTTGGCACCGATGAGTTCTATACTAGAACGAATCAACTGTCTATTGCTCCCCAGTATACAGTGTTACTCAACCAATATCAATCTGTGACAAATGCTTACCAAACATTACATGACAATTTTCGCAAAACTCCTTAGCTCAAATAAAGCTTCTAGTCAGTCAGAACTGGGCAAAGAATTACATTAGTGCAACTGAAATTAGTTACTACGTACAATGAGACCTTATGATCAAAGTTAAAATTATCTATAGATTCAGTATCAGAGTAATAATTTGCTAATTACTCTGATATAGGACTAAAACCCCAAAACTCCATCTCACTGGATCAATAATCCTAGCTAGTAAAAATAGATTTTTGCTACTTCATACAAGTGTCACAACAAATAGATACGTCGCATTTTAATCCACTGAAATATCAATGTACGTTTAATCGTTATGAATGTGCATTTAAAATATCTCTAGTTAACTGAAACGTTTATACTACTTATTAATACTAAGTAGTTGTAACGTTTTTATTTAAAAGATCATTTGCATGAAAACACTGCTTTGATAAATTGATTGAAGTAGGAGGTTTATACTAATTTACATCAACCCAGTGGCGACCAGACCTGCAGGTTCAGGGTTCTACTTCTAGGACTTTCATGCAGACTCTATACTAACCATCAAACTAGTACGAAACACTTGTTTAGTGGTTTCTAGTTCCTGATGGCACTTCAAATGAGAAAAATTCGCGACAAATTTGTGCCATGAATTAAAATAATCTCAACATGACCCTTTCATATAATGTATAGAGATAAGGCAACTATCAGCCTAATCCATCAGATAAGAAATGACACAAAACTAAGAAATATTTACCACAGTTTACGTCATCACTGAATAGAATTACGATGGATCATGTTTTGCCTAAAGATCATTTTCACTCAGGATCGATATCAACCAAAAAACCATTCAAATAGTAAACAATCAATGTATACTACTAGCTGACAGTGATCAATTGCAAACTCAAAGTTATGTGCAATTCACTGATTAAGTTGTAAGGCTTTTGTATTCACATTAGACTAATTCATGATACAGTGCAATCAGCAGATATTCTTCAGTTGATATAAGATCGTAGAAAAAATCTGATTGAAATCTTTACTTATTTTTAAAGAAAACTCATCTATTTAAACAGTCTTTACTAAGAATCGGTTAATTCAATTGATGGTAGGTAAGTAAATTAGCTGATTGTAAGGTGAGATTTTATTCATGCCTTCAGTTAAATTAACGATTAGAATAGATTTATCGTTTAACTTGTTGTTAATTAGAACATAAAACTGTAGAGGGAATAGTAACAGTAAAATTTCAAATATACCTAGGACTCTGGTACCTCTATATTACGAAATTAATATATTCTATGGTTTGAACTACTAATTTCAATTAAATCATAAAATTATGTAAATGCTTATGATCTTACATAACTACTCTTAATGAAATAGGCAAAATAAACATTAAAGTTACAATTCAAAGAATAAAAGGTGAACTCTTTCATCAGAAAGTTATGGCACTATATTAAATAATAAAGTGAATATAGAAACATTTAATCATATACGTTTGTTACCTTTTAACCATGTTTGTTAATATATCAACTATAATACATTTCATTGGTACAATGAACTAAGAGTATAAACATTCGTGTCATTCTCTGTATGTTCTATAACTGAATTATTTCTATTGAAGTAAAAACAAGAAATATTTAATATCTATTACTTTAGTAGCATTTAGTAAAAGGTAACTCACAAACTATGAAAATTTCAATGGTTCTAATCTAAGCTAAGTTTTTATTGGTTTTGTGTTCATCATCCAAGAAATGAGACAATATTAAATTTTTAATCAATTCATTAGGTTTTTTAACCAGTTACACTGGATGGTGGTCAAGAATGTGAAAATAGGTTTTTTGGATCATTCTATAGTCTCATTGGCACCAAATTTGGAATCCTATCCTCTACTTGAATGTGTAGCATACAGCATAGTTTCAATAAAGTTGGTCTGTGTCTAAGAACAGAATATTAGTTGAGACTCTTTGATTGTGTGTACCAGAATCTAAATTGTGATATACTCCGATACTTCAATTCAATACTTATCAATTCAAACCTCGTCACGCAACTCATCAGTCTACTATGTTCAGATATGAGCTAACTTATTCGATGGGTACAAATAACAGGAAAACATAAATAATTGAAAACTAAGAAGCATTACTAGACAGCTGTTTCCTTCCTACATAGGTCTCCACAAATATGTGCATTCACCATCTCTTAATGAGATGCAGCCAATTCATGTTTTGTGGAAAACGATTAACCGTTAGATCGCTCATCAGGTATTCAGTACTTTACATTTCTAACTACAGTTAACTAACAGTACATTTACCTGAAATCATCCATTACTATCGTTGGGTGATTGCCTAAACAAAACATTGCTGCACTTCACTGGCCGCATTTTCTACCTCGAACTACAGGAATCGCTTCCAGAAGCCAGTCACCATTCGGTTGGGTTATGTGAAGAATGCTGAATTATAATTTGACAATTTTTTAGCTAATTAGTATTGAGTAGAGGTTAGCAATAGCTCTAGGTTCAAATGTTAACTACAAGTTTAGCTTACAGCTAAATGAAATATCGCAGTAATCCATCCAGGATTCACTTATAGAAAAAGATACTGATTAATTATAGTCAACTTTGTTATCAACATTCTTCACAATACTCAACTAATAATTATTTAACTACCAGATTAATTGTTGTTAAGGTGATTCCTCACTGACTTTTACAAAGATATTTTATTCTGTTAGATCATTGGAACATGAATGACTATTATTATACTACTTATTCAATGATATAATCCATATGAAGGATGTTGTTTCAATAATATTTAGATTATATGAGAGATATTTCCACCCACCCACCCTCGTCGAAGTTTTGAATAAAAGGAAATAGAATAAAAACATGAATGTTTCTTATTCGCTTGGTGATAATTTGTGACATTCAGTTTGAATAGAGAATGAACAACATCAGTTATAGAGCAAGCTGAATTCCTTTTTTTCTTCAAGGTTTCTCTTTACCAATCGTTTTACATCTTGGAAATAATCATCTTAATTAATTAGAAATAAATTAGACTGTTACTTATTTATGAAAGGAATGTAGGGATGTTATACGACTGAAATCTGAAATAGCCACAGATACAATAAATTGAATAATTTAACAAATTGGAGACCATTTATTTATTCATTATATTAAAATATTTTGGAAAATCAACCTCATATCCGTTATAAAGTAAGTGACTATCAATTATACTGTTAAAGAATGCACTCAGAAATGAGAACATAAATTCTCTTTTCTGTTCTTTAGACTTATGTGTTTTTGGAAACTTACTGTGAATTAATGGACACAGTTTGAAATAACAGAAAACAACAATTTATTACAGTTTGTTATATTTTGAAGGAGAAGTTGCAGTTAAACATCTTAAACGAATTCTATGTTTACAAAAAGATAGTGTTATTAATCTTGCAATGTTTTGGTGACCACAATTCAAGATTTTGTCACGTCATTGCTGTTCTTTGTTTCTATGAGATTAATAATTTTATAAATTTGTTTCTATGTTTAAAGATTTATCATCCGGTCAATTGTAACAACTGTGTCGTTTTGTCAGTTCACTATTATAAGTAACAGTTTAAATTATTTTGATTTCTTCCATAGTTAATTATCTTCTATTATTCTATATGTTAGCAACTAAACACTCCTCGTATAAAGCATGAAAACTTGATTAGCTGTTTTTAGTTGATTAATCTTGGTAAGGTACCATTAAAAACCAAGAAGCATTAGATATATATTTCTTCCTAGCGTGTGACTTACTAGCTGCGATAAATTCAATCAAATAAAACTCAGTACCAGTCTCCACTAACCACCTCTACTCAATTACAATAATCAAATCACTAGTGAATAACTTCATCATCTTCCTGAAACTCTGGTGGGAAGTTGTGATTACTGGGGTTCACACTTGTTGAGAGTGAGTCAGTTATCACCAATCACATTGAATGATAGTCACTCCGTAACACAAATTAACGGAAGTGAGAATTCTAGGATTGAATGCTAGCCAATTGTTTCAAGCGGTTAGACGTTTACCAGCCTGTAACCCTTAGGATGAAGTCCAGTGTGTGCACTGCTGAGGAGTCTTACAGTAGAATGAAACAGCTGTCCAGTATTTTCTGATTTTTAATCGTACCCCAACAACATCATTCTGTGACGAATTCAATCAACCAAAACTGCCAAACTCCACAAACATGATCAATTCAATTAGTTAATTTTATGCATTAATATGATTGTTTCTAAGTTGTAAATTAGTTGGTGATAAGAAACTGCTAAGCGAATGAATTCACCTTATCCTACTACATGAGTTATTGTATCTATATTCAAATTAATAAAATTGACGATTCCCTTAAAGATGTATTACGTAACATTGGAATTGTATGGATCAGATAATCTATATAAAAGACTGGTAAATTGAAATCACAATCATTAAATCATTCATTCACTAATCAATCGACTAGTCAATATGAACTCTACCTTGACTTCTTCTTCCTTGTTAAATTCATTAGATTCAAAAATACTTTTATCTTTAATAAAAGTGAAAGTAATCACTATGTGACTTCAGTCTCAACTATTATAGTTTCAAACTGTTGTTTATAAGTAACCGAAATTACTAGTTAAGCTTCTATCCTGGAACCTGATTATTCTCAGTTTGATTTCATAGCTGAATCAAAAATGCTCACTTTTTGAAAAGTTCCATACTTGCATAGAACAGCTATACAGTCCTCACTCTATTTTTCAGTTTAGTATCCAAGTTACATCAACCTATAACTAATAAACGTAACTAAAAATAATATTTAACTCTATAAATATCACTTCAATTTTATATAATATAATAGAAAAGATACATTATCTTTTATTATAATTAACTTACAGTATATTATCAATTAATAATGAGATAATATTATCAAAATTTCCATATAAAATTATATTCAATAATATTGGTCCAATACGTTCACATATTGATGGCATAATCACATAAAATCCAATTAATATTGTACCTAACCATTTAGGAAATATTCTACGTATCTGTTGGATAAGATCACTTTGCATTATAATTGATTTGTTTTTCTTTTTTTTTGTTTCTTTTTAAGAAATTAATATAATCATTACACTTGTATACATTAGATTATTTTATAAATTTATATTATTATATTGATACTTTCAGGAGTAGGAGGGAAGGGTATGGGGTGGGAAGGGATTTTTTTTATTGTTATCCATTGTGTAACTATGGTATATTCCATAGTGTTTTATTGAATAGGTTATTAATTGAATGAATGAAATGAATACATGAATGTATAACCACTTTGAGAAATGTAATAATTCACACATTTACAAATAAATAAATGAATAAACAGATAAAATGATAGTTTAATTAAAATCAAAAGATAATCATAGTCAATTTATTTTTTTTTGGTTTAAATTTATTAGATAGAAAAATAATCACAAGGGTGAGTGCTGATGATAGCAGTGGTGGTGGAGGTGGGAAGGGGGTGGTTTATTCTTGTTAAAAGTTAAACATAATCATTCCTAGCAACAATAATAACAACAATCAAATGAGACTTCATAAGTCAATAAATGAAAGTAAACAATAAAATTTAATTAAAATGTAAATCGATTACATAATAGTGAATTCATTTATCAATTCACTTAAAATAGACTTTTTTTGTTTATCTCATTTTATTTACTATTTATAGACTGGTACACAAACAGAATTGAATCGATGTGTTTTTTCAGTTATACTCAATTGAATCTATTGACTTAATGAAGTTTATTATTTTTTTTCGTAAAGTGAAGTAGTAACAACCTTCGTTTAGTGTAAATAATGTTCTTGTGTAAAAATTAAAATTTATTAAATATTGAACAACGTATTCGTTTTTAAGTTATTGTTTAAATGAAATAGATTCATTGATATAAACTAGTTGAAATTCATGAGTAAAAGAAATATTACGGTAAACTGTACTATCTAATAAAAATTAATTCAATTGGGATGGTTATTTTTGTAGTGACTGGTTATACATTCTGAATGAATATATCACGAAGAATGATGTTGGCAAGGTCCCATTGAAAATCAGGGAGCAGTGCTAGACAGCTGTTTCGTTCAAGTATGAAGATATTCAACAGTGCTCACTCCAGATTCCGAACCAGGGGCTCCAGGTTTAAGGCGAGCGTCTAACCCTTCGCACCACTACGAGTGCGCATTGCTGAGGAGTGTCACACTAGAACGAAACTGCTGTCTAGTGATCCTCGGTTTTCAATAGTACCTGCCATCATCAATCTCTGATGTATTCAGTCAACTAAATTGCCAATATCCACAAGAGTAACCACTTCAATTGGATTAAAATTTTCTCGTTAACTTGTATTCAGCTATTAACATGTTGAACTTTTAAACAAAATCACAGTACTCAATAACAATCTACAAAATTTGGCAGTAGAGAGAGAACTGCCAATCGTTTGAGTACGTTTGAAATCACTTGGTAGTAAATTTTCTTTTAACCTGTAGTCAATCTACCTTGAATGCAGTCGTCGATGAGCAAATGACTTTCATGAAAATTATTTTAGTTAGTTTATTTTTCTCAGCCGTTTGGTTAATCGAGGAATGATAAAGGCTATTCACTATAACTAACAGTATACAAAGCTGCATTCATTTAGCTTAATCATTCACCACTCGTCTTTCTTAAAGACATATATAACTTGTATCCATCTTATTTCACAAGTGTTAAATCAGCACGTTCTATTAGCTTTGTTTGACATTGACAGATATCATGGGCATTGTTGTCTTCATTTCTGTTTACCGTCTTTTCCGGTTAATGGTTTCTGATCTAGGTCACAGATTGCATGTATATCAATTTTCCTATTCACTATTAATTAATCCGAATGTTATGCTTCTAGACACTCTCCAGTATTCTTAGATTTACTCTGACTACCTTTAACTATACATATTTTCTATCATATCAAAATACTCAGTACTCAGTACTCAGTTGATTTAATTCATATGTTGATCTGTTAATCTATTGATTTGATGCCTCTAACAATTTATTTATACAATCTATTCATGATAACCACCTTGAACTGGAGTAGTAAAATAAGACCATTAAAATTATTGTCGAAAATGTTATGGAGAACTCTATTTAATGTTTCCTTTCTTCAGGTCATTCATAATTTGATTGAATATATCACAGATTGATGTTGGTAGGGTACTATTTAAAGCCGAGGAGCACTGCTAGACAGCTGTTTCGTTCTAGTGTGGAGCTTCACAGCAGTGCAAACCCTAGATTCTGCACCAAGAGCTTTAGGTTGACGGTGAACGTCTAACCATCTGTACCACTGGGTCGGCATCCAAATGTAGAATTCCCACTTTCATCAATTTGTGATAATTGTCATAATTTTAAATCTAGTACTTTTGATTATATTCAATAACTTAAATAACTTTGTTATAGTATAGATGATTAGAGTGAAATAGGTAATTTAGTAGTATTTGGATATATCGTGAGAATCCAATATTCATTATAAACATTGACTATTCAACATACCTAACATAGATGGTTCTTTAGATTAGAGATTTTTTCTATAATGAAAACATGATAAATATAATTTTCCTAGTAAGTTATAGAAATTTTAAAAATTAGTTTATTAAATTATTAGAAAAAAGACAATTTACCAGGAATTGTTGAAGAATTATAGGGAATCATTAGAAATCATTTTAATCATACATTACAGATTCATTAACAATGGCTACTAGTGAGTAGTTAAAAGTTGATGATTCTAGTCTGAGACTCCTCTGTAGTGCACACCCTAGATTCCATTACAAGGATTTTGAGACGGCGAAAGCCTAGCCGTTTGTGACACTTGACCCGCATTCAATTATAGAATTTTCAATTCTGTCAATTTGTGATGTGAAGTGATTATCATTCATTGTGATTAGCGATAACTGACTCATTTCCAATAAGTCTGAACTCTATTAGTCACGACTTCCCACCAGTTTCATGAAGATGGTGAAGTTGATCACTAGTGATCTGACTTTTGTAATTGAGTGTAAGTGGTTAGTGGAGACTTGTACTGAATTTTAGTTGATTGAATTTGTCACTACTGATGAGTCGCGTGCTCGGGCAAAACAAATATCCACTACTTCCTGTTTTCCATTGCAACCCTACCAACATCAAACTATGACTAATTCAAACAACTAAAACTTAATACCCATCTTCACGAACTACCTCAGTTAAACACCTTATTTTGTTGGCATTCAGTTTGATTAGTTAATGCCATCATCTTATTGTAGTCTTCAGTATTCTTCTTCTTTGGACAAACTCATTGCTTATGAATTTATAATACCTTACTAGTAGCTGAAGCTTGTGTTTATGATGTTGTCGAAAACCATTAAAGGTTATTGGTTAAATCACTGAACAAAGAGAACTCAACTCCACCAAAACATTTAATTCATATGTGATGTCACATTTTTACAACATTCACGTTTAAATTATTAAAATTCTTACGGAAATTATTTCAAAAGGTATTCAAGTATCTTTTAATACTAAATATGATGTTAATAAGTCTGTTATAAGCATAAATTGATGAGTTGATTTAAACAGCCATTGGAAACAAAGAAAGATAGTTAAATAGATGTTTCGTCTATGTAAGGGATTCTTTAATAGTGAGCACCTACTGGCTCATCAATAGATCAAATGTGGAAACATTGGTTAATGAGGCCAACACAACCATTTAAACATTAAACTAGTCTGCAGTATCAAACAGTTGCTTTAATTTATATATATATATATATATATATATATATATATATGCGAACTTAGCATTTCTTGCTTTCCAGTGATTGATTAACCCAGATCAATTGGTTACCACATTCGAGTCAGCATCAACCAATTAGTGACTAAATTCATGAAGTTGGAGTTGTAGTAAAGAAAAGTGGCTAATGAAGTTCAACTGTGTTGAGTGGTAGGCAGTTACCGATTAATGGAAATAAATAGGGCATTACAAGTATATCACAGTTTAACTAAAGTTAGAAAAATCAACCATAGGATAGCTGCTCATCAATATAACAATCAGACATTTTTCTGTGAAACCTGGAAGTTCTTAGTTGTAACTAAATTTCGCTGGCGAACTTGAACTACACGGATTACTTTGAAACGTTTTTAACCAATGAGCTCTCAGTTGCAGATGAAACTATAATTTGTTATGGAAATTAATAAAAATGTTTAAAAAAATTAAACGAGATACAAAGTTAGAACTTTTAAAAATTGGAAACAGGTCCACTGACTTCAAGTGCATAATATGAATAATATAGACTCTCATAAGTGTGACTCTGATTCATGTTGTTTCTAGAACCTTTGTTAAAGTCTCAGAAACTCCTTTAGATGTGACCACTACCCTTCGATGTTTTACGTGTGAACATCACTACGCTGGTCCACACAATATCTTTTAAGAATTACGATACAACGAATGAATCTAAGTCTTTGAAGTGGCCGTTAAGCTCACCAGTCGTCTGTATAAATTGCAGTTCCCGGGAAAACATACATTCGAATTATTGGTATTACCGTCCTTGCAGTTCGATCTGGGTCATAATAAAAATGTTCCTTTCTTTATTTGCTACCGCGAATACCAAGAACCAACCAGAATGATTAATTAGTACTTATTTTTTCAGTTCACAGACATCTCTTTATATCATATTTTCTCTTTTCAATAACCATTTCATCTATTTCAACAATTACTTCAAAGCCTCCTGGCAACAGACGTAAAAAATAGCATCATTTCTGAGAACGTGTCTTTGACATGCAGATACCACTGCACTGCTAATACTGTGCTTACATTTACAGTCGTGATGTCGTAGAAACAGGCAACTACATTACCTACAGTACAACTAGCATGCAATTTTGGCTGGATATTAATCTAGGCTAGCTAAAGAAGCTGTTTCTAATGATTTATTTTGCCAACAACTATTAGAACTGAAAAAGACTTCATCATGTGTCTGCGGGTGGTACTAAAGGCATATTTAGTCCATAAGTGAAATTCAACTCTATATGAAGTAATCCGACAGCTTGCAGGTTAGTAATAACAACGTCCTCATAAAACATTTTAGTCAACAAATTCAATGTAATCATTTTGAACTAGACTAAGCTCACAACCTTAAAACAATTACCTAGATTCCCATTAGTGCTCCCATGTTCACCATCATAGTTTAGTTTCACCAGTCCTTGACTATATTCTACAATGTGATATTGGGTACACACTGTTAAGGAGTCATATCTTTCTATTAATACTTTCTGAATCACAGTAGTCGTTTAGCTCAGTTCATTTCATGATATCACACTCAAATTCAACAATCTTCATAACACTTAAATATATTTTTTCAATGTCCAACTGTCTTTAGTTTATAAACTCAATAGATTTTGAATTTTTCATTGAATAAATTTTTGACGGAATATGTCACAGATGCATATTGTCAGGGTACCATTGTAAACCAGAGAGCACTGGACAGTGACTAACTCCAGGATGTTCCTGAGGCTCTAGTGAGAAGTCGTGACTGGGAGAGTTCAGACTTGTCGGGTGTATGACAGGTATCACTAGTGGCAATTGATAATCGTTGCGATATATACCACAAATTGATGAAAGTGGGAATTCTACATTTGGATGCCGACCCAGTGGTACAGATGGTTAGGCGTTCACCGTCAACCTAAAGCTCTTGGTGCAGAATCTAGGGTTTGCACTGCTGTGAAGCTCCACACTAGAACGAAACAGCTGTCTAGCAGTGCTCCTCGGCTTTAAATAGTACCCTACCAACATCAATCTGTGATATATTCAATCAAATTATGAATGACCTGAAGAAAGGAAACATTAAATAGAGTTCTCCATAACATTTTCGACAATAATTTTAATGGTCTTATTTTACTACTCCAGTTCAAGGTGGTTATCATGAATAGATTGTATAAATAAATTGTTAGAGGCATCAAATCAATAGATTAACAGATCAACATATGAATTAAATCAACTGAGTACTGAGTACTGAGTATTTTGATATGATAGAAAATATGTATAGTTAAAGGTAGTCAGAGTAAATCTAAGAATACTGGAGAGTGTCTAGAAGCATAACATTCGGATTAATTAATAGTGAATAGGAAAATTGATATACATGCAATCTGTGACCTAGATCAGAAACCATTAACCGGAAAAGACGGTAAACAGAAATGAAGACAACAATGCCCATGATATCTGTCAATGTCAAACAAAGCTAATAGAACGTGCTGATTTAACACTTGTGAAATAAGATGGATACAAGTTATATATGTCTTTAAGAAAGACGAGTGGTGAATGATTAAGCTAAATGAATGCAGCTTTGTATACTGTTAGTTATAGTGAATAGCCTTTATCATTCCTCGATTAACCAAACGGCTGAGAAAAATAAACTAACTAAAATAATTTTCATGAAAGTCATTTGCTCATCGACGACTGCATTCAAGGTAGATTGACTACAGGTTAAAAGAAAATTTACTACCAAGTGATTTCAAACGTACTCAAACGATTGGCAGTTCTCTCTCTACTGCCAAATTTTGTAGATTGTTATTGAGTACTGTGATTTTGTTTAAAAGTTCAACATGTTAATAGCTGAATACAAGTTAACGAGAAAATTTTAATCCAATTGAAGTGGTTACTCTTGTGGATATTGGCAATTTAGTTGACTGAATACATCAGAGATTGATGATGGCAGGTACTATTGAAAACCGAGGATCACTAGACAGCAGTTTCGTTCTAGTGTGACACTCCTCAGCAATGCGCACTCGTAGTGGTGTGAAGGGTTAGACGCTCGCCTTAAACCTGGAGCTCCTGGTTCGGAATCTGGAGTGAGCACTGTTGAATATCTTCATACTTGAACGAAACAGCTGTCTAGCACTGCTCCCTGATTTTCAATGGTACCTTGCCAACATCAATATTTGATATGTTCTGTCAAGAATTTTTTAATTAAATTTATCAGCTACTCATATTTTCTGAAAGTAATCACGAAATATTTAGCAAGATTTTTCATTATTCATTGTTGATATGTACATATTCACAGCACACCAGGTAGCATTCATATTCAAATCAACTTGATTCATCGTTACGGATGTTGAAATCGAACTGTTTGTGTTGCTACTGCAAATATCTAAGTACTAATAGAGTTCAGTGATTGCATCCCTATTCGAAATTGGATTGGGACATTTTTTTCCAATTATAATAATATTACATTCTGAATACTCAGGAAATAGTAATTCATCAAATTATTCTGTTTCCATATACACGTGTGATGAAGAACAGTTGTACATATATCTACAACAACAATGTCAGCTGAAACTAAAATAACAGAGATATGTGTGTACATATAGATTTCACGTGAAGTTTACTCAAGAACCAGGAGTCTATACATTACGTCATAAGCTGTAATTTTAAAGTACAGATTTTTAATTGGATCGGCCTTCATAACCTTCCCATCTTATAAAAGATATGCCAAGTACGGAATGGTAAAGCTTTTTTACTCTTTTTTATATGTATGAATTCCAAAGTAGCGGCATTTTGTTCTCTAATAAGATATACAGTTTGAAAAATGTGACTAAGGAGGATGGTTTACATCTGATAGGATAATAGTAAATAATCTTTTGCAGAATTGTAAATGATCATCTACAACCGTATTCATAACAGCATTAAGGATATCACCACACACTCTATTAATAACCTTCCAAACTTTGGAGACCACCATGTAGTATTTTCTCAGACATTTGAGAAAAATAATCGGGAACAGTATAAAATAATGCGTATTACGCAACAGCAAACAAGTTACAATAGAAATTGTCTTATAGTACCAAAGTTACTAAATCTGTTTGCATGATAAATTGAATCAAAAACTTTCTTTGATATTAACAGAACATATGAAGACTGAGATATATCCAAAGTGAATGTCATACCAGGATATGTAAAATTCTATGTGGTCTTATTTACAGAAACTCGAATCGTATGAAATCATGCAATTAGGTCTCTTACATATATTAGACGTAAATAAACAGTATGATACTGAAAGATATTAAGCGAAAGACCATTTAAACTAGAATGTTGTCCAACATTCATTTCAGAACAATTCAAGGATGAAGAAGCAATCATACGAATAGTAAGATCATTTGTATACGTAATAAAGATGTTTATTTTAGATGAAAGAAGGTCATGTAATCAAAACGAGAAAAAAAGAGGAGAATGAGCAACGCCTTGTGGTACACCAACTTCTTTTAATCGATGAGTGGTGCACTTTCCTTTATATATAGTATATTGTTCTGTTCCATAGAAATAAAGATAAAGCCAATGGATCACACAGGATTCTATGCTAATATTCTCAAGCTTGCTAAGTAGTACAGATCTAGAAACAAAAATAAAGGCAGGAGTATAATCGAAGAACTTACTACAGAAGTACATTTTACTCCTTACTAAACTAAGCGTTATATATTGTGATTTGCGACAATTACCGTATCTAGTGTACATCAGTATACAAAGGGATGTAAGTTAGTGAGGGCTACAGGTAATGTTATAAAAGTATTTCTGTTGTTTTGAGGAGAGACGAGGTTATAGCTGCGGGTTTATACTTAACATTTACACTAATGGAGACTTTTTTTGACTTAGGTATTTTATTTATTTCCTTCCACTCTTTTGACACAATATTCTTTGAAAAAGACAAGTTAAAGATATCATTTAGAAAAATAGGGCATTTCTAACAAAGAAGATCTGGAATGTCATCGTGATGGTTTAGGCACGCCTTAGAATAGTATTAAACATAAGTCTCAGTGAATATGTGACTAACAGTCTTCCTCAAACTTTGTAAGTCACAGCATATCAAATAAGATCGATAACTTAAAATTTAAAAATGCATAATGCTTACCAGTTAAAACTAGATTAAAACCTATGTCAAACATGGTTACTTGTCAACAACCTCCACTCACCTAACATGAACACATAACAAACGTAGTGTTGATTCACACAGACTACATATCAGGCGAATTGTAACTTGATCAATATGATTCGTTTATTACTAAGGAATAAACAAACATAAAGTTGGTTGCTACCCCCCGTGATTAATTATTACAAATAGGATTGTAACCGTTCTAAATATAAAGTAATAATCATGTAATAGATTTTTATTTGGAACATTTTAAATGTTATTTGTTTGTGTTATATCCCAACTGATTCACAAGGGTTCTATTGTGAATGATGTATTAATGTGTGTACTAGTATCAATAGTAGTATTATAAATCCTTTAGAATTTCCAAAAATAGTGTCTTCAGGAACTTCGAATAATCAGGATACACTAGCAACTTCAAAAAAGATCCTATAAAACTATGGCTCACATAATCATTTTCAGATTGTACATCTAATGAATAAGTTATCAACTTCAACGTATATATCAGGATATTCCAAAATCTTAAAGAAAATAAGTAATTCAACGAATAACTTCGTATAGAAGATCAGTCTTGAAAATTGCATTTCACTTTTTCCCCACTCCCCACCACCCACTTTTATTTTAACTATCCTCACCAGCGAGTCAATAAACCAGAGCTAAATTATCCTCTGATAACGATAAACAAATCATTTTACCTTGTATGAAAAATGTCATAAAAATCACTACTAGGATCATAATGTACTTAAGGATTAAAATAATTCACAGGACATATGAAGAGCATAGCAACACATGTAATATTATCTAAAATACATAAATTGCACCAACGACTACATTTTTTCACATTGAGTAAAATGGATATCTCTCTCATCCATCTATTTGTCTATGAACACAACGACTGATAAGAATTCATATATGAGAAAGGTAAAATTCTGAGTTGGCGAAATGATTTTGGGTGCACTGGCATGACGGTAAGATACGAGGTGACTAAAACAAATGAATACTGGCTTTACTTCTAAGCTGACCAATGGGACTTTTACAATAATTACGACCTGAGGAAATAGACGTTGATTCGTTGAAACGGCGTCAAAGTGATCAATGACTTACTCAGAAGTAGGAGACAATGCTAAGTCTTTCATTAAGTAAGGACAAAGTTTTTTATTTATCACATACCGTACCAACCAGTAATGGAAAATATAAAATGGATTAATAACCGAACTAAGGAAGTCGTATGCATAAATCATGATAATAGGCCCATACTAGAATTACAACGACTCATGATAGTCAGTAAGGGCTCTGTATACAATTTAGACAATACAAACATCATAGTTACTAGATGTTTAACGCATGGAACTTTACAGTAAAAAGGTCCTGATACTATGATAATTAAACTCTAAGGTTATCATTTCCTATTCTTTGTCTCGTTATAAAAGTGTCAATGTAATAGGCATATAGATATAGACACTATACATCCATCTATGTAGAAATGCTGACTGAATCATTTGACTATAGATCAACTAAATAGGTAAATCAACAAAAATACAAAGATAAATGAAGCAGATAAAACTTCTTAAGACAACAGTTAACTCAATGGACCAGATTGATTAAACTCTTCTGTACTAACTACACAAGTTAGTTTTAAGTGAATTAATTGTTAATTATGTTATCTACAACAGAAAAGAAAGCACCGAAAACATAGAACAACTAAAAAGCCATCGTTTAATCCACCGATCCTCAACGTCATTTAAACATCAGAATTCACTTTCTAAAAGATGTCGATTGCATAAAATCATGTACATTTCATTCTATATAGAATAAAACTAAACTATTCTTCTTCATGAAAATGTTAAACTACCATTTAAATTCATTGAAAATTCTATTTATTGTTTTTGATTGTTTACAATTTCAATCGGTCAAATCTAATTATTGTTTATTTTTAAAATAGTAAATGTTTGTCAGTTTAATTGTAATTTTCATCAGTACTATTATTATTATTATTATTATTATTACTGTTACTAGGCGTCATAATCATTCAATGATGATGTTAATGCTAATGATGTTGGTTGTTGATGTTTAATTGATGCATATTCATTTAGTTGTATGTGTGTACTTTCATTTGAATGACATAATCTTCACCTTTTAAATTAAGTATACAAACTAGTTATTATACAATTTAATAGTTTATTTTAATAATAATTTGTATAGTGTATAATATTTTAATGTATAATATAGAACATTGAACAAATATTGACATTTTAACATAAAATGTTGATTATGACGACCACAGAATAAATGAAGGAATTAAAATAAAAAACAAACGGAGGTATATTTTAAGATGAACTTGGATATACTCGTTGATTTGTTATGGACTAAAGCTGGTCAGCTATATGTGCATCTTGAGCTGATTGCCTCGATATAATGATTATTAACAAGTATTATTTAAGTTAAATCGTGACTGACAAGTCGAATCCCACTGTAAGCATTAATATTGGAATGCAGGTATATTCGACCGAAGAGTCTCAAATAGGACGAAACGCACATCCTGAATTCCACCTGGTAGTTACAATCTAACTTAAATAATAGTACAAAAGATCCCACATTAAGTCTCCATTGTGACACTGTTTAGTAATATCTCGAATATGTATCCTAGATATCTTAAGGCTTTCTTCTCAAAATATCGTCATCAAGTATTTAGCTTATTTTCTATCTCACTACATTGTTACTGATGGTATCTGACTAACAAAACTGATACATCCTCCACAGACAACTATTTATAAACACCAACACCATTCGAATGATGCTCTCTATTATTCTACAACATTATCCTCCATACAACACAACTATCATGATGTGTATAATCAAAATTCTGACTGTCACTGATGACTGTTAGTTATTTTGACTTCCAGATTTCCTTCAATTGTAACAATGCTCACCTTGTCTCGCGTTGTCTTACCTTTTCAATTCATGTCTGTACATCCACGTCAGATCAGGTTCCACTTGTTTCTCATTGATGCTACAGTGTAGGTGCATGAAATTTTCCACATTTTGTGGAGCTTCTTCATCGGGTGAAATGTGATTTGGGATGAATGGCTTCTTTTTAATAAAGTCAACAATGTGAGAAAATGCTGTTAGGAATTAAAATAAAAACAAACGGAGGTATATTTTAAGATGAACTTGGATATACTCGTTGATTTGTTATGGACTAAAGCTGGTCAGCTATATGTGCATCTGAGCTGATTGCCTCGATATAATGATTATAGTATAAATCGTGACTGACAAGTCGAATCCCACTGTAAGCATTAATATTGGAATGCAGGTATATTCGACCGAAGAGTCTCAAATAGGACGAAACGCACATCCTGAATTCCACCTGGTAGTTACAATCTAACTTAAATAATAGTACAAAAGATCCCACATTAAGTCTCCATTGTGACACTGTTTAGTAATATCTCGAATATGTATCCTAGATATCTTAAGGCTTTCTTCTCAAAATATCGTCATCAAGTAGGAGTTAGCTTATTTTCTATCTCACTACATTGTTACTGATGGTATCTGACTAACAAAACTGATACATCCTCCACAGACAACTATTTATAAACACCAACACCATTCGAATGATGCTCTCTATTATTCTACAACATTATCCTCCATACAACACAACTATCATGATGTGTATAATCAAAATTCTGACTGTCACTGATGACTGTTAGTTATTTTGACTTCCAGATTTCCTTCAATTGTAACAATGCTCACCTTGTCTCGCGTTGTCTTACCTTTTCAATTCATGTCTGTACATCCACGTCAGATCAGGTTCCACTTGTTTCTCATTGATGCTACAGTGTAGGTGCATGAAATTTTCCACATTTTGTGGAGCTTCTTCATCGGGTGAAATGTGATTTGTTTTGAGTTCGACTTGCTGTATGTGAACATTTTGTTTTTCGATTTGTGCATTTTGAGGCCTACTGCTTCAAAGGCTGCTGATGCACTATCTGTCTTCATCTGCATTCGATATATTCCATGAATTAAAATCTGTATCGTCCGCCTTTCAGTAGCCAACAGTAAATTCTTAATGTTACTTTATACTACTTATTAGTAGGCAGAATTGCTTTACCATTAGACCGCTGAACCCATGGACCATCAGTCATTAATTTTTGTCTCTGTTATAGTTGTTAGTGTGTACTGCGGACGAGTCCCATACTTGGAAAAAACAGCTGTTCAATATTTCCTGGTCTTCATTTGTTGCCTAAATTAGACCAATTCGTGATGCGAAATTAAATTCTAACAATCTCCACAATACCCATTAGCAATTACTTAGTATTTGAATGTAGAGGATTTGTGAAAAATGAAAATTATGTAACCAGTAAGGTAAAGTTTTTGCAACTGTGATTACCGTTAGATAAGAGTGAAGATATGTAAACGAAAGTGGAGAATATCGGGGTGGTAATAGTTTTGTAATAATAAGATGATAATAGTAATTGTAATGACAGTGATAATTTCTATCCAACTACTTGTATTAATGTTGAAGTGTGAATAAAGTGAAGAATGAGGTAAAAAGAAATGCGAAACTACACATAGAAAAACAAACCCGACAAAATGAACACTAAACTGAAACTGTGATAAAAACAAATAAACAGCGGTCTCACAAATTGCTAATTCATGCACAACTCATGTTTCAAATTGTGAATAACTAGTGTCTGTAATGTAAAGTAGACTGTGATTTCTGTTTCATTGGTACATTTAACTGAATATGATGATAAATGCCTTGCCAAAAGTTTCAACTACTTTAATAAGTAGTATAAAGTCACGTATATATTGATCTGTTGCATAGTTTACATTCGATTACACAAAACCGTA
Organism: Schistosoma mekongi; assembly: GCA_034768735.1. Classification (NCBI taxonomy): domain Eukaryota; kingdom Metazoa; phylum Platyhelminthes; class Trematoda; order Strigeidida; family Schistosomatidae; genus Schistosoma; species Schistosoma mekongi. Next base: position 11,107,736 of record CM068312.1, on the reverse strand, counting down.
GTATTTTTGAGTTACTTAGCCTCTCTTCGTTAGTTTTCATAGCCTACATCATATTGTATTACACTTGACTAGATTTGTTCTTGTTTATTTTCATTAGTCGAGCGAAATTACTTAGACGAAACTTATAAAATTCATTGTCCGGGTTTCAGACCATACAAAGGTGCTTTATCATTCATGAGTTTGTTAGACCTCTTTGATTCATAGTTCATTCATGTACATTTCGAACTTGTTGGAGTGATATAGTAAGTGTTCAGCATTCATTACTAATGATGAAAAGTGTTTAACTAAATTTCAACATAGTCAAATATCATCTTGATATAAAACTATTTGAAGTAGTTTTTCCGCTTGGTTTATGTCGTTGCATATAATAACGGTAGTGAGGCCATTGCAATCAGAAGATTGAAACCTTACCTATGTGTTCAAAAGAAATCAGTGGTTAATCTTCAATTGCCGTGGTATCAATAGATCGATATTATCAGATAAATAATCCAATTAACTAAATCAATATGTGTATAAATAGTTTGAATTAACTAGAATCAATAGCATGTATGTAGCTGATGAGACTGAATGCAACGAAATACATTGAGTTCAGAATATTCTGTAAATGTTGTCGTTCTTGCATTATTCAAATTTTTGAAGGGAACAATTGCATGATATTTAAAATCCAATAGAGATATTCTCGTGTTTATCAAATTTTTCTCATTACTACATAATAAAGGTGAATAGTGCAGTACATATTTACGTAGACATCATAAAGTAATCTAATGATATACTGAAATACCTAAAGAATACAGACTAACATAGGTGAATTACTGACCTGATGAAAAAAGAATTTATCAGAATGATTCAATCAATCAATCAGTCAATTTCAATAGAATACGCTATTTAAAACTGGTGACGACTACATGTTTATACGATTTCTATATGATTTATGAATTGTTCTAGGTTAGTCAAAGATGGTATTTCAGTCAAGCAATTAGTACTTCATTACTGTTTGTACGAAATAACCGTAAGTTTAACCCAAAGCTTTAAAACTTAATTTATGAATCCTTACCTATCTAGCTGCATTTCCTAACAACATGCGTATACTGTGATCCTCCGAAACAGCCTCTGTTCATGTGAGAAAATTTTTATTACATATAATCTATTGTTAAGTTGATTATGTGAATAATATACCATGAGCATGTAAATTCATTCTAAAAAGCCACTAATTCCTGTCTATACTTTAGTATTAATAGTGTTTGTAAAGCAAACTGGGCAAACTGAATATGAATCGTTTAATTCAATTTTGATATCACGAATTGATCTGAATCAGACAACCATTGATCACATGGAAGCACTGGACAGCTGTTTCGTCCTAGTATGGGACTCCTCAGCAGTGCGCATCCACGACCCCGTCGGCGATCGAACCCAGGACCTTCTGGCTCCGCGGCGAACGCTTTACCATTGGACCAATGAGTCGGAAATACCAACCGTTGGGAGCCGACTCAGTGGTCGTGGATGCGCACTGCTGAGGAGTCCCATACTAGGACGAAACAGCTGTCCAGTGCTTCCATGTGATCAATGGTTGTCTGATTCAGATCAATTCGTGATATCAAAATTGAATTAAACAGTTAACTGTCTCTACAAACTCCCCTAATTAGAATATGAATCGTCTGTACCTGAGAATTTAGTGTCTAGAGTAAATTGTATAGTGCAATAGTTTAATGAGTATGACATGCTGCTTTAAATTAGTTAGACATTAGTAAAACATTGTGTTATTTCCCCGGGTGTTTTCCGAAGAATAAAACTGCAGATTAAAGTTAAGTTTGGAAATGTGAAACTAATATTACAATTCAGTTGTAAACTTGGCCATATACATTCATATCAGATAGTTTCGATGTAGCTGACTGTAAATAATGGATAAAGGTTATGCTCTTAAAGCATTCCGGTTTGCATAGATCAATGGTAACTTTTAAGATTATGAAATTGAACTTCAATATGATGTATATCAGTCAGTAGTTCAAATTCTACACAGCTCAACCTTCCTTACCGACTACCTCTAACTAAACAAAGATTATTTTAACATAGTTCAAGTAACCTAAAGTTCATCAGATTAATGACTATATTACATTCTAATCAAAGGAGAAGGGGGAAGGGACTGAATCAACATTAACGATTACATAAACATAAAATTAGTTACTACTACTGATTAATCAATATACATTACATATATATAGAATCATTTCATTTATCCAACTTTCAAAGCAATCAGTAATCTAACCATTATGATATTAGTTATCTGTCAAATTTGATATCAATTTGTGATATCAAAATTGACAGTTAACTATCTCTACAAACCCCCCCCCCCCGAGTAATTGTGATATTACTTATATTTTAAAATTGACTTATACCAAAATGTCACGTTATTCATTTATCTTATGAACTATGATGTAATTAGTAATATGTAGATAGATCAAGTATATATGCCTACATTATATTACAATGAAGTAGAATATTTATCAAATATAATTTAAATTACTTATTTATACTATATTAACATACAATAAAAAATAATAATTTACCGATGCATAGTTGAAACATTGAAACTTTGATTATCTTGTCTTCTATGCATTATTCTTCAACAAACTATACAAAATAATAATAATAATCCAGTACAATTGTATCTCTATGCTTATTTCTCTCTTTATTATTTGTAATGAATATGATTATATTCTGTATCAATTAATTAGTAACCATGGTAAACTTTATAATGTTATTACTTTTCAATGATTAACTTCATGTAATAATAATGAATAATTATGAATAAAATTTTGATTACAATTCATTTTGTATCTATATGGTTAATTCAATGTGTTCATTGGTAAATTGTTTTTTATTATTATTATTATTATTATTATTTTGTTTATAAATATTTATTAAATAGAAAATGAATTGAATTGTTTAATTAGTTTTTTTTTATTATTTAAATTATTTAAAAATTAATGAAAATATTCAATGTTAATGTAATACGTATTTTGTCAATAAATTGTGTTTATAAGCACAATATAATAATAATAATGATTATTATTATTATGATTATTACTGTTGCTATGGTTACTATTTGTATTGTTATTAGTATGATTATAAGAAATATTGAATAAGGTCACATTGAAAGGATATACTAATGACAAGTATAAAATTATTGTCTCAACATGACTACTACATGTCACTAAGTAATAATATTTAGTTACTAATTATAGAAAATGTAATGAATTTAGATAATAAATTTTGATTAAAAATTTCTTTGTTGTATTTTGTATGTTTAGTCATTATGACTATTAGTTAAATGTTATTATCAATGTGCATATTTTTATACATGTGATTAGTTACATGTCTATCTACATATTCCTTTGTTGTAATCACTTTTAGATTGGTTACATGACATTGACTTAGAGTATTCATAATGCTGAAAGTAACTCACATTATAGACACTTACAAATATGTATACATATATACGTCACCTAGGATGGTATGTTGGATTGATATCTTGATTGTTTAATGGTTTGTTTGATTATGAACCGAATACTAGTTAATGCTAAACATTTCCATTTCTACCAATAGTAACTTCTCTTTGTGTTATTTCATGATTGACATTCTATAAAACTAAGTTCTAATGATAATACCTATTTTGTCAAGTAAGTTTATCAAAGTAAGATCATTACTGAGTACGACAAATACTACTCTCTAATAATATTAAAAATACTAAGTAGTATTCTCCGATAATCCATATTTATTAAATTATGTCTTCTATCCAGTGTTGTTGAATCGATTGCAAGATACAGTTGAAACTCAACTTTGAGAACACTAGGTCAAAATCCATAGGGATCAATTGTATACCGGCTAAATAATAACAATGTAGATCATTATTAAACAATAAATTGCATGAAACCCATCGCTTAATATCGACTTCCTTGACTATGAAAAGGTATTTAATAGCATGGACAGAAGAACATCATGGAGTCTTCTTCGACATTATGTTGCACCTAGGATAATAGTAAATATTATAACAAATTCTTACGACAAACTACACTGGAAAATCCTGCATGTAGAGCAGATAACAGATGCATTAGCATGGTAGGCCGGTGTCAGATAAGGCTAAAAAATCCAGCTCTTTATGTTTCCTCTCGTTGTCGACTGGGCTATGGAAACATCAACATCATAAGGAAAGAATGTAATACAGTTGATAGCTTGGATTCAGCAAGACTATTTAAACATCTTAGACGAAATAGCAATAAATGCAAGTGAACATGAACAGTGTATCAGCAGCCTTTGAAGCAGTAGGCCTCAAAATACACAAATCGAAAAACAAAATGTTCACATACAGCAAGTCGAACTCAAAACAAATCACATTTCACCCGATGAAGAAGCTCCACAAAATGTGGAAAATCTCATGCACCTACACTGTAGCATCAATGAGAAACAAGTGGAACCCGATCTGACGTGGATGTACAGACATGAATTGAAAAGGTAAGACAACGCGAGACAAGGTGGGCATTTTTACAATTGAAGGAAATCTGGAAGTCAAAATAACTAACAGTCATCAGTGACAGTCAGAATTTTGATTATACACATCATGATAGTTGTGTTGTATGGAGGATAATGTTGTAGAATAATAGAGAGCATCATTCGAATGGTGTTGGTGTTTATAAATAGTTGTCTGTGGAGGATGTATCAGTTTTGTTAGTCAGATACCATCAGTAACAATGTAGTGAGATAGAAAATAAGCCAACTCCCACTAGATGAGGATATTTTGAGAAGAAAGCCTTAAGATATCTAGGATACATATTTGAGATATTACTAAACTTTGTCACCAGTCAAAGACTAATCTGGAATCCGCTAGACCACAGTTTTAGAGGTAAAACACAGAAATGACTGATTCGGGAATCGGAGGCAGGTGTAGATTGAATGAAAGTGATTTGGGAAAGTGGAAAGGCGAGTCGATGATGAAGCATATCAAAATATTTTGCTTCGTGATCAATGCTCCACTTGAGGAAACAGGCTAGGCAACAGATAATATTATCTAGTAGTTTACTTATTATGAGACTTTCTGAAACATGTAAATCTAAAATCTTTTCATTCAAACAACTGGTAATTACTCTAAATGAGCCGATCATATTAGTACTATTCATTTTCCCTAATATTATTGAATAGTTTGATATATTGACTAATATGTATGTGATATTTTCAAATTTGATACCACAAATTCACTTGGATTAATCATCCACTAAATAATTGTATCGTTCAAGTATGAGACTTCTCAGAAGTTGATCCTGGCGTGATAGATGTAGAAACCCACAGATTTCGTGGAAAAACGCTTATTTATCATTCTGGAATATGTATAGACCGTACAACGTTATTACGAAATAATAAAATGTATAGAGACAAAATGAATAGTTGCATAAAAGAAGTGAGCGAATTTTGTGTCCATTTGATCTAACCAGTCAGCTGTTGGATTCCATAAATTAAACGTATTTCGTAACAAAACTAGTGAAACGTGTTTATGTTTAGTGGTTTTAAAATGGTTCATCAGTTCCTCATGGCTTACTTATCTCAGTATCGTAGGAAGATAGCTAAGAAATTTCTAATAGCTTGAATACAATCATAATCAGTTGAAGCCCTTCGCATATTGTTAAACCCAACTGTACTTAACAAAAACAAAGGCCTTACTATTCAACTAACATGGGCTTTCTATCCTGCCGACCATAATTAAAGTGCATCAAGTTTCATTCTTGTGAACTCATACAATTTTGTCATCATTTCACACATTTTACACATCCATTCACATCACACTAACTTATACACGTATGTCTCAATTTAAATCACCTTGACCCAAATGACTCGATATGGCACGGTCAGATTTGTATTTTCATAGTACTAACCTATTTTGGTTGGTTCCATTGTATATTGTCTAATCTTGTGTTGATTTAATTCGGTTATTTATTTATTCACTGGAGAAGCGACTTACACTAAACCACGATACGTCGGAAATTTTAATTTCTACTCATTGGATTGCCATAAAAATATGTATATCACTCATTTGTATAAATAACTAGTCCAATGCTCAATTTATTAGAAGTTGTCAAGTTCAACCTTCGCAATGATACATAGAAGTTGAACAATCGACTTATCATGTAGGTAATAATGATCTCAATATTAAATAATGTGTCAGTTTACAAGACACCACTAAGTAAGCAATACGTGGATTAGCAATAGAGTACTAGGTAAATACGGTAAGTCTATTGATGAGGTAGTAAATCTCCATCAGCTGAGGTGGTTAGGACATGTGTTACGTATGCTTGACCATCGTCTACCTCAACGAGCAATGCTGTCTGGTGTGGGAGTAGGTTGGAAGAAAGCTAGTGGGCAACCGCACCAAAACATGGCGCTAGTCAATGAAGCCATTGAAAATTGGGCTGAGCCATGTTAACAGGTGCAGACTACTTAGTTACATTTAGCGTGAGGATGGTGACAAATCGTTAGATACTTCAAGTGATATGGCTCAAAATCGTTGACAATGGCGCGGGTGCATCCTCTCCTTGTCTTCCTCCAAATTCTACGTTTATGAATTCATCATAATTTTCTTTTTACCGAGTTATATATTTTTTAAATATCATCGTCTATCTCTAATCCTTACCATTAATACTGTCTCTGCTACTACCTCTACTACTCTGGGATTCGGTCCGGTAATTTCATCTCTATCTGCTAATTGGGGGCATGGCAATTTGAACTGATGCACGCATGTACCATGTTATACATTGTAACTGACTGACTGACTGACTGACAAGACAAGTGTTAGCAACAACCAACTAAATTCAAGGTGGAGGAATTAAGATATTAATATTTGGCTGACTGGATTGAACAAAAACTGATGTTGGTAGGATACCAGTAGAAATTCTTGGAGCATAGACAGTTGTTTCAACCTAATATAATGCTTTTCACCAGTGTATATCCTCGATTCCTCCAGAGGTGTCAAATCTACAGCCTTCAGGTTGGTGAATACTTACCAACACTTGCCATTTCCACCAATTTATGATATAGCGTGATAATCATCGATTATCGTCGGTGATAATTGTCTCACTTTCGACAAGTCTAAACTGCAACAGTCACGTCTTCTCACTAGAACTTCTTACATTGTCATTTGGTTTATTATTCACACAACCAATTACTAATAATTTCACTGATACTGTTTAATAATAAACTAATCCAGTCGGATTTATCATTATGTTCAGTTCAGTAAATAGTATAGTTCCTATGAGCTAATTAATCTTCGTATTATCATCCGATTCATAACACATTTGAAGATAATAGTATATAAGTATAATAAAAACATCAGTAATGATGATTCTGATAGAAATGTAGTGGAACTGACATAACCCAACAGGTAATCAAATTAATGAAATCAAAACTAAATTTCAAGCACATATTGAACTAGCACACCAATATCGTATTAGAAAATAAGTTAATTATTATGTCCATAGGAGTGGAGGGGATGGAGGTAAATGTAACCACTACAATTGTACAATAAATACAGTAAAACAAAAATAAAATAGACTTATTAGCGTATTGTATACATTTTATACAGAAGGAAATAACAATTTGGTATGTTTATCACCTACACTTCAAATCTATAATAACAATCATACGCTTGTGAATGTAAGGCATAAACTCCAGAGTTTGTTCAGTCTTTCAGTTTAGAAGACGTTTTACTATTAAATTAATTTACATTGTCATTAACTGCTTTTAATGACTGAGATAGAAATGGACAGTTTACTAAATAGAGTAATATTTCTCTAACAAATGCTTTATAGTTGAAATTGACAAACAATATAGTTACAATTAGTTACAAAGTGATATCTATTGATTGGTAAAGGAAATTGAAACTACTACCCTTCCTCTTCCCAACATGAATTGATGTCGTTTGGTAAGTTAAACAAAGTCAAAATGATTTTGTTCCAAGTTTAATATCTGCTAAAATACAATATAGATTTGAATTAGAAGATAATTGGATCTCAATTTACTTCAGTAACTAAGATCCTATAGAAATATCCAGCTAACTTAAACAAACGGCTAAAAGCAATCAATCACGTTACATGAAATGTCCTCTACAACTTTACGGACAAGCCATTTTTTGATTAATTAACCAATTTATGCCTAAATAAATACACTACTAATCACTGAATAAATGATTGGTAAAATACTACTACATTACGGAGGATGTAAACATTATACAAAGTCATTATAAACCAACTGTAGTTTTGTAGTGATGTTGATGCTGTTAAACCAAAGAAACGACGTCAAAGAAATTAATTTATGCGACTAAAAATTTATCAGCTCACTTTTACAAAGAGTCTGAAATGAATACTCATTACAATATACCTCCATCAACACAAACCTATAAGAAGAGGGAAAAATTTGTGCACAGATGGGTGTATATCACAGCGCTTCTAAGTATACGTTATTAATGCAAATGGTTGTCTATATAACTATCATTTGACTCACGTTTTCTATGGCGACGACTTATTATAATCAGGCTTCTTTCACTAACGGAACATAAATCTAATCAAAAATCAAAACACAACCATTTGTAAATTACATTACATTAGTGAATTCGGTTATGGCACTAAAAATATGACTCCAACTACTTATCTTACAACAAATTCATAACAAAAAATTATCATTCTAAACCACATCATCCACACGAAATCATTGTTCAAACTACTATTTCTGAAGCTGTTTGCCGACAATAATCCATATCAGAATAGTTGTTTTCAACATTAATTCGCATTCAATGAGTAAGAATCAACTTCAGTGTTATGAGACAGAGGATAAAATTGTGATGCAATGGTGTGATAAAACTCAATGTATGATCTGAAAGACGTCAATAATCGATAGATGAAACAATGTCACACGAAAAACATGAACACTTTTACAAAGCTGTGCATCTCCACTCAATTTTCCTAATATTTTACACACCGTAATCTCCGGCCTCATACGATTTCACTCATTGTTGTTGGTTTTAGTGTAATCACAATGGATGTTTGAATTCTCCATGTTTGTCATTGAGACCTGAGTCTCCCAGTTGATACAACGTCATTTCACATATACCCACATATGGAAATCAACTCATATCTGAGGTGGAGGATTTCACTCTTCCACCATTCTTAATTTAACATCTATTTCTCACACTCAAACCTCACACAAATCCATATTTCTAACATTGGAGACGTAATTTCAACTACGATTCGTGATTTATATCTCGAATACTGGTACTGGTAATGATATGATGCCTATGGTGTGCATGTTTAGCTGTAATTTTCGGTAAAATCGACGCCGATAGAGAGTTTTTTATTGGTTGATTGGATAATTGAGGGCGTTTATTTAAGTGCCTTGTTTGTTATTTTACTGTATCACTATGGATTTGCATAATTATGCTAGCATCCAGTGATTCGTATTTCTTACTTCAGTCAATTTACGATATTTTGACCAAACTCATTTTATTCCATTGGTTGATAACTGCCTTAAGCACAGCAGAGTTAAACTCAACTGTTAGTGTAATTTGATGCTAATTAACTGTACTAAATCACTGAATCACCACTTTAAGGTTTAAAATTTATGTACTCATCACAAAATTCCAAGGATTTGAGTTATATCACTATTGAGAATGTGAACGTAAATTACTGAGAAATCCTATACTAATATGAAACCACTGTCTAACAGTTCATCTGTAATATTAAACTTCCAACTTGAACGTACTTATCAAATGTTTCAACACAGTTCCTAACTTGCCAACGGTTTCTAGCCAAGGTTTCCGATGTCTTTCTATATGCCACCGTAAAACAAGTAAATGTAAATGCTATACCATTTCTTACCTTCTTATAAGAACAACTTACTATCCAGTTAATTTCTCACCATCGTATATTTGCATTAAAGCTGTAAAAGATTTTATTGTTATTGTACATATATTTAAAAACAGTTATTAGATGGTGATGAGACAGTATCTTAATGTATATAATGAAGTTGAATAGGAGGTAACAGTAGTATCTGCTAATCAGGTTCCATCCTATTTGCTACCCACAAGCTAATTGCACCCGCTTCTCACAGTTGATGATAACACTGACACTAGAACTCATTACCTTCAGTTTTAAATACTGAAAGATTCTCAGTGGCTATAACCACTAACTTTCTGTATCTATAAACGTTTTACTATTTTCATACATATCATTGTGTTAACAAGTATATAATACATGAATATGAAAGCAGCTGTTATTCATAAACTTAAAGGCTTTCTAATTGAACAGTTTGTTAACAGTTTGTGAGGTGAAAATTGTTTAACCTCAAATTAATCTAATTAGAGAATTTTATTTGTTTCAACTTTAGTAATATGATTTTATCTTTAAAAGTTACGAAATATTGATTAAGGAACAATTACAGTTGATTGATGTTGGTTGAGTGCCATTGAATTCCAGAAAAGATTGATCTTAATATGGAACTTTCCAGTAGTGTACACTTTCAATGTCGACATGGAATCTAACTTAGGATCTTCAGGTCTCACATTGAATGCTTAATCAAGTGCACCAGTGGGCAAGTCAACGTCCAATAGTAGAATTCCCACTTCGATCGGTTTGTGATATAATATGACGATCATCAATTTGTGAACAATATAAACAAGTAGACTTAATATCTATCCCCAGAAAAGCAACTCAATCGAATTAGAGCCGATATATAATCAGTGTAGTGCTTATAATAATTACACTAATTTTAAATTAAGGAAATGTACTTTTATTAACACTTCTATGGAAACCTCCAGGAATTATAGTAAACTTCATAAAAATTGGTTAGCCACGTCAAGTATAAACGTAGGAGCTTAAATAACTTTTTAAATGCTAAACAGCACAAATGAAAGAAGTGGTTAATATGTAAGTTACTATCATTAATTATGTATAAGAATAATAGGAGTCATGTTATTACACAAATGATCAGAACAAAAAAAATAAGACGTCTCTAATTCTTTTAGATGTACACGTCGGGTTTTAGTACTCATCTGTAGTATTATCCTAGTAGTTGAATCTAGATAACCATAGAATTAAGCCTTAATTACCAGTTAGTTAAATGTACGTTACTTAAATACGTATTTGAGTAGTTAAACGTTATAAGTATGTATAGTTTATAGCAGGGATGAACTTTATTTAATCAAATGAAAATCACCAGTTTCTTCCAGTCATAGAATTCACCTAAATTCATTATCTACAACCTTCTCAAATATTACTCAGAAAATTCAGGATAGTTCACCTACTTAGACTGAATTGGAAACTTGCATACTTATTAATTCAGCTTACACGGTTCTTTTAATTGTTGTACCTGTGGTGATGACGTAACTAGATAATTCCGTAAGGTGTAAATGTTTCCTAAGTAGTAACGGACAACATGCCGAAAAGCATAATTTGGTAGGGTCTACATTTTACTTATCAACAATTAAATCAACATATACTGCCATAAAAATCAGAATAATGAAAGCAATTATTAAGTTGCTATGCTAAATTCGAACAGCTATGTCGAATGATATACAGGGCTGAAATTATTTCCTACTAAAGAGGGAAAACTATCTATATAATTGTACAGTAAAAATGACCCATCGTGATAGCATTTGAACACTAAAGTCTTGTCTCTTCCAATGAAAACTTTGTTTGAAGTGTGACTTCATAAGATTTTATATTTTCATCAAGTATTCGAAAAGAACCACTAATGTAAACTGCTTATGCCTACATCGATCATAAATAGCTTATGAACATCAAGATCATTTTCAACACTGCTTAACTTCTACCGTGTATTTCAACATACTTTATACCTGTTAGAAATATCAAGTCATATAACGAAACATATATGCATCTTATTAAACACACATCAACAAGAATACTTCTATCACATTACATTTGAATACTTATTAAGTGAAGAAAGAAAATAAACACACAGGGTTACACCTAGAAGCCCATTATTTACCGATGATCAGCATACATTAAATCAAGTTTTCACTGTATTTTGTGATTCAGATTTCATTCACTTCATTCATTCATATGATTTATTCGTATAATTTTTGCCTATTCTAAAGAACAAATAGCTTAAATAACACTTTTACATCTTCCCATCATGAACTGAAAATGGAAATACTCTTGTTAAACAGTTAGAATAAACCATACAATCTACTTATAGTGAACACATCTTCAACAATATGACGTCTTTTACTTTGTATACACAAAATAAAATCAATATTATCATCGAATCATAATAAATAGATCATTTCAATTAACAAGTAAACGTTTATTTCAGTTTTATTTATTTATTTTTTGGTTTTTCATTTAAACTTCAAATCTTTTTTAATCATATGAATTATGAAAATATTGACATTTCAACGACTTGGCAACAATAAAATTGAGCGGTATCATTAAGCTACAACTTATGTATGAACAAACTGTTTAAAGTCGAAGTGAAGAACATGGAAAAAAAATTTCATTTTTCGATTTATTTAAAAAATTTTATTGTTACGTAGTTGAAAAATAAAGAAAAGAAAAGAAAGAAAACTAACTATTCTTTAAGAAAAAAAAAAGCCATTACGTCATCTCATTTTTCTTAGAGAAACAAAAAAAAATTGATTTAAAACTGTCTTTTTTTTCACGTGTTTTCTGTTTAGTTGAAAATACCTTTTGTATTGTGACTGTGCATGTTCGTATATTACAATGAAGTACACTATGAAAGTATACAGTGAAATAGATCATTCATTCATAGTGTCTATTGGTTAGTTATGAGATTATTGTAGGCATTTTACTATATAATTTGAAGGTATTTATTGTTACGGATCTCTCTTTTACTATTTATTCATCCCAAACTAATCAGTTCGATACTGTGGTAACAATAATAATAATAACTTTATTTAATAGTATGTTTAATATAATATGAATTTCGCAGCATACAGTGTCTCAACAGGCTACTCTTTTTCCATGTATGCATAGCAGTTTGTGATCACAAAAGTAGCAACACTACCATTACCTCACTTTCTTTTGATGATAAAACGATCCTGATGAGAAATCAGAAAACTTTTTTGTGGTACGAATTGTTATCATATTGATTATGCTACCAAAATTCTTGATTTGTGATTAAACCACAGTTGTAGTATATGTTTAAACTAAGGAGAAATTGTCAGTACTCCACATTTTTAATAAGAGATCTGTAGTTAAGACCAAGAATTTTAGGAATAGGCATCTAAAGAAGATTGATCCTTTTTAACGTATATTGCCGACCACTGTGATATCTTTGCTTAGATCTCACTATATTATTCATGATATGTTGTAGAATTTTTATATAGGTGCGTCAGTACACAATACAATTACGGGACGTTATTGAGCAATTAAAACAAAACAAACAGTAACTCGTTAAGATATTTAGGAAAATGATAGACCAAGATTTAAAACAGTTCATCAACATAATTAAAGTAAAATTGTGGCTGACAAGTAGAATTTAAGACATAAATTTCTTTCTATAGGGATCCAAGTATCCATCTTCACACTGATATTCATACTTAATTCATTCATATCAAATACTACTACATTCACTATTTATCTACTAAATCTAGGTGGCTACAATTGTGCAATAAGTGATTTATATACAATTTTATAGCATTTATATTGATGTTGTCATGGTATAAAACTGTTTAGTCTTTGTTGCTATATCAGATTGATAAGTACAAAACAATATTGATTTATAGTCATTTCTATTTTTTAAATCAACCAATAAACTATAAATTTGTATTTGATTGGTTAATTTTTAATGTTTTCTTTAGATAACATTTTAAAATATTATTACTACTTTTTTTTTCAGAATTATTTTATATACTACTAATTGTATAATTATTAAGAATTATTCTCATAATACCATTTTGGATTTAACATTTACAACATTAATGACATATACATACTTAGAAGAAATTAGATAATAACTTATTATCTAAAATAAGTAAGTTTTGAAAAATATTTACCCTGGATACAATTGCCAATACTTAATTCAATATTCAACATATATGCTGTATTTATGCATTCTATATATTAAAATGAGTATACTTGTATGTATGCATAACATAGAATTTAATACAATTATTCATCGGTTTAAGGTAATACACCTTAGTAGTACATCTTGATTAGTACCAAATTAGTAGAAGTAGTAGTTACTTTAATGATACTTAAAAAATGTGTGTTTGTGTAAAATATGGTACAGGAAGAAAAAATTACTTTATAAAAAGTTTTAAGATAATTTTAGGCTGACAGTTTAAAAGAATGCATAGAGTGATTACATATACTCCATTGGGAAAAATTCAGTATTATATCACTTAGAGTCTCCAACTATTGGTTACAATGTTCACCTAAAACCCTCCCCCCCCTTCAAACATTTACCAATACAACTCAAACCAACAATAAATGACTTAATGGACTTATGCCATATTTTGGTTTGACTATGTAAGTTTTCATTTGAAAAAATTATCTATAAAGTGCTAAAAGTAATTTACAAATCTCGGTTACAAATATCTCAGTGCTAAGTATATCGAAATGACAAGTCAGAACATGGATATAATAAACCACTAGAAGCATATAGTTTTAATTGGTTATTTTACACGAAAAATAAAAAGATTAAAATAATAATAGGAGGAGCATCATACTTGGACGAAACAGTTACCAAGTGATTCTTTCATTTCATTGGTACTCCACCAACAAACATCTGCGATCAATTCAATCACCTCATTTCAAATCCAGGATATGTTGTAGGTGCACGCCAAATTGAATATGTACAATAATAGAATTATTCATGAGTCTCAGCTAGAGTAAAGTAAAATAACAAACAAGGTACTTAAAAAAACACCCTCAATCATTCAATCAACCAATAAAAAACTCTCTATCGGCGTCGATTTTACCGAAAATTACAGCTAAACATGCACACCATAGGCATCATATCATTACCAGTACCAGTATTCGAGATATAAATCACGAATCGTAGTTGAAATTACGTCTCCAATGTTAGAAATATGGATTTGTGTGAGGTTTGAGTGTGAGAAATAGATGTTAAATTAAGAATGGTGGAAGAGTGAAATCCTCCACCTCAGATATGAGTTGATTTCCATATGTGGGTATATGTGAAATGACGTTGTATCAACTGGGATACTCATGTCTCAATGACGAACATGGAGAATTCAAACATCCATTGTGATTACACTAAAAACAAACAACAATGAGTGAAATCGTATGAGGCCGGAGATTACGGTGTGTAAAATATTAGGAAAATTGAGTGGAGATGCACAGCTTTGTAAAAGTGTTCATGTTTTTCGTGTTACATTGTTTCATCTATCGATTATTGACGTCTTTCAGATCATACATTGAGTTTTATCACACCATTGCATCACAATTTTATCCTCTGTCTCATAACACTGTTGAAGCTGATTTCCACACAATGAATGCGAATTAATGTTGGAAACAACTATTCTGATATGGATTATTGTCGGCAAACAGCTTCAGAAATAGTAGTTTGAACAATGATTTCGTGTGGATGATGTGGTTTAGAATGATAATTTTTTGTTATGAATTTGTTGTTAGTTAAGCAGTTAGATCTATATTTTTAGTGTTATAACCGAATTCACTAATGTAATGCAATTTAGAAATGGTTGTGTTTTGATTTTTGATTAGATTTATGTTCCGTTAGTGAAAGAAGCCTGATTACAACAGGCCTTTGTCAAATAACTTTTGTTTGATTTTTCGTGCGTAACATTGCAGTGATTACACATCTGAGGAAAATTCCTGGTCTTTCACTTTGGGTTTTTGTAGTGTTAAGGGCGGGTTGTGGTTATGGTATTATACTGCAATTAGTATTTACTTCGAATTCATTAAAAAATTGATTGATAGGATTTTAATACATAAATGAATTTCCTGATCCTCTTTCTGCGGCTTAACAGTATCAATACCACTGCCGAACTTTTAATTGGTTCAATCACTATATAAAATATTTATATCTTTCTGTAATATAACTCCTTTTTTTCTGATAAACTATTCAATCATAATAAGTGTATTGATATTGGCTTAAAGTGGTTAATTAGTCAAAAAGTTGATTGACTTATTTATAAAGTGATCTCGGACATTTTAAATATCATGTTTACACTTTCTTATAGTCTATCGTAACCAATAGTGTCAACATAATGTCTGTACTATTAATTTCCTTGTACATTATATTGTTTATATATTTCTGAATACTTACTAATAGGTACATTTACATATACAACCTTTTAGATGAAAATTTTAGATATACACCACATCCTATATCTTCATGCCCTAACTATAGTTTCTTTTCATCATTAACTTACTTCATTAGTTACAGTGTAGTAATAGATTGTTGTATGATCACAAATAATGTTTTTATAAATCTTGGTAATATAAGTATTGCATCAAATAATACAACGTTGGATCATAAGGTAATATGACACATCTGAGAACACTTAATTGTTATCAGCTAGCTAATCTAATACAAATTCAAACTAATCTTCATCTACCTAGTTTATTTCCTGTTCAAGTATATTGAGTTATATGAAATTATTAAAAGTGTAGTGAATACTTTGTAAGTTTTCTTTTTACATGTGTGATTGTTTATAACTGATTGATTCATAAATGTTTAATGTAAAGTACTTGAATTAATTAAATCTGTATGATTACAAGATCATGTTGCATATCTTTCTTAATGTAGATAAAATTCTATAAGACTCAAGTGTTCAGTTACAAGCATAAGAAACCTGTTGTTGTGTAAGAAAAGTATAAAACAGAGTTTAATCTACACTATTTTATTGCTTTCATTAATTAATTATGTACATAGTCAAAAGGGTTTTATACATTACTTAGTTACTCAATCGAATGTTGATCAGGATTCATGACCTTCGAGATTATGATTATATGTGTGAAACTTCGTCGTTTTCGTACTAAAGTTAACTACTTAATCGATACCATAAACGAGATTAGGTGTTAAATATTCTTCCGTTTTTGAAAAGATGAAATATGAGAGGATAATTAGAATTTGCCAATCAATCTTGATGACTCCTATGTAAACGTGAAATTATCAGCTAACTTGAGGAACACCACTAGTTTATCGTAGTTACGTGATTATTTAAAGAGTTCAAGGTACCAATAACTACGAAACGCATAACCACTTATGTGTTACTGTGCAACATTCACCGTGTTGTTCACTGACCGTTACAAGAGTAAATACGAGGCTGTCGTATAAGTTTAACATTCAAGAATTAATGGTTGCATCTTTAAAGTGAATCAGTTGATCAGTAGTAATCTGGACTAGGTCAATCGTTAGGTAGAAGTATTTTTATAAGGTCACTCTGGCATTGATAAAAGATAGTTTTATTTAAAAACTAGTATGATTAAATCACAAATTTAAACTGCGGGTATTTACTTATACATTTTCAATGAGTCTAATCAGAACACAACCATTGACAACTGAGATGTATTATCAAAAATGGTTAAGCATAGAAAGTTATTCTCTATATTCCGAAGAATGTCACCATACTTAAAATTCACAGTAGGTTAGTCACTGATTAAGAATATTGCATAAGTTGTCGATCATTTCGATGCCTCGAATATCTTAAAGGCTGCCATGTGTATCAAACACAGTTAAAATTCACTTCGACTAGAATATAGATTATCACTGTTATTAGTGCAATTGAACAGGCTTTAAAAATGTAGTTTGATCTGACACTCGTTTCAGCGTTCACGTTAACTACAATACAATAAGTAGAACCATAGTTTCATGTTAGTTTAAAATTGCTCACTAGTACACTTCCTTCAAGTTATAGAGAAATTTCAACTTTCTTCAAAATAGAGGTGTGTGCGAAATAACGTAAACACTTAATCAAAATTTAACAGCTACACATTTCTCACTTACTTGATGTAGACTGATCTCTATGGAATGTCACTTATAAATCAATCTCATTTCAAGTATGACTGACATCATAGATTACCATTTCCTACTAATTACTACTTATAATTTTGAATAAATATGGTTATGAGTATACTGTACACTTAGTACAAAAAGGATCTTCATTATGAACTGATATTAACTTGAGCATTATTGATAAGTATGATTTACGTAATATTGATTAGTTTTATGTTCATTGCCATTATACATATTGACTTGTAGATAACTGAAATCATCATGTTATCATAAACGATCTCAATGAATCCAAATCTTCACCTTAACTATAAAATATTTCATAAAGATGATCCATATTATTTGTAACCTACTTACAATCAAATGACAAGATTATTGATTTTGTATCTACTATCATGTCTCTTTTTGATAAAACTAAATACCATACTGTTTTTTTTTATTTTCTAACTATACATCATGATCTATGCAAATATTGTCATGAAAATTTTTGATAATTTAACAGTAGTATAATATTACTTACTTACTTATGCCCGTTACTCCTCGCTGAGGAGCATAGGCCGCTCACCAGGATTCTCCATTTAACTCTGTCCTCAGCATTTCTTTCAAATGTTTCCAGTTGCTGTTCATCCTTTTAATATCTGATTCCAATTCTCGACGCAGCGTGTTCTTTGGACTTCCTCTATTCCCTTTCCCAACAGGATTCCATGTTAATGCTTGTCTCGTGATGCAGTCTGATGGTTTGCGTAATGTATGTCCTATCTATTTCCAACGTCTTTTCCTAATTTTCTCTTCGGCTGGAAGTTGGTTTGTCCTCTCCCATAGTAAGCTGTTGCTGATGGTTTCCGGCTAACGGACATCCAGTATCTTGCGTAGGCAGTTGTTTATAAATACTTGTATTCTTCTGATGATGTTTGCAGTAATTCCAACGTTTCAGCTCCATACAGCAGGAGTGTCTTCACGTTCGAATTGAAGAGTCTGACTTTGAGGTTAGTTGATATTTGTTTTGAGTCCCATATGTTTTTCAACTGTAGGAATGCTGCACTGGCTTTGCCAATCCTTGCCTTTACATCTGCATCGGACCCTCCTTGTTCATCGATGATGCTCCCCAGATATGTGAAAGTATTCACTTCTTCCAGAGTTTTTCCATCAAGTTGAATTGGGTTGGTGCTCCATGTGTTGTATTTAAGAATCTTGCTCTTTCCCATAAGTATGTTCAAGCCTACTGATGCTGAAGTTGCTGCTTCAGTATAATATATTCATCTTAAAATCTTTAGTGAACAATGTAAACTGTTATGACTGGGTCTGATTTAAACAACAAAGGCAGAACTTCATTACATTTACTAGACTGTCAAACAGAGAGGTATATGTATGCAAACATTTATTCATAGTACCTATTGCCAATAGAAACTAACTATGATTAAATAGCTATTACTATCTAACATTGAGTACTTTAGTGATACATTGATGAATCATTGAGTAGTGATCAGTGCAAGGTTTGCTTAATCCTTTGAGTTGATCTAATTCTATAGATCAAGTTACATTGTGATCACTAGTCCAATTGACTTGATCTATAGAACTTGCATAACAAAAAGTCAGTCAAATAGCCAAATAGTGACGTTCTTGAGTGTGAAGCTAAGTGTACGTGTGATATAATGCTAACAAGTTTATGCGCAAATCGAGCTAAGATAGAAGCACTCTAATTGGTTCATTCTTGGAAAAATCATTTGATTAATGAAGAAGATCTTGAATGTTTCTCATGTAAATACTTTGTATTAACTGGTGCTTTCACTACTTCACTCTTACTTTATGTTGTACAGGTCTCATAGGATATTTTTGGTTTCCTAGAAAATTCTTGTTTTAACAAGGAAAGTATTTACTCATCTAAAACTTTATGTTCACCTTAGTGACAAATGAAAATTAGAATAAAATAAATACTAAGTATGTCCTAGTGACGAGAACCTCTTACTACTTAAAATCAAAGCATAATTCACATAGTATCAAAACGCTTCGATTAATGACTTAATTAAGACTTTCTCAGTAAGATTCAATGACTATTCAATACAACTACTTCAGTCTTACAAATGTGTTGCTATCGTAATAATTTAAAAGTAATGCTTCAAACTGTGAAGCTTGGCTACGAGGGTTGAAAAACTATAAGGATCATCGATTCCCTCAACATATCTTATATGTTACCGAGATCAAGTAGGGTACCTTTAACTACTTAATACCTCACGAATTCAGATTTACGACCCTACCAAGAAATAAAACAATAACATATTAATTCCTTAAATAGCATTCACTAGTTCCTATGGCCTACCAAATAATTAAAATTAACTTCAACGTTTTCATTTTAAATAATCTAATGAATAGATTTTAGTGATGATTGCATGGAAACTAAAGTACAAAATTACGCAACATAACTGGTACTTACCTTCTATCTAAATGTAGATATTAAATAATTAATAATCATTATTCTAAAAGGCAACTACATCAATCTATCTTCAAATAATTAAGTACATATTGTATCTTATGGAAAAACTTTTCTATCAAGATTTATTGATTTAATAATGATGTATATGTAACAAGAAAGAATGAAATAGGCCTCTATTTGTATGTAGTACTTTTAGTTAGTTACATTCTACACAATTAGTTATAATTAACGTTTATTTTCAATATTCTTGATCATTAATGACTAGAAGTATAGGAGAGGTTTTATTAATATTGGATTATGACTGATAAAAGTAGAATTCAGATAGTTCATTTTGTCACTTAAGTATACCTGTTCAATAAAACTCAAACTCAGTTTGTTCACTATTAAACAATTGAGTTTAGACAATCAGGTTCGTGTAATGGTTATGCATAGAGAATTTGAAAGTGTCTGTATCTTCTTGTTGATGTACTTATAGACTTATATCAATCAGTTTCTATCACTTTTAAGTTATGTATACATACTCGTTATACAAAGATTACCATCTGAACTCAATAGTATAGTAGCGAACGCAACAAAATTTGACATAGGTGAACTGAATTTAAGTTCTGGTGTGGATATCAACAGTAGGATTTAGTCGCAAATAGAGCAAACTCGAGTTTTGAATTCTACTTGTTATCTTTAATTGATACTTGTGAACTACTGCTGTATCAAGTTGATTCGTTTAAAATTCACACTTGGCTACAGAGATTAGCCGAATTCAGTTCATAACACTATCATAAAGGAAGATAAAGAACATTTTTAAACATTGGATATACATTTTTATATAGCTGAATATCCCTCCCACACACACTACCTTCATAAGCAGATTATGTCTCTTAGGAGTACATATATATTATCACCTACCACTGCGTTATATGTTCCCTCATTATCTCCTTTGTTTTTTTCACAGTTATTTAACATTTTTATGATTCATTCCATCGTATGCTTCAGACCCCAAAGCTATTTACGCCTAACCATATTACAGTTTTTTTCTAACTTGATACAAATAAACGCATAACAATGAATGAATTGATTACGAAAATGGTGATGCTCTAATTTAGATGTTTTCTTTTGAATATTGATTAATCCTTGTAACCTTCTGTTGAAGTACTTTGGAATTATGTTAAACTTTTAGTACTTATATTACTTTAAATTATTTTGTGGGCATGTATATTTAAAAATCCTGTCTAAACAATCCAGAATATCAGAACCTTATCTAAGACTCACTATGTAGAAATGTGTTTACTATGAAGGAGGTTCCTGTCAAGAACATACATCATATAGCGAACCAATAATTTAATGATATATCTTCTGACTGTAAGACTAGATATTTGTTGAATTGATCCCATGTACAATTATGGATTAAGATTAATAAGACGATTCGAATTACGTTGATAGAATTATCTAGTCCTCGCTAACATCATATATAGTTATATATTTCTCGGCCCAAGTTCATGTAGTGGTCTTAGTAACCGACCGATTTTTTTAACCTCATTTGTAATATTCTTATTATATAAAAGTTCTAGTTCACCACCTCCGTTTAAATGATCTTGGTAAAAGAATCATCCTGCTTAGAATCTCAACTGTGTTGTGCTTATGAATTAATCGATATTACTAGCAACGATATTTGCAATATTCTGAATCAATAGATACTCGTTACTACTTAATTTGTAGGTGTTACTGTCAATTATAAGAAGAGACAATATCCGTCATAAGTATCTAGTCACTTATCGGTAAAACTAAAGTATGCAGATGAACTAATCCAATTAAATAGCGTTAATTTAAGATGGTAAAGCGCAACTTAAGATGAATTAACATGAAAAAATCCCATTCAGACATTTAATGAAAATAATAAATGAACCGAGAAGTTATTTTTAAATTAGTTTTTTATCAAGGCTCTACACTAATGTTTCTGGCTAGAGCTACTTTAGAAAGGTTGTTTTATTTACAGAACTGGGTTCCTAATCCTATGCCCAACTTTCCTCCTTTATCCGGGCTTGGGACCTGTAGTAACCCTAGAGAGATTCCAGGCCCTATATTAATTAATGTACATGGTTGTAATTTACAATACAGATAAATTCGTTACCAATCAAGTGGTGATGTGTCAGATTTTGATACAAACGAGTATTACTGTATTCATGAATACAATTCAGAACGATAAACATAAAGTACGGTTAACGAAGTGACTTCAGAGTATTTGATCAGCTCTATTGCTAGACATCTAATAGATATGGGAAATATAGTGAACACGATGGGAGGTCTTAAAGTAATAAATCAGTAAGGCATTCCCATAATGTTAATATTTGCTGAAGCCAATACAATAAGAAGGCTTAAACCCTATCAGTGTTTCCATAAGAAATCTGTGATAGACTTTCACTTGCCTTGGTAAGTGATACAATTGTTACTATTATTCTTATTTAGACACTGTTCATTTATTATTGCTATTCGCACTTCCACTTTGTGCCTTAGCTTCATTTATCTCCACTTGTGATGTAATCGGATCATATCCAGTCTATTTCATATCTAACAGTTCTACGCTAAAATTTATTCTGTTTATTTTAGTATATCGTACTATGCAACCAAATTATTGCTTTTTTCGATTTATCAATTCTATATGACTCCTTATTTATTTGATACCACGAATTGGTTTAAACTAAACAAACATTGATCATCTAGAAACACTGGGGAGCTGTTTCGTCCTAGTATGAGACTCTTCGACAGCATGCACTCATGATTCCATGGAAGAGAACCAAACTCAGGACCCTCTGGTTCCAAGGCGAACTCTTTATCATTAAACTACTAAGGCGGTTCATAACGGTTAATACTTTTAACTCAGTCAATTCATAATCTATCTATTTATCTATCTAGATTAGATAGATACCATTTTCATAATACTTAGTCAACCCAATCCAAATTGTTTCTAAAATTATCACTCTATAAATACTCTAATAAAAACCATTTTAATTTCAATTCTATTCCACTTTTATATATCTCTTGATAAACGATACATGTTCATTAAATTACCTAAAGTGAATACAATCCAAATACATTGGATCCAATGTATTCTACTTACATATCTAATTATTCTAGATTTTTTGATTGAATATATCACAGATTGATGTTGACAGGGTACCATTGAAAACCAGGGAGCGCTGGACAGCTGCTTCGTTCTAGTGTGGAACACCTCAGCAGTACACACCCCAGATTCCGCACCAGAGGATTCAGATTGACGACGAAAGCCTAACCATCTGCTCCACTGGGTCAGTATCCAATGGTAGAATTCCCACTTCCATCAATTTGTGATATGCAGCGCGACGATCATCCATTGTCACTGGTGATAACTGTCTTAATCCCGACAAGTCTGAACTCCACCAGTCACAACTCACTAAAGCTTCAGGAACATCCTGGAGTCTGTCACTAATGAGCTCATTATTATAGTTCAATGGGGATGGTTATTTTTGTGGAGATTGGTTATTTTATTTGATTGAATATATCATCACACTAAAACGAAACAGCTGTCTAGCAGTGCTCCCTGGTTTTCAATGGTACCCTGTCAACATCAATCTTTGATATATTCAATCAAATAAAATAACCAATCTCCACAAAAATAACCAACCTAATTGAATTATTCTAGCTTAACACAAACTTCATTAATCTACTAACAATTCAATGTAAAACATCAATGAATGTGCTCATCTTAGTTTATGAGAAATCAGCTGTTCATTTAATACTATTAAATGTAAGTTATCTTTTCATATAGAAAATAAAAGTTATTTACTTAAAAAAATCAAATCAAATCAAATCAATATTTTAAAAAATCAATATTTAAGTATAAAAAAAATTGATTGATTAATTAAAAATTTAATCAATAAAATAGAATTTTATTTTATTTTATTTTATTTATCATTAGTAGTTTACTTATTGACAAATGAATAAAACATTTATTCAGTAGTCTATATTATTCACTTAGAAATAATTATTCCAATTTTTTTTTAAAATTTAATTGTTATATACAACAATAATTCATGCAAACTATTAATGATAATATTTAAGTTGGATTGTGATTAGCAAGCGGAATCCAGGCCGAGCGTTTTGTCCTATTCAGGATTCATCGGTTGGATGTATTTGCATCCGAATGTTAATGTTCACACTGAGACTCGAACCTAGTTCACTTCGTGGGAAATGTCACAGTGTTGATGATGATTTAGTCAAACTTATTAATTGAATGTTTTAATGTCTGATGAAAAGAAATCATATAAGAATAGAGATTAGACAAACATGATAAAGGGTATTGCTCAATAATTGGTTAAAATTCTACTGAAAATTAGTCAACACTAAAATATGTCATTAGAATGCATATGGAGCTTCTTGTTGATTTATGATGGACTAAATTTGATCAGTCTCTGTTGCTATATGTGTATCCTTTATGGATTGCCTCTACACAGTAACAATTTACATGTATTGTTTGAGTTGGATTGTAATTGTCATAATAAATCAATAAAGAGATCCAAATACATTCTGATTGTATATATACCCGTTGCGCAAGTGTGTCTGGCTTAACTCAGTAGCCTAGTAGTGAATGTTATGGCGTTTGGCATGAAACAAACTAAAGTTCAAATCCCAGTATGAACATCAACACTGAGCTTGTACATCCAATTTACGAATCCCAAATAGAACGAAACACGTTTTTTGGACTCCGCTTGCCAGTCATAATCCAACTTAAACAATACTTGACAAAATATTTCATTGAAAATGTCACCGACTGTAAAGTTGTTTAGCTTTGATTTTAATCTAATAGGAAGAAACAGTTTCCTCAAAATCCCAATTACATCTTTTCGACAAGTTACAATTAACATAGAATCTACATAAAGAAGTACATTTTGCCGATTACCACCCCTCCTCCTAAACACCTAACATAGTCAGAAAATTGTTAGCATACGCTAAACTTGATCAACCTATTACTTCAATAGCCTAAATGCTAGAATGTGACCCAAACAACCAATGGTATTTAAAAGAATCTATTGTAAAAAGAAAATAACATAACATTTCCATTAATTTGACAATGTAAATAATAAAAAATACCGGAAAAATGGTAAGTTCCTTCAGAACTAAAAATCTATAAGTAATCACCTAGATTCCTATTACTCTGTTAATCTTCGATTCGAGAAAATCTAAAATGTAAAATGAGTAACAACAATTTAATTGTGAAGTTAGATTTCTCACATAAATTGGTAGTTATTTATGCATAGCTACTTATATCCTTGTTGTCCTATAGAACAATTATAAAATCCAAGGAAATTATAGATTACTAGATACATATCAACTTCTCTTTTGAGACTCAACTACTACTTTCGGCTTGGGGGGTGAGTGGGTATAGGACAGACCCGCATTATCAACCAGGCACACTCCAAAAGAAGTTTCAGTCAACCAATCAACTTTCTTTGCGTCATAACAGCTATACACAACTAGTGAAGGAATTGAAAGCAAGAATAAATGTATTGCAATTGAGTACTGGTTCGATACAACAAGCCTTAAAGTTCCTAGATTGATTATCAGGATAAATCACAACAGAACACTTCTAAGGACTATATTGGGCGATTTTTTTCTGGTTTTCAATATTTTTTGTATTCTTTCTTTAGACTGAACTAGATCTAGGTATATGAAGTCATTTGGAAGTGTACGTAGTCATAATTAAACTAAGTACTTCTATCAGTAGACTACTAATAAATATATAAAACATGAGTATGGATGAAATATGATGAATTTCATCTGGCTGCACTTCTCACATTACAGTAGAATCGAAATTATTGTTTTCTTAATAACTTATCAAATAGTGATCAGGTACCTACCTAAATAGTAATCTAATGATTTTGTCAAATATTCTCCTCTCTCCTTCTCTGTTATGCCTTTTCTGGTTCTGTGGCTACCTTACTAACGGCTTCACTCTCTACGAACAATGTTAATGCACCGAACACAGTATTACATGTAATAACGTTAACTGATTCATACAAACCATTATATACCTTAGAGGAAAACCAGCTGATTTACTTTGTACTATTAGAGACATTAAAATTCATATAATTATATACATTAAGTATAATACCACACATAAGAAATCTCACCTTTGTATAAAACTAGGTTACTTGTTGCACAAGCACATAATCAAGTATCTGCAATTTACGAAAGTAACAGACATCTCAACATCATATACACATGATTTTGACATCGTATAGTGATTAGTGTGCTACAACAAACACCAAAGTGTCAGTTTAAACCATTTCTAACGTGACTGACCATTGTTGTAAGATGTAGCGTTGTAATTTCAATTATGATGTGGGTTAATATTCGTTATGACAATCAATCGGTGTCACAAGATCTCTCTGATTATAATCAATAAGCTTTAAATATATTGAAAGAAACATTTAAAATATTCAGATTTACAAAATTACCATAGCGAACTACAATAAAAACAACATTTATTATTACCTCATCATATTTTATCCTTATGTCAATTTTATCCTTGCTGTGATTTGTGAATACTTAAATCCAAGCTTATTTCAATATCAAAGTGGGAATTACCATCATGCCAAACTCTTAAGTATCTACGGAAAGTAATTAGTATCCTAGTGGATTTTATTACTTTCTGTTGGTTTCTCTTTGACTGAAATTGATCAGTCTCCATTGGCTTTTGAGTTTCGGTGTGAACCTCAATAGCGGGATGCATGTGCATTCAGTTGACGAGTCTCAAAACATGTGTGCTAGATTCCGATTGCGAGCCACAATCCAACTGAAATCCAGCACTAACAATTTTTGGAACACATTTCTTAGTTCCTATTTGATCCCATAAAACTTGCAGATGAACTGATGATAACTTGACAGACACTTAAAACGCTTAAATGCAAGTATAGCTGACTTCTATGAAGTAAACAAAGACTAACAGTATGAGCCATATAAATTTATGATTGATCTAAATAGATAGAAACAAGTACAATTCAATGAACCTTAGTAATTGCTGATTAATAAATGAATAACTAAATACATATCATCATACTATTTTTTTCCAAACTAAAGGTAGTGAGTTCGGATTTCTGTGTACATTATCAACTTATGAATGCTGATACATTCTAAGTGCATTCGATTTATAACCAAGTAACGTTTGTCGTTCAACCATAGTAACCTCTAAAGACTAAACCCGCATGTACGAATAAGTCAGAATTTAGTGAAGGATAAAGAAGTTATATTTGATCGTTAGTAGAGTGTCAATGAGATAGCTACGTTTAGACTGGATAACTAGAGAGTTACTTCCTACATTGTGTAGTGTCGTGTCATGGTCTGGTGGTGATGCTTGACCGAGCGCTTTCAACTAGTTGTGTCCACTAAAACAAACATGGTCAGCATCAATCACGAGAGCCTATGCAACTATTTATTTAGGGGATTATTTGCTGTTAAAAAATTTATTTGATTAGTCCCATATAAGCTGAAACATTAATTATAGATTCATATTTTGTAACAACAGACTTTGATTATACTCACAAATCCATTTCACCCACTGAAATTATTCATCTGTAACGTTTTATATATTCAGTTTAAAGGGAATTTTATCAAACTAGAAATCATAGTAGATAACTAAGATCAAAAGGAAATGTGTACTAAATATCCAATTAATAATGAATTGCCTTAAGCATAAATGTAGATTAATCAGTTTAAAATGTCTTCATATGTCTTCAGAATCTTCTTTACATGATTGATCATTTGATGTTTATGAATACAACCATTGCCACATTAGTTATTGTTAATCATAATCTTTATGCATATCATTAAATTTAAGTGTAGAATTAGTTTTATCAGAATTAGAAATACAATAATCATTTGCTTTGTGAAAAGCTCAGTGGTGAAGCTTTAATCCATGAAGTTAGATAATCTGGATTCAAATCCTCTGGGAAACCTTAATTTCTTTAAGATGTTAGACAAGCTCTGGTAATTAATTCCAACTAACAAGAAATTTAGATCAATCGATTATATTTTAGGATAACCGTCTTCCTCTTCCAATCACCTAACATTAATTATAAATGTTGATAGGAAGATTGGAAAATATGCATAATGTAGTGAGTAAAATATCAACTCTATAGTGTTTGATAAAAGTAATGTTAAGTTTTCTGTGGTCAAGCCAAATGAATGATGAATTAGGCCTCTCTCTGACTGGGATGAACAAATTGTATTTTTCCAGAAACAATGCATACATTTTGACGATTTTCATTTCAAATTAACTACCAATAGAAACACACAGTTGTTTTATTCAAATATGAGATTCTTTAACGATAATACTGTTCATGACTTTAGCATTCACAAAATCCCAAGTCATCACGGTGTTCCAATCACCTACGTTTTAGACCACTGAAATTTTGTTATATCTTGAATTAATCAGGCTGTCATAACGTATGGAAAATAGTGTAACCTCGACAATACTAATCAGTTCCTGGACAAATCTGCCTCGTAGTTACTAGTCCCCAAGCTGGAATGAAGAACACATGATAATTAAGCCAACCACCCCGACATTTAGTCAGTCCATCAGATTATATTTCACTCATTCATTTATAAATACACAAAACCTGATCGTGCATCTCACTAATAGGTAAAGTAACATTCATACAAAACGGAAATAATAATGACTAAGGATTAAGGGTAAAGAAACAAAAGTAACTGATCATAGCTTCTGAATAACAAATAATATGACAACAGTTCATGAGTCCAATGAGTGTTTAGGGTGTTGAGAATATGACAATAATAAATAAAATAGTTTTCAGCAAAAGCAGTTCAGAATGTAAATTACTCTTCATGAAACTCCAGATATAGTAATATAGGTATATAATAGATGTCTGATTAATGCCAAAATTGTAAAGTTTACAAACTGTTTCTACATCAGCATATCTGCATACACAAAGAATACCACTCCTTCCCATACTTCATATACTTTTCCATAGGTTCATAACGAGCGTCATGGTAACTGTATTGAACTTAGCAATATTTTAAACCATGTCTTAGTAGTGCTTTTTAAAACTGTAAAAGTTCTCCTTGACTAAAAATACGTTTTTTTTGTTACTTTATACATTCTTCTAGATTAGTCAGCTAATTATTTTAAAAAAAGATTTTAATGGCCAATATTAATGTGACCCGGTCGAACGCGACAATAGTTTCTATTCCTCGTGAAAGAACAATGTTTGGTCAACGTAGTAGTTCTATAGTGAAATCGTATAATCGTAACACTCAGAACACAACTTACTCATCCATTCAACATGCTATTGAAAACTTAAATTTAAACCATTTAAGTGAAGATGAACGTCAACAAGTTTTAGGTGTTGTGAAAAAAGATTTTGAAGTACGCGCTAAAGAACGAGAAAGATTGAAGTAAGCATTGGACTTTATTGATAATTCAACAGCTTTTTTTGAATTTTTTAAACTGTCACTAGTTGATCATACAAACACCACAGATACACAGTGATAAATCTTTCTATTATTTAAAATAGAAGACGAATAGAGACAGGAAAGATGATATGTCAAACGAATTAGTCACTGACATTATATAAATCTATAGGTAGAATGATAATTACTTATTGGTGTAACGTTCGTTAGCCTTATCTGCTGTCAACTGAATTCTGTCGATCATATTGCAATTCTAAAAGTAGTCTAAGTTGCTAAATGCTAATTGTATTGCATATTGATGTTAGCTGATTTGAGTTAGTTGGTAAATGAATCTGGACTTAATTTTCTTACTCATTAAGGCCTAGAGCACACTAGACTATTGAACATATTCTTATTTGGACTAAGTGATTCAATCAGGAATTAGGATCGGATCACTACTCAGCGATTAATTAATGTAAATATCTCAGTTACTAGTGCAGATCAGTAGCTGCACGATTAACATAGTGGTAATGTTTTATGATATGTAACTATTTGTTCCCAGTTAGAGTTCTTATAGAAGTACCTTACACATAGTTAGTTCTTTATATGTATGTTGAATGATATAAATTCGAATACATAGAAAAGCAGATTAGTTTCCTGAAAGTTGTTGAATGACAATAAAAAATTTAAACTCACAGTTTCGTAGCTATTGGTTTCATCAGTGTACAAAGTCCATTCAGATACTGGACAACTAAAAGTGTCAGTTTGTATTAAAGACTTCATAACTAGAATGTCCACCAAACTAATATCGACACATAATAAAACTGTTTACTAGTCAATAGCTGTTTATTGCATTCATTATTCTCTGTTGTGTTTTAAAGGACGATTACATGATGATGAATGAAAAATTATGTCAAAATATCATTGCTTGTATCTATCTCAGATCGGTGTTGGTTTGGTACGACTAAAAACCAAGGGACACTACCAAACAATTATTTCCTCCCAATACAGGATTTTTTATCAGCAGGCACCATCGGTTCTCCCTGGACAAATCAAACACCTAAATTTAATAACTGTATCTACAGTATCACTTCAATTCACTTACAATAATCAACTCAGTATCGACTAACTTCAAAATATTCGTGAAGTTGTAATGAAGAGTTGTGACTGATAGAGTTCAGATTTGTTGGAAGTGAGTAAGCTATCAGCTACTTCGTTGATAAATTGTCGTGAGGTGCAACAAATTGATGGAAATGAGAATTCTACCATCTGTAGCCGCTTGGTCTGGTGGTGGAAATGTGTAGATGTTCGTCGTGAGACATGAGGGTCATGTATTAAATTATGTAGCGGAATCAAGAGTGCTGATTGCTAAGAGGTCTCATACTAAAACAAAACAGTTATCCAGTGCTTTTTGATTAGTTTATTGGCTTTAATAAAGTCATCTGGAATCATAATGAAATCTCCGCAATTAAACCATCCAGTTTAGAAAACGTAATCAAACCAAACTTAATACCTATCACCACAAAGCCACCCCAATACAAGATCAAAACATAACAGTATACTGGTTAATCACTAAATATTAACCAAAATCTATTAGGTCTAACGGTAGCAAATGTTTTTATAACGAATTATGAAAAAACCAAACCGAAAAGAGCGCTGGATGAGATGATATGTCACTGAGATAATATGTGTTTTCGACAAGTTTATCGTATGTAGCAAACACCAAAACATAACCGATCTTCCGAAGTTTTCCAACATACCCTATAAGGATAACCAACGCTCTATGGAATGTGATAAAAAGATGTTGCGATACAGCAGAGGGAGTATGGTACTCTTTAACTCCTAATTTATTGTAAAGATATATGAAGTATCGTGAACTACAACCTGATCAGATCCATACGGGAAATAACATTTACACAAAACAAAGACAAAAATGATTGGAAACTGGAGGGGGAACAAATGCATAGTTAAGTAGCCATAGTTCTCGAATAATAAATGTTACGACAACAGTCCATAAGTTTGATAAGAGCTTAGAGTGAGGAAAACATAACAGTAGTAGAAATAAAGTGTTTGATTTACATGTATCGAAAATAAACAAAATAATCCAAGAAAAGACATTAGTGAAAGTTAGTTAATCACAGTGTAACGAGTAATATGATTTTTATCAAGTCCTTTTCTAGTCCTAATCAAATTCTATAGATCGAGCTGTAATACACTTTCTGTTGACTATCCCCTAAACCAATTTCCATCTCTACATCGTACTGGTAATGTCAGGTCACTTAGATTAGTGACCATATTACAACTAGAATTATGGAATTCGAACAATGTTGTATGTAATTTGACAAGCATCAAATTGATTATTAAAAATTAATCAATCAATGTATAGTACAATGAACTTAAAGATTTAAAGTGTAAAATGAAATTTTACACCATAAAATTACATATCAACAGAATTTTAACTGTATTATTCAAGGAATAAAGTTCTGTATGCATAATGATAGGCAGCCAACTAGATCGTTATATGATTAGTCTTCTAGAGCTTTCCCATTCAAAACAAAAAACAGTAGTCTATTATTCTTTTGTTATTTCATTGATTCTTTAATTAATATGCTGTTATGTAATTATTGAACAATTACAATGAATTTCATTCAAATTATTCCGGAAGTTGATATAATTATGATAGAAATTAATTTGTGCATAAAATTTAAACAAATTAATTAATTAATTACATAATTTATGAATAAATCAAAAGTCTTCAAGCTTTAAAGGATACTGTATATAATTGTTGAATTCAAAGACGATTCATTTGTCAAAAATTTAATCAGCAGGATAAAAAATGATGTACAAAGAGTATTCTTCTTACTTACTATTAGTTGAAAAGATAAGTTATCGAAAGTGGTTTCCACGATGTCCATCTATCAGTTCACGTGCTACTTTGGAACAACATATATTAGTTGCTTGTTAAAAAAAGTCCCTCCTGATTACGGAGAGGTAATTGAGGTTACATTAGAATATCATGTCACTACAGATCATTCAGTCATAACAGATTTCTTTTCTAATGTCTTCCATACGGAAGTCAATAAGTGTCCATCTTTCATCTGCTACTGAAACGAAAACTTTAAGTACAAAGCATCTGTTCAATCTTTTAACCTACCATGGATCTTATCGGAAAAATTTTAATTTAATTACTTAAATTATCAATTTACTCTTGATTCCACATTATTCTTATTGGGAAATGCCTTTGTATTACCTCTTCTTCCTTTACTAATCACTCTTCGATAAAAATATTTCAATAGTAATTTGTTTATTTAATCACATCATGCTTCGGCATTTTGCCATCAGGCATCAAAATGATTGAGACAATCCTCTCCCTACTGTGTTGCCTAAAGCTGGTGACAACGTAGTAACACATATAAATCTATATATGCTAAGCGCTTGTGCTACATTATTCTAGTTGTAAACTCTGCGTAAATGATACCATTTCTCTCTATTACCAAAAATTATTCAGCACATAGATAGTAATGATGAAACTAGACACTATATTTTTAAGTAGGAATAGTTTCTACATTACAAGAGAGATATTAGTGGCTTAGTTACATCGTATTTTTGTTGTATAAGCACCTTCCATACTGCAGATTATTTGACCATGCTATGGTTGAATGAAAAAAAGAGAAACGATCAATTTATGGCATTAAATGACAAAACAGTAGGAGGGCAATAGGATTATATTAGCAATTTTTGATTCATCACTGCTTTCTCGATAGGATTTTAAAATTTCCACTTTACAATAGATTTAAACAACTAAATGTAACCCGGAAAATACTATCATATTTCTACATAGTAACCCTCCAATATGTATTGGGAACTACTCTTTTGTTTAGTAAATGAATAAAACAGATGAAGAAAAATACGTGATGCAGTTGGAAAATCGAACAAATTCTACACTTTTAGGACTATTTTTGTAGGTAACGTGATGCCATCACTAAGTAATCTATGAGATAAAAACACAACTAACATGATTATAACTAGAATAAGCTTGTATATTCTACTGATTTGTAATGGAATGAAACTGGTCAGCCTCTGTTACTCTATTTGCATCCTGAGCGGATTGCCTCGATATAGTTAGTGATAGTACACAAGTAATATTTAAGTGTATCTGTCTGGACACATTAGCTTATTAGTGAACGTGGTGGCATTTGACACGCAGTGGACTAAGTTGGAATCCTAGTGTAAACCTCATCGTTGGGATACAGGTACATTCAGTCGATAAATCCCAAACAGGACGAAACGCTAGTCCTGGATTCTGCTTGTCAATCACAATCCAATTTAAATATAACATGATTATGTAATGTTTATTGGCATTATATCTCAATCTGTATGCTTCATAAATCATTAAATATATAATAATATTAAAATTTTTCTATATTCTTTTCTATATTTCATTTTGTATTTATACTTTTAAAATGTTTAATATAGCCGTTATCGTTTAAGCATTATAAGACGTGATAGAGAATTGGCTGCTAAACACTTAACAACAATTATTGATAGTACATCATGTATATTATGTGAACGAATATTTATGGCATTAATTAATCCTAAACGTGTTTGTTTTAATTGTCAACGAATAATATGTCGAAATTGTTCAGAATTTATATCTAAATACAATGAATTCTTTTGTAGAATGTGTTTAAAAGAAAAGTAGGTTGTATTATATTGAACTATAATAAATTTTGTATTGTGTATTTATTAGTAAAATTTAAAATGTTTGTTTAGTTTTATTTTGAACAGAATGTATTCGTATTCTTATGTTGATATTCACTATGAGACTTGAAATTAGCATATTCATCTTCGAATTCCAATGTCTTAAAAAACTAATTTACAAGTATAGGTGGCTACTGATCTGTCTAACCAACATAAGATTATATAATTTGAAAGGTGTTTTAATTTCTTGTTGTTAAAAATCATGATTGTAATTGCTTCTCAATAGAGGAGGAGTTTCAAATAACGCAAATTTTACGCCATCTACTTCAATGGCTAAAACAAAGTAACTTTAATTAGCTTATTACTATAGAGATTATCTTAGTAATTCGTTGAAGATGT
Organism: Schistosoma mekongi; assembly: GCA_034768735.1. NCBI lineage: Eukaryota > Metazoa > Platyhelminthes > Trematoda > Strigeidida > Schistosomatidae > Schistosoma > Schistosoma mekongi. Next base: position 11,072,752 of record CM068312.1, on the reverse strand, counting down.
TCATATTCAAATAGGATCTAGCTAAGCATAATCTATAATATCAACAATCGAAAAGCCCAAACATAGTTACAGTTAAGGTAAATTAGATTTTTTCTAGTTTAAACTGTAATCTTCTATTTTGTAGTCGATTCAGGTGATTAAGAAACTTTAATAAGTAAAACCATTGTATTAAGTTTTATAATAATATTTAATTAGTATCATAATATGATACATTAGCTGTAAGACTTGGCATCACTCATAAACGAGTACCTTTGACTTGCTATAATATTGTTTGTAGAAACTAGTTCCAAAACTATGGTCCAGATAGAAGCTTTTCTCCATCTTCCTATGAAGAAACGTTTATTTTTCATTTAAATCTGGTTGCTTATACTTTTCATACATTGTTGTTAATTAAGTACCAGTAATAACCATGGAGCACTAGACAAATATTTCGACCTAGTAAAGGGCACCTCAGTGGTGCGTGCTTTCAATTCCGTCAGGGAATTGAGCTCGTATTCACATTATTAGCAAGCAAACAGTCAACTATACTCGTATATACATTTACGTTTCATCATTGACATTTTTATTTCAGCATATTGTTAAATTAATAATGACAAAAGATAAGAGTCATTAACTTGAATACCTGCATTGTTTAATATTATCTTTCCATTTAATTTATATAAGTTTATAATTTCTACTGTTATCCTTTTCAGAGACTATCGTGCTATGACTTGTAATTGGTTTTACGATACAGTAATTCAACGATTTAGAGAATTCGGTAGTACAACTGTTGCTAAAAGTTTATTTGGATCAAAATATAAACGTAAGTTCACTAAATAATTTATAGAAAAACATAGTTTAGAGTTTTCATACTGTTATTTTAATATTCAAAAGTATGGCGAAATAGTCGATTCCATTCTCATCTTATTCTAAACACATCAGCTGAATGTACCTGCACTACAGCATACATCTTTATGATGACTTCTAGGTTCAGTGTGAATTCATAATCTCGATTGTAATGTCCTAGGTAAATTGCTTACTTAAAACTACAATACTGAGCACTCTACTCAATATGTCAGTGGAAACTGATCGATTACATCTCTTAATGAAAAAGATGAAAACTTTGTAAAATCGATTCCTGTATATTTCCATGTCAGATTTTTTTGCCTCAGTAATTACGAAATGATAATCCAATTCTGATTCTTCTGTTTGTTTATAGAACGATTTCAAATCTTCATAACTCGTTATGTTAAATGGCATTATACAAATTATATGTATGGACTCTATTCAATCAGACCAATATCGAGATTGACTTTCACATTAGGTTAACCCAACCATGACCTATAGTATCAGTTAGTCCTGGATTATAACTAATTAACCGATTACATTCGCTTCAAACCATTAAAGTTAGAAATATAGACCAATGAATTCATTCGTAATGACTTAATTTCATATTTTACATTATATGATATCTACAGTTCAACGATTCAATTTTACGGTAGATTTTCATGGGAAACATTCTTAGCCTAAGATGAATTCTTTGTTCACTACACCTTAGTTTCTAATTGACGTCAGTATGTAATGAGAAACAGCTGCCAACAATTTAGTTTTGTTGTTAGAAAGAATGAAATACATTCTTTAAAATATTAATTTGATATGACTAGTAAAGAGATATAATAAACCAGGAAGTGATTTCAGGCTACTGTTTCATCCTGGTATGCGATTCCTCTGAAGCGAACATCCACTACTTCACCTGGAGATTTAGGCCAGTACCTTCAAGTTTCACACTAAATGTTTAGCAATTAGACCACTGAGGTAGCCAGCATAAAATAGATAATATTTTCAGTTTCAGTTAGTCTGTGATAAATTGACCGACTTTATCTACTGCCGTCGATGAGTAAGTATCACAGACTCGACATGGCTTGATTCCACGTTGTTATGTCACCTCTTCCTAGAGCTACAGAATCGCCTCCTGAAATTAATTACTAACGTTCTGATGCTGATTATAGTTGAGCGTTATGGTGATTAATTTCTTTTATGCTTCACTCATGGATAATGACAGACCTTCACGTGTAATATAACTACTAAAAGATTTTATAAATGTGACATGAAGTCATATTTTCAGAATACTGGTAAAAATAATGAGTTACAGTAAGCAGACAATTTTAAAGTCCTTATTAAGTCTGTTAGTCAATAAACTATGAAGTAGCTTTGGAGGCTCCTGGTGTAAAGACAAGATACAAGACGATGGAGATAGGTGTAACACTGACCTTTCGTCTAAAACGGACCAATATGATCTGCTCCTGTAGTCTATACAGTCCGACCATGTAGATGCTGATTGGTTGGATCAAAGTGAGGGAAAAATACCTGAAAATAGGGGACAATACCAAATCGTTTACTGAGTAATAACAAGTTCTTTTATGTAGCACATTTTGGACTAAATAGTAATAGGGAACACGAAATACACTAACGTCTGTGGGGAGGGGAGTTTCCTACTAGAACTGGTTAATAGGTTCATAGGAAAATTGTAATAACGCGGTAAGGTAAATAAATATGCCAATCAATAGTGGGATTATAAAAGGCCTACGACTTAAGTAATACAAATATAATAGTTACTAAATGATAAATGGATGCGGTTTAGTGACAAGACTGCCGATAATAAGAAGCGTAAACTTTATAGACTGTGATTTCCGATTCTTTTTCCAGTTATAACAAACTGGACCATCTTGTTATTCGAAATTTTATTCATATGGTTAGGATACCACTCGTTAGCAAGGGATATCTGGATTCAAGAGAAAATCGATATTATTTATGAGATTTATTTTTGCCTTGCAGTCTTAACCAAATAACTCAGTAATAACATAACAACCTATGAAACTGGGTAACACGGATTTGAATCCTATAGAAACCACTCAGTTCATCAAAAATTCAGATACGTCTAGTTGATAAATACCAACTAGCACGAAACCTACATCTAAGAGTCTCCTACCGATTAATTTCAACCATCTTACATTAGATCCGTTATTATCGTAAGTTTTTTTCCATTCATACTAATAGTTTAGCGCAGAAGGATTATCAACAATTTTACAACACGATGAGAATGAAACAAGGGTTACTATCAGCAAATTGTATTCACTAATAAAATAAAGTCGAAGATTTACAGTTTAGTTAAGTATTTGGTAAAAATCAAGCAGTCGAAATGTTTGAGACATCTTTTAATCTTTTTTTAACCGAGGTAACTTCTGTTGGTAAGTTGAATGTTGTTTCCAATAGGAAACTACTTTTAGATCGTTGTTTTTCTTGCAAATGCTAGACTCCTAGAAATAACTTGGTAAATTTACCGTCATTGTAATTTGTTTGATGAAACTTGAATTTCACATTTTGACTCTAAAAGCGTTTATTATTACTTTCAGTTTGTGCTTCCTACATCAAAGAATCTTAAATCTTATTGGTTCGTTATCTCTTTCAGTGGGCTATTTTCATGTCCCCCTTTCAAGGACATTTCTGCAAATATACGCATAAGTTGAATCCTTTTGACGATGAACTTCCCTAACTAACTAGCTGAGTTAAACCTCAGAGGATAGCTTAGCTTTATTTTGTTATTGTTTTATTAGTCGTCGTTCTCTATTAGCTTATATCAAGGTTTTATCGTGGTTTCTTTGTATACTGGGAAGACTATAATGGATATTTATTTCTTTGTTCTTTGTTCAATTTATTCGACTAATAATGTTTAGCATTGTTTATTGATATGATAGAAAGGAGCAGTTTCATGATTGAAGTTAAATGTAGATTATAAGTTAGTGTTTTCATAATGTAGATATAATTTGCTTTCAATGTAGGCATTTGTAGACAAAATAAGCATAACTTCATATCTTTGATTAGATACATTCTAAAGTATAATTCATTATCGTATACCAACATGTGACTGTTTCTAACAGTAGTAATTTCATCAACATCAATTTAAGTCAGACCATCATAAAGTACATCATCATTATCATGTGATTATTATGCCATTATGTATATTTTATTCGTTTATATATTTTAGAAGTTCAAAATATGGCTGAAGAAGAACTTTGGAATCTTCTATTTCGGTCTTCAACATCCAAACGAAATCCTATAGTATCAAGTAGGTTTTTCTTCGTAAGATATTACTTGCATGTATAATCAAAATAATAAATGATTTAGGTTATATTGCATTCATTGAGCTTCATCGGTGCAAACTTTCATCAGAAGTTTGAACCGATGTTGTCTAGAAGGAATACGAAAATTTCACAACTAAAGTATTTAGCTTAGGAAAGGTAGTATTGCTAAAATCATTCTTTTGAATTACAAATCATATTTATCATCTTACAATACGGGATTTAAGTTCTATAATCTACATGATTGATGAACTTGATAGTCATTGTAAACAAAGAAACAGTGGAATCATCATACCATAGAACTTTCTGTCAGTAGACATATCTGACCACATTAAACAAAGTGAATTGACTGAATTTAAAAATGCTCACCATTTAGTGTCGATTTACTGGTTTAAAAGTTGGGCGTCGGTGACTGGCTTGAAAGTTTGGAGTCATGACTACTCATTGTTGAAAGGTATCATACTAGGAACAATTGGATTGATTGCTCCCCTATATTATTGTTGGTTGACTAAACTGCACGTAATACACATTTTAATTGTTGACCAATATAAACTAAATCAATAAAAAACGTTTTCAAGCTCACTTAGATACCCTTAGTGGTAATGTGTCCAGTGAGCTAGACAACCGATCATAAACGAACTGACCAAAATATCTATGGAACGATTGAAAAACGCACCACTACATGAAGTGGTTGACGATATTGTCCAAAAAAGAAATGAAAGTATGACAATTAATCGATCAAGAGATAAGAGAATAGAACACCAATAAACCCATTAGAAGTTTAATCCATCTCATCTGCTTGAATATTGTAGAAGAATCAGAAAAATCGTATACAGCAGATCAGGCTAAAGAAGCACAAATAAAAAAATTACGAGATCGATTGGAAAAATTAATGGATGAAACTCAATCTGAATTAAACGCTGTTGCTAAGAATAATTCTTTATCGCCAAGACAAATCACTTGGCAATGTAAGTTATTGTCGTTTAAAATTGTTGTATTCTGTCTTCTATTTCGCTTAGAATTAAGCTATTTAAAGAGCAATACTGTAAAGAACACTTGCTTATGTATACGGGGCTATCAGTTTGTATAAGGATATATGGAGTTGGTAACTATTCTACCAGCAGTTTACTAACCAAACCAAATTTACTATCAAGTAATTCACAACTTAGTGCTTTAATAGTACGGTGATTACCACTGAACGATTTGTGTAATAGTCGCACTTATGATGCTCTTGTTGTTGTTGTTGTTGTTGCTGCTGCTGCTATTGGTGATGATAATCATGGTGATGATTACTTCAACCTTGTTGAACTGTTTTCATTTGTAATTTTATATTCATTTGATTTCCAAACTCATTTATTCTTCCATTCATCACTAGAATAACTAAGCAACCTAACAATGAGACAAGGATTCGATATATTCTACCATAGTTTTCACTTACTACTAAACAATAACTACATTACCAGTACTACATTATATTCAATAAGCCATACACAGTAATTATCATCACCTGAAGTGGATATAGTAATAGTATTGTTGTGAGTTATGTGTAGTTTTTCTTTCACTCCCCATACTTCATGTATATTTCAACTTTGAAAGAAGACATCATCTTTGTTATCATGTCTATGATCATCTATTTTAATGTTGTATAGAATGATTGACAGCATTCAATGAAAACGAATTGAGGTACTTTAATTGTTTTTTATTTGACAAGTTGAAATATTAATGGTAACTTTCAAATTAGAAAATATTTTCAACATTTCAAATGAAAGTAAAGTAGAATACATATTGAATGATTTTATCAAACATAAAATTACTACTGATTTAAGTTATTTATCAGTAGTTGTGAGAATTTAAATCATTTAATCAATGTGAAAATCAAGATAAATTTGTATCTTCCCATTGATTTGTCATGGGATGAAACTGGTCAGTCGCTGTTTCTATATGTGCATTCTGGGTGGGTTGTCTTGATATAGTTAATAAATTATAAGTATTGTTTAAGTTGGATTGTGACTGGCAAGCAGAATCTAAGACGCGCTTTTCGTCTTATTTGAGACTTGTCGGCTCAGTAGCCAGGCGGCTTTGGCAAGAAGTGAAGTGTAGATAAAGATTTATCATATTTGTTCATGAAAAATAAATTATAACAAATGATAACAATTGCGCATCATGTTAATACCGTAAACTAAGTCCTAGCATTTTTAGTATCTAGTGGGTATTAGGTTCCAGTACTACTTGAAAATATCCTGTTGGAATAGGACAGTATCTTATACTTCACCAAACTTCTTTGTTATTACAATAAGTGTCATCAAGATGAAATCAAGTAAAATGTGTACTTGAGAAATTATGGTTTATAATTTTGGTAAGGATATTTCCTAGCACAAGTAATTGTTACCTATGAAATCAGTATGTGTGCAACATTTACAACAACTCCTTATATACATCATACATTTAAGAGTTATCTAAATTATTGATATATGAATTGATGAGTAATCGAATAATAAAAGATCATGTAAGTATCTATTACATAGCATAGTAACATGTGAGTAGTGTTCTAGTTGGTGCAGAGAGGGATGGATTGTTTCGACAATATTAAGTTTTTTGTTATTAACTCGTATTCTTGCAAGCTGTTTCGATGACTGCAGGAATCACCAAACGCCAATTGTAATTCCTCTCTCTTGTTACTGGTAGCTTTTAATCCATGTCGTATAAAATTTTAAGTATACAGTAGTCTTTAGTCATTTCATCGTTTTTCCTCCAAGCATGAAAGTCTCCTAGAAAAGTTTAGTATCAGCCTTCTTTCCTTAGATACAGCTGACATCGTTGAAATGATGTCGATTGATTGATCCTCTTGGATGACTCACAAACTTAGCTTGGAAGAACAGTGCTATTGTACTGTAACTAACAGTGTGTAAGAATGACATCTACCGATTCATTCATTCTTGGTATTTCATTTTTATAATAACTGCACTAGTTTTTAGGGTATTCAGTGGAACTACTTATAGCTATTTGGCTGTAATCCTTTCGGAATGATCACAAAACTACAGACCGACAAAGATTCAGTCGTGAAGATTAATAAAAAAAATTGAAAGCATTTACTGTTACATCGATATTTGTTGAACAATTATGTGCTTATCTGGACTCAGCTACACAGTCGATAATGTCTTGGATTACGAAAAAGCATTAGATTTGAGTGAAAATGTAAACAGCGATATCGAGACGTATATCAAAGTAATTTGACTTATATAGAAGAAAATGCGGGTCCTGGACTACATTGCTAGCAACATTCCATTTATACTAAAATTAGTAACTATAAGCAGTATGGAGATAAGGCACTCAGGAAGTACATATGGCTTCAGTGACTGATTATTTGAACCATTGAGTGTGAAAAGTTTACACATTACAACAAATATTTCATGACATTTACAAAGCCTAACTGTTTGCATTCGTCACAGATTAATCTTAGTTAAGTACTAGTGAAAACCCGTGGGCAGTGAACGTGTTTTGTTTTAGTATGGGACTCCTCGACAGTTCCCACCCACCCTCGATTCCTCCAGGGAATTCAACCCAACCACCCTCAATCTGCGACGAATACAAACAACGAGATGTAATGCCTATCGCCACAAAACAATCTCATTAACAAAGACTGATTGATAAATATACAAGTACATTTTTTTCTTTATTTTGATTAAGATGATAGTGTTAGTGTCAAGTTTAAAAAGAATGCCTGCCGAGAATTAAAAAGTTTCATACAAATTCTTTACATAACAACTGAAAGTAAGTGATACTTTTTAACGAACGTTTTCTTCTAACTACATATTTAATTTGCTAGTAATGAAAGGAATTGGTAACATTTTGTCGACTTAAAAGAATGTTGGTAATTTCTCCTAGCAACATCAGTGTGGGTTTGCTTACTTCGTACTAGTTTGCATGTGCTTTTTCCACCCTTTACATGCCTTTTATGCTTATGTTTGTTCATTGTTGTTGGAATGATAAGTCGAATACACTATACATATTGCAATTTATAGCACATTGCCACTCCAATACACACAAATATCCGGCTTCGTCAACCCGTATTCATGATATTCATGATACAAGTTGTAGTGAAAATTTGATTTGTTCATTCTTTAATGTAGGTTTCTTCATCGATTAAGTTATTGGTATCAGTTCAAACTATACAGGTTTATCCTACCTCTGAGTTAAATTTCGTTCATAATAGTTATTGCGTTTTCAGAAGTTTTCGTAGAGGATTGACATCCTCTGAAGAACTATTGAAAATTATAGACAAATAGACAGCTGAAGGAGGTAGGTAGTATGCTTTTTTTGATCAAAGCTTCGTGTTAGTTGGCTCTATCACCGTAGCATACTTTCAATCTATGGAGTAATATTACCAATTGTAGGATTCAAACTAGCACCACCAACCTTCTCATTCGGGAAGATTACTGACAACCTATTTAATCTGGGACTGATATCATGTAGGACTAAGATGTTTATAGTAAATGTCTACTCCATAGTGACTAATGTTTTGTTTATTTAGTTCTTAGTTCTGGATGTTTCAAACTAGTGTTGCCAAAATTCGTGACTTACATGCCGTTGTGAAAGATAACTTTGTCATTAATGACAACCAAAATAGGTGACAAAATCCTGTTACTTCTTTTAATACCATTTCAACAGTACTTTATCCAATACCTTATTATTCATTAGTTTTCATTCATTTTCTTTTACTTTATTCGAAAAATTATAAAATCAACAAGAGCAACGAATGAGTCAGGGTATGAATACTAAGGATATTACTCCATATGTGATGGATACTTTAGAGGGTGAAATTAGTCGAATAGTTGGATATAGTGTGAAGGTATGTTGTAAGTGTTATGTTGAATAGTGATATCATTCTCCATTTTCTTCTCATTTAATTTTCAGTAAATTACTAATTGTATCAAACAACTGAGTTGAGATAGTTTTGCGGAGATTAGTATTAAATCTAGTTATTTTTGGGGTACCACTGAAAACCTAGGGTCACTGGACATCTGTTCTGTCCTAATACGTGGCACTACAACAGTATGTTCCCTTGCCTCTCCACGGGATCGGACCTAGTAGCTTCATGTTTTACACTAAACGCTTAACTATCCTCACCAGTGGGCCAGTCGGCATCCAGTGGTAGGATTTCCATTTTTGTCAATTTTTAATATATCATGACAATCGGTCACTGTCATCGAGGATGAATGTCTCATTTCCGATATGACAGAATTCTATCAGTCATGATTTGTTACTTGAACTTCAGAAACATTATGAAGTCGACTAATTTCATACAAAACTCATCTAAGAAAGCTTTATATGTATCTGTACAATTGAAAGGTATATAATTACAAAAATAAATTTAAAGTATGTTTCCAAGGCAACCGTCCAGTTGAAAACAATTATTTTAAATTCCTGCATTTCGACGCATTTTGATCATTGATTTTGTTTACATACTAGTGGTATTAAAAACATTTTACAATTTTAGTATAAAATTATTAATTCGAAGTGAAATCATACAGTGAAATTTGGCACTGAGATTCAGGTATATCCAACTGACGAGTTACAATTAGAATAAAACATTCATCCTTTATTCCACTTGATAGATACAGTCTAGCTCTAATCACTCTGAAGTTTCATCTATAAGTTTACCTTTTTAACCAGTTACATTCGCAACAAATTGAGTAGAATACTGTGTTTTAGAAACATGTGATGCCTATTTCTTCTAGATTTACGGCAAAATAATGAAATAATAATTGATTGTTTTAAAGTTATAGTAATTATTTATTATATGCTAAACCTACAACATGCCGAAAAGTGAAATTTTTTTTTATATTTATAGTCAGTAACAATACACTAGTAACTAACGTCTGGAGGTGATATTTGAGATTTTATTGATAAGATATGACTAGTGGAGTTCAACTACAAATAGACTAAGTTAGAAACATCAACTGTTGGATACCAACTCAATGATATAATGGTTAAAGTAAAAAGGTTCTGGAATGGCTTCCCTGATTAGGTTGTTGATGCTTGCCAATGATGAGCCCCGTACTTGGACAAAACAGCTGTTCAGTGTTTCCTGATTTTCAATAGTTGTTTAACTCAGTTCAATACGTGATATCAAATTATTATTCAATCTAGATAATCCATATAAATGAATTAGAAAGTTGATTATATGGAATGTTATTGCATAATCTTACTAAACAGAACTATTTATTGTGATTATCAATCCCGTTTAAACAGGGTATTACAGATACAAACAGTTTAGCTGCTGATGATGATAAAGAATCCGTTACAATGGTTGATTGTGATGGTGTGGAAAAACGACTAGCTGATATTCTTTACAATAAGGTAATTATACAAATGTTAATCATGAATTCATGTTCTATTTTCCAAGATGATGTAACACTAAAGTATATATTGTATGAATTGTGTGGAGTACGATTGATCACCTGATTTGATGTGAATAGGAAGACTAAATGTTAAATACTGGGTTCATTGATACATTGTTACGAAAATGATTAAAATTCTTATAAGATTGTAAGTGTTTATAAGATATTCGTTTTGTGCGTTATTACATACCTTGAAGTACTAAAACTTAATGAACTGGTCTTCATATTGACCGTCATATCATAAGGTAGAATCTTATCGATAGCTTGTAGCTTTCACACCACTACGTCAGAATCAATAGTTTTGCGCTTTCAACTTAAGTCAGTTTCATGGATAATGCGATCTTTATCTAGAGTAATCACAAGGAATCTGTAGCGTGATATGATGTAGTTATTCAGTACTTTCTGACTTACAGTAATTTTTCCAATAATATTAAGAAAACTATCTCCAAATTATTTGCGATCATCTACATACCCGCCTTATATAAATTAACATGCAACGTGGCTGAAGGTAGTCAGCAATAAGTATACTTAACATTTATTTAGTGTTAGCTTGCACTCTTCATCAAAAGAACTGAAAGATTCCATGTGTTTTAAACTGGTAGCTAAGCCTGAGACTTTCCAAATTATGAAACAGGATGATATGGGCTAGAATCCTAGTGATGCAATAAATGCCTCTGAAATTCAAAGTGCACCATGTCCTCAGTATATATTGCTTCGGATGCATACATTAACTATATTGTTAAGTATGATAATAATAATAGTCCCATCAGCTATATACTTTGTGTCTTATAAAGTCATTGTTGATTTACGGTCACTAAATAAAAATACTTAATCTTCTATAAATGCAATTTATTCAGCTTATCCAATTATTCGTTATGTAAAGTATTCAAGTTAGTATGTGCTATAAATTGATTCTGTGTATCGTTTTCTAGCTCTTTACGGATCCTAATTCTTCGAAACAAGTAAGTTACATCGTAAATGATAACATTTGTCTCATTTAGACATGTAGAATGAGATGACATATGACACTAAAATGATAAAGATCGGCAGCTTAGGTGGACAATTTTAGTAGTAATGTGTTCTTTAGACTTGATGATTTAATCATGTTCCTATAGTTGATTTTCTAGACAACATTATTAGTATATATTACACACAGAAGTGAATTGTCTAATTATCTCACAGATGTAAAATCAGTCTACTCTGATCACAGCTTCTGCAAATGGTTAATTTTTATGGTATACTTTTAACTCTATCTATCTGTGTATTTTTACTGGCTATTCTGTTCATTTGGCCTATCAGTCACGTAGCAAGTTAACACTTTTAGTATATATTGGTAGAAAGAATTCAAGTCAATTTCCCTATTAACTGTAGATTGGCTTAAATGACATGCTTCCAGAAGATCCTTGGTAGTATTAGTATCTCTCCGATCTAGAATTTGTGACTTTTCAAATCATATTCATAGAATTGTCAATATTCCTTCATATAATTTATCACAAGTCACACCACCTTACTGCTAATTTAAATCCACATATATAAAAGTGGAAAAAGTATTCGTTTTGTCTAATGTTATGCCTTTATCAGACAATGAAATTTATTTTGTAGAGGATGGTCTATTCGTCGTCACTTACTGTTGTCTTTTTGAGTATGTATAACCAATAGAAACACTGACAACGACTTAATCCATTAACCTATATAGAAAGGATCAACTAGCTGTACCGTCAGAGATCAACGGGAAACAACAGTCAATAAGAACTAAGAAATAAATGAAGACAATAAATACTACAATGACAAGCAATTATAAACAAACCGAACTAATTTAATACATGTGCAATTTCTGTAGTACTCATTTCTGATGATGTTTTTAACTATGACAACGTCTAACTCAGAGAATATAATACTACTAAATGATCTCATAATGACAAACATCAAGAATTGCTGAATGGTCACTTCGTAACAATCGTGTCGTGTACACGGTGAAAACTAATGTCCCTAGTTAGTAAGCCCACATTACTGAAATATCCAAAACAAGTATTAAATAGCAGTTTCCTACTACCATTCTTGTTTTCAGTTGTTTTGTGGTAGACATGTGGAAGTATTTACAAGTAAACATTCAAACTCAACTTAAAGACCATATTGCAGCCTAGATTAATAAAATTGGAAGTGCACATAACACTAGACTTAATGATACAGACAACTTATCAATAGTCGATTAATCTAATAGTAGTGCTTTTAGTTCTGTATCTTTTATCTTATGGCATGTACGTAATACTGCCAAATCGAAAGACTTTCTAATTTATTGGAATACTTCACCAGTTTCTAAATAAATGAGAACATAATATATGGCTTCGATCAAATAGTTTCCTTATGTGACAAGTCATATTCCATTCATACACAAATACTGTCGAGTACAATGTTATATCTGAGAAGAACAGTTGCATATCATGTCTGACTCCCTTTAAATCAGCTACTTCCTCCATTTTGTTAATTAAGGATTCTCTCATAAATCGTTTTATTAAACACACATGTTAATATTATTTAAGTTTTGGACAAAACAGAAAGACATGACCACTTTGTAAATTGACACCCAACTCTTCTTCATCATTACCACGTCAATGGCATCCTCATAATGTTCCTTTTTAGACAACTTGATTCTCATACCAACAGTTTATTGCTCTTTTTTCATTATTTCTATCTAGGAGACTGCTACAAGCATTTCATTTCAAACATCTGGTCCAGTATCAACTAATGCCAATTTAAATGACTTCCTGAACAATACTGTAGGCGAATCAGTTTATACAAATAAAATGGAGGAATTCAATGTTACGGAAGGTTTTCCAGTTCGCATGGAATACACTCTACCATATGATGAACATTGTGGTTAGTATAAGAAAATAATTTGATACGGAATGGTTGCAGTTTTTCATGTATTCACAGGGAAATTTTTTCATTTCAGTGGTTTGATAGTTAAGCGCTCATCAAAAGAACCATGTAGGTTCTGGGTCCCATCTATGATGAAGTCTTGACTGTAAACTTTTAATGCTGCTTGATTTTCTATGGTAATTTAATCGAAACCAATTCCTGATAAAAAAAAAATTAAAAAAACAGTTAAATGAGTGATTCTGATGAAATGACAGTATGTGAATGGTGTATTGAATGGAAAGTGCACTCATCGCATTACTTTGCATTAATGAATACAACCTGTCAGATGCAATTCAAGCATTTAGAAGTCAATCTCATTTACTTGACTTAGGCATTCGAAACTGTATTGACGTGACTACAGCTACATATATCCAACTGATGAACTGTAGTATTTCTTAGATATACTCAAAGTTTACAGTAAACGCCTTTATTACGTCAGTTAGTCTTCATTTGTTTATCTGTGAAATTAGTCATTTCTCACACTCTAATATCGTAAAAAGTTCTTAAGAATAATTAACTAATTGTAACTTCAAGAAACATTGAAGACTACATTGTTAAATGCTTACAAAAACTTATTTGCAAGTTTCCCTGAGAAACACTAAGAAAATAATTTTCCAAATACAACTAATTAATTTTACAACAAATGAAGTACGGCTGGCGGTATTATCATAGATAGACGTTTTGTCCTTTTCAAGATATCGATTACATTTACCTCAATTCCATACTTATGTTTACACGATTGAGCTTAATACCTTTTGCTCCAAACAACAACACACTATAAATACTAGGTTCAAACAACTATTCACTTTCCAATCAGTGCGAAGGAATAGGATTATAATTTCTAAGTGTTGATGTTCTAGAATGAATTATTATTAGCTCCTGTTAGCTTATTGCGTATCCTAAGTATATGCCTTAATACTAAAACGATTAGGTTTACCATGTATGTTAAGAAAGAGTATCAACGCTGAGATGATACCAATCTTTACCATTAATATAAAAACATCATACCCTTTAGACAAAAGTATAGAAATCAAGACTGGAACATCTTATAATTTTACCGCATATTCATGTGATCAAGTTATGATTTAACTCTTTTGATTTCTATATTTACTTCTCTTTTCTCCCATTTCCTAAACATCCAGACCTTCGATGGTATAAACTAACCAATGAAAATCAACGTGTTCCAGTCAAATTTGATTTTCGTATTGAACATGTTATTACAGGCATAATTAGTGTATCAAGTAAACAACAACAAATGAAACATCATTATCATCAGTATCCAAAACATCCATTTGTTTTATCCAACTCAGGTTTTATTACAAATGAAACAAAACAAAAGTTGAATCAATTGAATCGTGAATTATCAGAATTTGAATTAAACAGTAATAATATTAATAATAAAATAGTTATTCATTTACAGCATCATCTCATCATATGGGCATGTAAACTTGATGACTCTGGACATTATCTTGCTTCACCTTCATATCCGTTGAATGCAATTGGGACATCAACAATTAAAGAAAAAGAATATGTACTACATGTTACAAGTAAGTTGAGAAAAGGAACATTCATTTTATAAGATTGAGGTTATCTTCATTTTTTGTGAATTACTCAATTAACATGACGATGAGTGAATGATTTGGAGGCATTTGAATCCTCCCGTTGATTTGTTGTTAACTGAAGTTGATCAGTTTCTGTTATCTTATGTACATTCTCAGCGCATCGTCCAGAGTAGTTCACGAGTATGATGTGAGTTGGATTGTGGTTGTCATATGAAATTCAGAACGCACATTTTGTCCCATTTGGGTCTCGTCAGCCGAAAGTACCTACGTTTCATTGTCGATGTCCACACCTAGACTCGTTATGGTTCGTTTCAGGCAGCTGGATATAATTTAAACTAACGTTGATAGCCATCACTACTCTGTACTATTGGACATGGTGATTATTAAATCAGTCATGCTAATTTTCTACAACTGAGCATTTATTGAAGCTCGGGACACTACTGCTATTTTTCTGTCTACCAAATGATTATATTTAATTGACTATTGACCCCAGACTCATACAGAATAATAACACCTCGTCACAAAACGATTATTACATCACCACTAGTGTAAGAATTCACAAAGGCTTCTGAATAATATTGACTTCTACAGTAACACGAACGTTCGCCCAATCGTTTCAGAACTAATAGCTGCCAATGATGCAATTCAATCAAATCAAACAATTTTCAACAATATAAATGTTCAGCTCCTCTGACAAACTTTATTTTTTTCTTAACTCATGTTGATTCAAAAGACAAATCTTACAAGTGAGATTTATTAATAAAGATCAAAATAGGATCATTTATTCTATTATTTTAATTACAGTAAATATTAGTGAAACAATTTATCAAAATGATGTGTTAAAGATATAGTGATAGAATAACGAATAGAATTCTACCATTAGATCCCGACCCAGTGATGTAGAAGGTTAGGTGTTTCCCAACTTAAAGCCTCTGGTGCGGAATCTGGTATGTGCACTACTGAGGAGTTCCACATTAAAATGAACAAGTGGTCCAGTGCTTCCTGGTTTTGAGTGGTACCCTACCGACAATAATCTGTTACATATTCAACCAATTAAAATACCAATCTCCACAAAAGTAGTCATCTAAACTGAAATATTAGTGTAAGTTAAATTTAACTACGATATGTTGTATTCCATTCAGTACATTCACGTCAACGTAAACAGATAAAGTGTGTCAAACATTTGATTCTGCACGATTTCTTGCCATTTTCCGCTGTTTGCAACTGGTGATAAGAATTCTCGTAACAAACTAATGAGTTCATTCTACTATCCCAAATTTTGTTCTTCTTGAGTTATTTACATTCTTAAAGGGATCGTGATGGATGAAATTGTAGATTTTTAAGATTTGACATCCTCAATACTAACCGTATTTTAACCAGAGTTCTAAGTTATTTATTGCACTACATTATAATGTAATTTACGTTAATGACCACATTTCAAGCAATAACTTCCACATATTTGTGTATCTCATCTAGTGTGTTAGGCTTCGTTGCACTGGATATGTCTATAAAAAGTAGCCGTTGATATACTTAGATGTTTGAATTGAGATCTTGATTGAAAATTATATCCTAAGACGTACTAAATGAACGATAGTACAGTCAAGAAATTGGTAACCTTATTATGAATAGAAACGATTAGTAATATATGAAACTCAAGTTGCAAATTATGAAATTTATCTTCGTATTTGTTACGAATTCATAGTGCCTACTAAGTAGTAGTATGAAACAACATTTTAAATTTCTTGTTTCCCTATGATATAGTCTACACTAAAAATCCTGGAAACAACAAACAGTAAATTGTATTGTTTGTATTCTTCACAAGTCGATCTTGGTTGGGAGTCAGTGGGAAAGAAGGAGCACAGAACAGTCGTCTTGTCATAGTAGGAGACTCCTCAAAAGTGCTCACACTTGATCATACCAGGGAACTGAACTCATGGCTTCCAGATCCGCTACCCTAATACAAAAAATCTGTGATATGTACCAATCCCTACGGAACCACGGGAACCAATACACGTCAAATATTATGAACCTTTAGGACTACCAACAACAACTTAGTGTATTCTTTAGTGGTTTTCAAAGACAAAATGTTTTAGTTATATGACTAAGTTATCTGTTAATACATGAATGACTGAACAATAAATTCCCAATCAGTATTAGACAAATTGATGTTAAAAAATGACTGGTTGTTGTGGAGATTGTTAAATTTTAATCTAACCTCACTAACTGACCTGAATTAGGCAAACAATGAACACCAGACAGCATGGGTAGACAACCGTATCGTCTTAGTCTGGTGATCCGTAAACTTTTAGGCTTCATGGTGAATGCTTAACAGGTAGACTACTAATCCGATAGGCAACCAATGGTCGGCAAATCTAGCTTTGGTCAATTCAGGATATGTTTGTGCCATATTATCCCCTACTATCAGTGGATAGCTGCATCATACTTAACATGGATGGACTCCACTAGTCACACCTCAAAAGAAACTCTGGAATTATCTGCCATATTAAAAAAGATTGTTTTGGGTATATAAGTCTGATATTTTAGAATTAATCCTATCATTTCACTTATGTAGAGTAGACGTAATCAATTATTAGAGGATTCATATATAACCGAGAAGACGTTGTCAATCTTATTGTTATGATCTGCTTATATTAAGTATCCAAGATTATCTCTGGTAGTAATTTTCTTTATACCTTTAGTTGACCGTCTAAGTACATGCTCACATGCTCTGGAGGACAAGAACTGCTTAGTACAGCTTATGTAACTAGCTTCACATCAGCAATTAAATTGATTGATATAGATTAATGTGTAAAGAGTTTGTATCTTATCCTTGATTTGTTACGTCAACGATCGTTTAGCTGAAAAAGTAAAATGTAACTTAACGACACTTATTATGCATGTTATTAATGATTAATCTCCTTGTTGAAATGCCACTTACCGTGTAATATTCAAGATCTCATTGTAGCTAATGATTCTTCATTGTTGCTTTTTTTCAGAGGCTTGTTTTCAGGCCACAGCATGTACTTATTGATGGGCTCAATATAATAACCGCCCTTATTAATTGTTTTTAGTTTATCTGTTTCTTTTTCTATGCTGTCATGTGAACAAATATAACAAATTTAATGACTTAGACATTACATGAGATTCATTTGATGCTGAAAGGATGTGGTGCTGTGAGAGCGTATGTACTGTACAGTCCAAGTTTCTTTTCAAATGTGCCTTTGCATGACATATCCAGTCCTTTGGAGATTAGGACGTCAAGAAATGTCATACTACTACTACATTCTACATCTTATGTGGATTGAACTGAAGAATGTACATAATTAAAAATATTTACTGTGATTGGTTGACAGTTTTGTAGCATTCATTAAGGTACTATCTCCATAAAGATGATGGTGAAGGGGTGATTGCTCAGTGGAACATGTAATGGTTGGTTATCTAAGATATATTCTAGTGCAGGGTCTAGGATAGACCCCATAGCTACTCCATCTATCCGTCTGTAGAGCTTATTAATAAGTATAGAATCAATACTCATTGCACATTTTAACAGAAGTTCTGTTGATTTATCAAAGAACAATTTGATTATTCCCTATTTTTACTAATTTACTTATTCATAAAAATGCCTGAAGAAATAATCAGTTACAAATCAGATCATTATAGCAGAATAGCTTAAAGCCTATACAGTAAGCCAGATTTTAAACTAAACTAAACACTACTAAAGTTGTTTGGACCTGACCAAGATTGATTTTGGTAGGGTACCATTGAGAACCATAGAGTAATCGTCAACTGTTTCGTCCTGGCATGGGACTCCCTATCAGTTCCATCAGGTTTATCGAACTCACGGCCTTCTTGTTATTGAATACCTAACCCATTGCACCAATGGAGCGGCGTTCAGTAGTGGAATTCCCACTTACACGACAATTGCTTTGCACGACGATAATCTATTGACATCTATGACAAGTATCTCACTCCCAACAAGTCTAAACTCCACCAGTCATAACTTCATACTATTAAAGTTGTTTAAACCGATAATGAAAGCTACATGATCAAATTACTTAGACCAAAAGTGACACAACAGTAACATAGTCCAAGAAATTGCGTTGCTTATTAAAATCACTTTGCAATATAATTAGTGATGAAATATATTTTGTTACTAATGAAATGTCTAAATTATATTCATTAATCCACGTATTTTATTTTAAATATTCAGAAATCAACCGATCAACAGCTAATGTCCAACGTTCACCAGAATTTCTTGAACCACTTATTGTACAACCTATTAACTGTAGTGATAATGATCCGTATATTGAAATGACATGTATAGTGAAAGGAAATCCTACACCAAGATGTTTATTATATCGAAACTCTGTACCTATCCCAGTGATTGTAATGCCTTTACTCAAAATTGGACTTAATGAACCACTATCTGTATTGAGTTCTTTTACACAAAAGTATCTTGTCACATTATCATTGTGTAATATAAATAATGCCAGAAAAATTACACTGCGTCTCAATCGTCCATCTAGTTCAGAAGATATAGCTACCTATAGTTGTCGAGTATGGAATTGTCATGGTAGAACGATTACATCAACTGATTTATCTATGCAAGGTATTCATTAACCAAGATTTATATTACATTTATACTATAATCATTTTCTTTATTTAGTGAGTAGTATATCAGTGATTATGGTACTTTACAATCCTCCTCCTTCAATTTGATCACATAGATTACATCGTTACTCCTCAACTGAATACTGTAGATCAAAGCTGAATGTATGAGCTCGTAGTCGGTATTTGAGTTAATATGATTTCATCCAGCACAACTACTTTCTATATTTTTTTATAGCAGACATTTTTGAAAAATTTGAAAATCTTGTTGACAAACACTAAACGGTTGAAAATCCCCATTACGAGGAACAGAATTAAGGGTCTTCAGTTCGTGAAATCACCTCTTAATATACATATCATTGAGTTAACGTCCATTGGTTTCTATGTATTACTTCAGTCAAATCATTACGTTACTAAACCATCACTTATTGCTATTGATTATATATATTGCATAAACGACATGAATGAACTCCAGTAGTCATAGCACCTCACTTGAACTCTAAAATCATACGTCAAAGTTTGTTACTGATGACGTTAGTAATGATGAATGTTAGCATAGAATGCTGTGGACACTGTTAAAATTAAAGTTTCATAACACAGATTGAATAAGTTTTATACTAGAATAAAATAGTTTTCCATACTATTCTGGATTTTTATAAGTTACTTACCGAACATCAATCCGTGACATGAGGCTTCGAATTCAACAATCTTTACAACAAGTTAAGATTAACCACAAAAATTTATCGGTTCATTTTTATATCATCCACTATAATGATTTATTTGTTGCCATGTTTAGATCATTTCTTTAAATTCGACTGTCCTCCAGAAAAGTCGATATTGATGGATAAAATTAGTTTAATGAAAATTGATTCAGTTCAATCAGCAGTATATTCTTCGGAGAAGTTTCATCAAGTAAGATTGTTCTTTCTCGAGAAAGAGATCATCAGATTATTTTTCTGTATTTATTTTTATCTTTTATTACTATATCAGAATGATAATAATCAGTAGTAGATGTAATTAAGTTGTAATTGATGAAAATATCCAAGTTTCTGACAGAAAGTGATACATTTATTAAAGCAAAGTGAACCTAACAACATTGAAATTTATATGGGAACTTATCAGTTTTATACTTCTTTAACGACAATCGAATTGTAGGTTAAAATTATAAACCATGTATTTTGGTGATGTCTAGTCAGGATATAATGAAATCGAAGTTATGAAACTTACTTATCACTTTGTGACTAATTATTTATTCTGTTATCATTCAGTATCCCTGTCCTTAGAACCTAAGCAACTAGTTTCGTGGACTGCAAAAGTCAGGACTGAACGAATAGTTTTACTGCCAAAAGCCGGTTGTTTACAATCCCAATCCATATATACATATACATATGGTTAAGGACTGATTTAAATAGGGACAAGTGAATTCTAGCACTTGCTATGTTATTGTGATTATCCTATACTTGCTTCTCATTTAGAACATAGTTATGTACTGCGGAATAATACACAGTGACCTTGATAATTTCAAATCAGAATACGGACACATTTACCCCACGACTACCAGTCCCCAAAGCCAGAATAGAGAAAACAACGACTCACGAGCCAACCAGACAAAATCAATCCAGTCCAATTCCGGTCATATTATATTTCAATCATACGTTTATATATACACAAATTCAGACCGCACAGTAAGCCAATTAGGTATTTTACGTTAATACAAAAAAGAAGAGATCGTGGCAGCGAATGGGGAGGATAACTTGTACACAACTAATTAACTGTAGTTCACAGTAAGAAACAATGTACGAAGAGTAAATATACTAAACGGGAGGATAGAGTAAGAGGGACGTAACAATAATAGAAATGTACTGCTTACATTACACACTACCAGAATAAATGAATTAGTTCTCTAAAATACAGTTCTGAAAGTTTTTCACTGTTCTTTAGTAGTTCGATATAACAAACATGATACCATGTAATCAATCTGGTAATTCTGATTGTATAATTCACACATTGTTATAGTCGGAATAAAACAAATATAACGACTGTGTTTATCAGAGTGGATATTAAAAATCTGTATCCATGCTGGAATTTGTATGATTCCAAAATTTCTTTTTGATAAGCATGAAGACGAAAATATTCATAAAATTACTAATTCCACTCAACTTACTTATATTCAAGTCAATATTATGATAAAATATACATTAGTAACCTGGGTGTATATATCTATAGAATGTACATACATCTACGACAACATTCTGAAGCAAACAGAAACCCTTCATCTATGAATTCGAAGTTGTAAATATTATCTAATAACTACTAATCTATGGGTATTAATTGTTATAACACCTGGAAACGATAAGTATGTTTTACGAGTGTTACAGTGCTTAATTGAATGTTTGTTGTTACGGTTACAACACTATCGGATAGAACAGTCTTTGAACAGATGTGTCAATATTAGTGGCTAGTAATTAATAAGAGTCGAAAAAGATAAAATATGCCTTTGCATTTTAAAGCTTGTAACTAATCATAATTTAATCGAATCAAGATCAGAATGATTATCAGCATATTTCAACTGGGATAGTTATTTTTTGTGGAGATTAGTATTTTAATTGATTAAATATGTTACAGTTGGATTTTGGTAGAGTGCCACTGAAAACCAGGAAGCAATAAACAGATTGTTCGTTCTAGTGTGGAACTCCTCAGCAGTATACACCCCAGATCCTCCACCATCACAAATTGATGGAAGTGGGAATTCTACCAATGGATATCAGCTAGCCCAGTAGTGCATAGGCTTTTGCCATCAACCTCAAGCCCCTAGTGCAGAGTCTGTGGCGCTCACTGCTGAGAAGTTCTACGTTTGAGCGAGACAGCTTTCACGTGCTCCCTGGTTTTCAATGGTACCCTACCAACATCAATCTGTGACATATTCAACCATGCAGTATATTTATCACTTCACTATCAAATATGACTCATATATACCAATCTATGATCGATTATTATTAATATCATTTTAATTCGAGTTATGGCTAACAGTAATATCCAGAAGGCGTGTTTCGTCTTGTTTGGAGTTCATTAGATAAAAATACATTCATTTCGGTGTTCACATTCAAACTCACTTCCCGTTTCTCTAAACACTAGCAATTTTTCGACTACTATACTGAGACAATTTTGCCACTAATCTTTTTTATGGGCTTCAATATTTTAGCAAGTATTCATATTTCTATACTAAAGAATAAGAGGCACGTGCATCAACAAAGACTGGTTACATAAATTGATAAATATCCACATTCGGAAACTATATGCACAGAAGCAAAACTAACAAATACTAAGTCTATTTATTCATATCGATAATTTTACTAATTAATATGGTGAATGGTGTGTTTTTATTGATTCCGAATAGTTGGTGTCTAAGAGTTTACTAATCAAAATGGTAGCTTTTAAATGTTAAATAATTCAATGAGGATGGTTATTTTTGTGGAGATTGGTTATTTTATTTGATTAACTATATCACAGATTGATGTTGACAGGGTACCATTGAAAACCAGGGAGCACTGCTAGACAGCTGTTTCGTTCTAGTGTGGAACTCCTCAACAGTGCGCACCCCAGATTCCGCACCACGGGCTTCAGGTTGACGCGAACGCCTAACCATCAGCACCACTGGGTCGGAATCCAATCGTAGAATTCCCACTTCCATCAATTTGTGATATAGTCAATCAAATAAAATAACCAATCTCCACAAAAATAACCATCCTCATTGAACTATAATAATGAGCTCATTAGTGACTAACTCCAGGATGTTCCTGAAGCTCTACTGAGAAGTCATGACTGGTGGAGTTCAGACTTGTCGGGAGTGAGACAGTTATCACCAATGGAAATGGATAATCGTCGCGCTACATATCACAAATTGATGGAAGTGGGGATTCTACCATTGGATGCCGACCCAGTGGTGTAGATAGTCAGGCGTTCGCCATCAATCTAAAGCTCCTGGTGCGGAATCTGGCGTGCGCACTGCTGAAGAGTTCCACACTAGAACGAAACAGCTGTCTAGCAGTGCTCCATGGTTTTCAATGTTAAATAATTCATAGAATATTGAACCAGTTTATAGAATGTGTTCTTTAATAAATGAATTGCTTCACAAAAAGGTTATTTGAAGTAAAAACTTATTAATTGTTTTTTATATACTCAGAAATATCTATCAAAATGATCATCAGAGATAAATTTCACCTCTTTTATATCTTATATTTCTGAATTGACTCCCTTCTCAAAGTTAAGATTTATGAATGCATTGATTCTGTTTTATCCTAGCATGGTGATTATTTTAATGAAAAGGAAGAATCCTCAAAAATCCTACTTTTAAGTGATCTACATGTCAAGTATGAAATATTTTTGGTATACTGTTAATGTAATTTTGGTTCTTCATACTGTTAATACTGCACTATTCAATATCTGTTTCACATTAATTTTTTATTATTTTGCTGAACACTACTGATAAATAATCAATAGGCAACATCATCCTAGGAAAATGTAGTCATTAAGATAAAATAATTGATTGTTTATGTTGGTCATAGATTGATGTTGACCAGGTATTACGGAAAACCAAGGAATAGTGGGGGGGATATTCCATTCTAGGGTAGCACATCCTAGTGACTCTTCTCGATTTTATCAGGGAATCAAACCTAAAACTTTCAGGTTTCGTTAAGCTTCACTTTAGAACGAAACAGATATCCAGTTTTTCTCGGTTTTCAGTGGTGCCCAACAGAGGTTATTCTGGGAAGATTATAAACAACAAGTTGAGTACCAGTCTCTAAAAGATCATCTCAACTCCTGACATGAATCTGTCGAAATCTAATAATCATTGTCACCATTACATTTGCTAACTTACTTATTGAACATTTGTAAGTTACCAGTTGCCAAGTTAATGATATTAATCGGTGTCTCCTCGAAATCATACACAGGTAACAACTTAGACAGTTTATCACAGTCTTGATATTTTTCTTGTGGTTACATCAGCCGTTGTAAACATCCGATAAACTCGGATCTAGATGTAATATCTAACAGCTCATCATAAATGTATGTGCTACGCACCTTGATGTAATGGATCAAATATGCCTCCAATTAATTTCATACAGCCGAGGATAATTACTATTTGTCCCTACGAAATAAGAAGATAGCATTTAGACGAAAGTCCTTCACTATTACAGTAGAAGACATACTTAGACTTATCTGGATGATAGGAACATAAAATGGTTACTAAAATTCTAGAAGAAAAATGTCTATGACAGTTGTATGACGAGTCTTTGATAAGCTTACACTTTATGCAATACAAAGATCATAGTTGCTGTACGCTTGAATAGATGTACCACAGACACAAGTGTCAGCGAGGCGCTGAAAATAGACTCGAAAGAATGTGATTTCTGTCCCTTTTAGCCCATAACTTTATATTAAAATATGTTATACAGTAGACTAAGTCATGCTTGAATAGTTCAGCAGTGAATGACAAAATTAAATTAACATCAATAAGAATCTTTGTAACCAAATTAAATTTGTAAAGTGGTAGGTTTCCTGAAAGTTTCGATCGCAATTTATTGATGCGTACTATGGTATTAATAAATACTGTGTTGTATTTCTACTGACTTATGCCATAAAAACTGTACGCTGACTAATGTCGTATTTGTCCACTACTTAGTACTAATTGGCCACTAGACTGTGTAACTTAATATCACATTGAATTATGATCCGATGGAAGCAACATGACAAAAATTGATATGAAACCATAAACACTGAGTTTCTTGTCGGATAGCGTCTAAAATCTTAACAACACTAGTAATTCTACTGTGAATTGAATATTCTTTTACTGACAAGTGATAATAATTACATCATCAAAGCTCAAAGTTCCCAATTGATTGTTTCTAACAACATAAATTCGAAGTATTTAGATACAGTGAAGATTTGATGTGGTGACAAGTATTGTATTTCTATCTTTATGTGCTGTAAATGAATCCTGATTATCCTCTTTTTTTACATTTCTAGTATCGATGATCCAAAAAGAGATAACCAAGTAAGTATTTTTGTGTGTAATTTACATAGATTACTGAAAAAATATTTCAGTAGTATGTATTCATATTCATGTGAACAAAATGATAAGTATAATGTGCTTCGTTCCATATCATTCACAATAATAATAAACATGAAATAATCTGATTTGTTCGTAATGAAATTAATATTAGTAGATATAATGCATATCAACAGATCTATTTAGCGTTTCTATGCTCAACTTTAGACAAAATATAAGTAATATTCAATTCAGTAGTATTTTCTGTAGAATTCCTACTGAATTAATTACTATTGTATGCATATTTGTTTGTTTCATTTAGAAATATTTTGGTTCCACTGAAAAGCTTCCACTTGATAATAAGTAAGTTCTTAGGCGTCACTTAGATTTTCATTCATTTACGTTATAAGAAGAATAGTCTGACTTCAGAAGGTTCTGGTGAAATCCTAATTAATCACTTGGCATCCATTTACACTTGATCGATGTAGCAAATTAGAGCACATAACACTTTTATAACTCCTAAACATTTGATAAGGAGTCTGTTAGGCAGTTAAAAAGGTTCATAATTTACGACAGTATCCGTCATATACTCTTCTAGTATATGTATTCATACAAAATTCTGTCTAAATGTAAGTAGAACTGAAGGCATCTGTCCAAATTGAATAACCTACTACCATAAAGAATAATAGACTATCAAACTACATATATGAAATAATTCTAACAATTTTGCTTCGATTTGAAGTAGTTCCTAATGAAAAACACATACGCCTAAAGATCAACGGTCTCCTTCACAGAAAACTATACTATTCCGGTATATCACAAGGATTTTAATCACTCACTATTTTTTCCTCCGGTGAATATTCACATTGGTGTATACTGTAATCTTTACTTAGGAGAACATGGGATGATTAAAATTCAGAATGCCATTAGTTGACGAAGGAGTCGATTACTCAACACTTTGGAATTTCTACATACGTAAACGATGATACCCAAAAGCCCTTTGAAACGCATTATTCAGTTATTAGTGCTTAATGAGATATATTCATTAAGCTACAATATAACAGCTAGAATATGTAACTCAATATTCATGGTGTACTATGTTTTAATGATAGGTGAATGAACAAAATAGCGACAAAAATAACACAATACTTCATCAGTCTTCAAAGTAATGTTGTTTCTAGTATGTATTGAATTGACGAATGCCAACTAACACAAAATCATGGTTCAGTGCTTTTAGGAAAATGCATCTAAGCACTCATAACCTTTAAACCACTCAGTTACAATGAATATCACATTGCATAAGTGAATAATAATTCGTTTACATATACGTATATATGAGTTTTATATACAAAGTTCCTCTATCCCCAATTTTTTATTTCTAGTATCAGTGAGCCAAAATGGAATGACCAGGTGAGTAGTTTTGCGCTACACTTACAGGTTTTACGAAAAAGTTTTTATTTTTACACCTGTGAATAGGTTATGATTAACATTTTGGAGATCATTATTGTCTTAGTTTATAAATTCGTCATAGATTTATGTTGGCAGGGTACCTTTGAAAACCAAAGAACACTGGACAACTTCATCGTCCTAGTATGGGACTCCACAGTAATACACACTTGCAATTCTACCAGGGGATTGCAACATATAGCCTTCAGGTTAGTGAATGTCTAACCCTATGCATAAGTGGACCTTCTGATTTCCAATTGTAGAACTCCCACTGTAATCGATCTGTGACACAGCATGATGTTCATCCATTGTCATCAGTGATAATTGTCTTACTACCGACAAGCCTGAACTTCACTAGTCAAGACTTCTCACTGGGAAAAAACAGTTTTCCAATGTTCCCTGGTTTTCAATATTACCCGACCGACATCAATCTGTAATGAATTCATTAATTATAACGAATCTCTTATTTGCATAGTTAACTTAATGCAATGTTAAATAAATCTGGCACATAAATGAGTGAAGACTATCCTTTGAAAATTATGTGTATAGACCTCGTGATACTCGACACCTACCACCAAGACGTGTCCGAAATTTAATTTTAAAATACTTATTTATGCTTTAATTACATCTGTAGCATTGTCTATAAAAGTGACTTCAGGTGAAATAAATTTGAATATCAAGAAGAGTATAGGTAATTACAAAAGTGAAATATTATAATGCCGAGCTATAAACGGACAACCTATCAAGTCTAATCTCTGTGTCACTAAGATCCTTGTGGCTAAGATGTATCTGTTAAACATTCAGTAACTATAATGTTTGTATTGCTTGAATGGTATGCCTTCCATGGATTAATTATCGATTTCTTAATCTGTTCTTCTTTCCGTGTTTTTGTAGTTTTACAATTGACCTATTTTTCTAATTTCCGTACACAACTTCTTTATTTCAATTCTTAATGTATTTTGTTTTTCCTATTAGTCCAGTATGTGATATATATAAAAGCCTTTGTTCTTACTCAGTAAATGAATTGGTACTGATATCTATTTGTTGGGGCTTTTCCCTTTCTCTTTCTACATTTGGGAAAGGTTTCTGGTCACTTTAACACCATGCTAACCAATCAGCCTCCAGGTAATCTTATTGGCTTACTTAGACGCAAGGTTGGTATTCAGTTACATCGGTCATCTCATATCTTACCTACACCAGTATATCCAAGGTTATCTCAAGTTGGTGAGTGATAATAAACAAGATACCATGATAATAGGCTCCAGGCCGTTGGCCCTACATTGTCCCAAAGGTTCGTTGTTCTCCAACCTGAATTCCCTGAGGCGGAATCTGGGGTGCATACTGCTGAGTTCTACATAAGGACGGAACAGCTGTTCAGTGTCTTTTGGTTTTCAATGGTATCCTACTAACGTCAATCTGTGAGAAATTCAATAAACTAAAACTTAGTACCAATCTCCACAAACCATCTGAATTCGTTTACTGAATAGTTTAATGTTATTGCGTTGTTACATTTAAGGAAAATGTATCTTTTGAGTCTGTTTCATCTCACTGGTTCTTTTTAATTTTCTTCCCCAACTACTGGAATGGATATGAAATTGTTCATCATAAGGTTGTGCAATACAATTCTGTGTTGTTTATATACAATTGTGTTATATACTCCATAAAATTCTAATCATATTACTAGTTGCTACAACGAGGATTTGTAGCTATGGTGAATGCTTCCTGTTGACTTACATTTTCAGTACTTTGTGATTTATTTGCTAAGCATTTGTTATCATTTAAAACAGTTCACATTAGGCAGTAGTTAGGTGTATAATAAATAAATTGTTCCGATAACAAATTTCTAAATTAAATACTTGAGTTATACGAATATTGTAAAATGAACAAAAAATTTTGTTTGATTGAATATGTCACAGATTGACGTTGGCAGGGTACCTGTTATAACGTCAACTGTTATATTTTCCCGGTCAAATGAGACTAAAAACGAGTGAGTTCTTATGAGCTTAATACGGTTCGTGTTACGATCTCTAGGGTAGCCGAATTATATGCCTGATCGCTCCGATTCTCGATATGATTAACTGCGAACGCTAACTCAGATACTTATATTTCTGTAGAATACCACAACTTGTTCTTCCCAGCCCGCAGCTATTCCAAAAGACTAGAATTGTAGGAAAGATTTGTATTGTGGAACAAAACGGAGATGAGACTTGCGAACAACTTCCACATAAAATGCATCGTTTTTTTTGTATCAATTAATTTACAGTGACTATTCATCAAGTGAAATCATCAACATTCAACAAATACAATTGAATGTTATCAGGAGTAGGACTTACATTAAATTTAAATTAATGTAATGAAAGTTTACAAATTAAGCTTACAAACAATCAATACAACTTCTTTCGCTTGATTTAATTAACTATTGTATTTTCACGGGGGGGGGGATTATGAATCCCCAACAGTATTATTGAAAACCAGGGAGTACTGGATAGCTATTTCGTTTTAGTGTGGAACTCCTCAGTAGTGCGCACCCCACATTCCGCACAAGGTGGTTCAGGTTGATGGCGAATGCCTAACCATCTGCACCACCGGATCAGCATCCAATTTTATAAATTCCCAGTTTCATCAATTTGTGATATATATAACCATCCTAATTGAACTATAATAATAAGCTCACTTGTGACTAACTCCAGGATGTTTCGGAAGCTCTACTGTGAAGTCGTGACTAATGGGGTTCAGACTTATCGGGTGTGAGATAGTTATCACTAATAACAATGTGTAATCGTCGCGCTATATATCACAAATTGATGAAAGTGGGAATTCTACCATTGGATGCTGACCCAGTGGTACAGATGGTTAGGTGTTCGCGTCAACCTGAATCCTCTGGTACGGAATCTGGGATGCGCACTGTTGAGGAGTTCCACATTTGAACGAAACAGCTGTCCAGTGCTCCCTGGTTTTCAATGGTACCCTGTCAGCATCAATCTATGACATATTCAATCAAATAAATAGCCAATCTCCACAAAAATAACCATTTTAATTGAAGGAAATTTTGAATTATGAATAAAAATTTAATTCATTCTGTTATGATTAATTCATTTTATTAAATTTTCAATGTTTATCAAATTTGTTTAAAATAGAATTATTCTAGTTCCATCACTGAAATCTCCACTGGAAAATTGTCACCTGATAATAAGTAAGTCTAGATGTTCCATTCAACAGTTCGTTTATTAATTTCTTTCTTTAAGATTTTAAATATTTAAAAGAAAACAGACTTCTTTAAAAAGATCTTTTAATGAATACAAAGTATCGGTTTGCATGTGGTCAACTGAATAAACTGTTGTTGAACCTAATCCAGATGATACAAAAACATTAAGTTGTGTTAAAATGACTATTCTAAATACTAAGCTTCAATTTATTAAAGGCTATAGGGATGATGCTATTCTAGATGGTGTTGTGATTTAGTCAATACTACCTGCTACAACTACTTAAATTTATATACATCTTTGATTAGTAAAACGCAAAAGGATAATTTTAATTTTGCGATTCTGAGGAAGATCTGTAGCTCTGGAGTGTAGTTTTGATTATACACATTTTTCTGAGCTGGATGGTATAACTGTAGATTTTCTATCATCATTTTGGACGACTTTATTGATGTAAACTTCTGATTAAAGTGACATATGAGATTCTTTCAATAAATAAGTAATAGAATTAAGGTGTTTTTGTAGATAATGTTATTAGGTTTAATTGTATAGTATATTTGAATGTCTTGGTTCCCCTTGTGCTTAAGTTTGTAAATCTATTCATTCTTTCTTGGACAAAAATTTCCATAAAACATTTTATGCTGACTTACTCTCTTCATAAGTCACTTTATCTGTATGATATTCTTTATTGTATCAGAAAGAACTACAGTTTTACCTCTTTTAATAGGTCATTAGATTTTATTTCATTTAATTGGATAGAAATGGAAATAAATTAAAGGAAAACAGTAAATAGTGTCTGTTGATCAGATCGTATTCCTGGACATTGATTTATTAATAAGATCATTATGAGTAGCCGATATAAAATAGTTATGCGCTCGTAAAAGAGTCTTCGTTCGTTAGAAGTATCGACTTACTAATGAATATGATCAGATATCGAACTCTAAACAAGAAGTCATTTGAATATGACCATCATATGATTGATATTTTAATGATTGTATGTTAGAGTTATTAAAACTATCGCCTAGTAGAACCTGATATACCAATTCCATTAACAGAAGGTTTCGTATAACAACAAGTAGGCTATGATCAATAACTCATACAATGTCACAACTTGAATCATAATGATACTATAACTGTTTGTAATGTCAGCTCAAAAAATAAAATAATCTGGAATATCACCTTCAGACTAAATATAATGCAATCAGAATAGTAAACTTATTAGTATAAAGTATATATAACCTGTAAACCTTCAAATGTGACAAACAGTGTAATTCAACTAGCTCTACTTGTAGTCTGTTAGATTCATCAAGTGAATACACATATACAACTCAATGGAAATAAATTAAAGGAAAACAGTAAATAGTGTCTGTTGATCAGATCGTATTCCTGGACATTGATTTATTAATAAGATCATTATGAGTAGCCGATATAAAATAGTTATGCGCTCGTAAAAGAGTCTTCGTTCGTTAGAAGTATCGACTTACTAATGAATATGATCAGATATCGAACTCTAAACAAGAAGTCATTTGAATATGACCATCATATGATTGATATTTTAATGATTGTATGTTAGAGTTATTAAAACTATCGCCTAGTAGAACCTGATATACCAATTCCATTAACAGAAGGTTTCGTATAACAACAAGTAGGCTATGATCAATAACTCATACAATGTCACAACTTGAATCATAATGATACTATAACTGTTTGTAATGTCAGCTCAAAAAATAAAATAATCTGGAATATCACCTTCAGACTAAATATAATGCAATCAGAATAGTAAACTTATTAGTATAAAGTATATATAACCTGTAAACCTTCAAATGTGACAAACAGTGTAATTCAACTAGCTCTACTTGTAGTCTGTTAGATTCATCAAGTGAATACACATATACAACTCAATGGAAATAAAAAAGGAAAAACCAGTTAAAATAGTTCTGTTGATCCGATCGATCCTGGACAGTGATTTTTTAATAGACATATGAGTAGCCGATATAAAAAATTATGCGATCGTAACAGGAGTCTTCGTTCGTTAGAGTATCGATTACTAATGAAGATGATCAGATATCGAACTATCAACAGAAGTCATTTGAATAGACATCATTCGATTGATATTTTATGATTGTATGTTAGAGTATAAAACTATCGCCTAGAGGCCCGATATACCAATTCCATTACCAGAATGTTCGGTATAAACAACAGGTAGGCTATGATCAATAACTACCTGTAAACCTTCAAATGTGACAAACAGTGTAATTCAACTAGCTCTACTTGTAGTCTGTTAGATTCATCAAGTGAATACACATATACAACTCAATGGAAATAAATTAAAGGAAAACAGTAAATAGTGTCTGTTGATCAGATCGTATTCCTGGACATTGATTTATTAATAAGATCATTATGAGTAGCCGATATAAAATAGTTATGCGCTCGTAAAAGAGTCTTCGTTCGTTAGAAGTATCGACTTACTAATGAATATGATCAGATATCGAACTCTAAACAAGAAGTCATTTGAATATGACCATCATATGATTGATATTTTAATGATTGTATGTTAGAGTTATTAAAACTATCGCCTAGTAGAACCTGATATACCAATTCCATTAACAGAAGGTTTCGTATAACAACAAGTAGGCTATGATCAATAACTCATACAATGTCACAACTTGAATCATAATGATACTATAACTGTTTGTAATGTCAGCTCAAAAAATAAAATAATCTGGAATATCACCTTCAGACTAAATATAATGCAATCAGAATAGTAAACTTATTAGTATAAAGTATATATAACCTGTAAACCTTCAAATGTGACAAACAGTGTAATTCAACTAGCTCTACTTGTAGTCTGTTAGATTCATCAAGTGAATACACATATACAACTCAATGTTGATGTTCTCATATGATTTCAAGCTTAATTCATCTATAGAGCTACTGAGTTTAGACAATCAGTAATTTGTGTACAATTATACAGTTGTTAATGCTAAGGATTATAAATGATCAATATTTGTTGATGTATATTGATCCTGAGCGGATTAGATCAATGCACAGTTACACTTAGGATATATGTGTATCAACAAAAATTGATCAGTCAAAGGCCTAAAATAAACAGCAAGAAGACGTCTAAAAATTTGCAATATTCTTTGTTTATTAAAAAATTATATCCGACATTTCATGTAGATAATTGTAATAATAAATTATTATAACTTCATTGACAGTATGAACATTTCGAAGATGACAAAAGCGGTAAGTTTCATTTCATTGCTCTCCTTTGTTTGCTGAATGCTGTTTATTGCCTGATTATTTACGTTGTGCTAATGAGTGTTTACCTACTATTTTTAGTTAAATACTATATGAATGTCTTCTTTGTGTACATCAAACAGTATCAAACTACTAACTCATGTAATTAGTAGTATATGAGAATAATTTTATTAGCAGTTGACTTAAGACGCGAAGTTTTTACCAGTGACAAACTGTTAATATGTGGAGAGTGTGACAGTTATTATCGATAAAAATGGACGATCGTTACACTATATCATAAATTGATGGGAATTGGAATTCTACCATTGGATGTAGGTAGGTCCACTCGTGAAGAGGGCTAAAAATTCGCCAAACCGAAGGCCTTGGGTTAGATTGTTTAGCTGAATCGCGGGTGGGCACTATCATAAAAGAATCCTATAATAGGATGAGACAGTTGTCTAGTGTTTCCTGGTTTTCACTGTCACCCACCTTATGTCAATCTGTAACAAATGCGAACAAATAAACTTAATACATATCTCCACAAAACCACTTCAATTAAATGAATTACTTATTCCATCTAGAATTAATTGGATTAAAAACAATCATTATCGCTACACTCACTGTGAAACTTTAAGGTTCAGAATACAGATCTGTTTATCGTATGCACCACTGAAAAGTCTTAACAACCAAAAACCGAATCTAAATGGTGCTTATTACGGCCTTTTAATTATTTCTAAATAGATATCGGTTCAGTAAAGTGAAAAATCCTATTAAAACATTTAATGAAAACTACGATTGAATGAAGAAGTTTCTTTACAAGTAGTTTATCATCTAAGCTCTATACTAACATGTCTACTTATCATTTACAATAATAATAAAATTAATACCGGTCATCAAGTAGTAATGATGGTGGTGTGTCAGGTTGTAACATAACAGGTACCAATATGTATATGCAGTTAATTACAAACGAGTAACAAAATGCTAAATAGACTAAGTGATATACTAATCTTAGGTGATTGGATACTGAAATGTTGATATAAAATTAACTGATAACGCAATACTAAACATGATAGTAAACCACAACAAAAGTCGAATCTGCCACCTTTATGTGTATGAGTTCTATTCTGGCCCACTTGACTGACATATGACATTTAACCAACCTTAATAAGTCTTCCAAAAGGAATTGTTGAATTCCATCAACTATTCCACATGACTTACATATTCACATCTTACATACGACTGAAGCTATTGTTAACCATATGCACAGACCTTATCTGTGTATTTAGAAAATGGTTATACAACCCCACGCTCTACGTTGGCCATTAACACAGGCCACAACAAAGTGAGGTTATAATGCAAGTTCACCTAGCGTCACTTGCTAATTTTCTCAACATTTTTTTTAAATTTTCCCTAAATCTTTCGTCTTTGTATGCTTACACCATCTAAATAGTTGCCCCTTCCATTCCTATGTAACCATTATTTGCACATTTTTCTAAGTCCATCATCAGTTGTGTACTACCACTATATGGAGGCATTCCACTCAGGATGCACATATAGTAACAGAGATTAACTAGTTTCAATCCATAACAAATTAACGAGAAGATCCAGACACATTTGAATGATTATAAGTCTTTCGATTATTGTAATCGCAATGTGATGAATTATAATTATCACACGCTATTTTACAAAGTTTTACTTAAACGATCTCATTTTAAGTAGAATTCAGGCTTTGACTACAAACACTTCATCTGACCACCTACATGTCATTCATATAAGCAGATGATAATGATGATGATGATGATGATGATGATGATTTCGACATTAGCATTCGTACAACCTGAAGAGGAAATGTTTGTGACTACTAATTTTGAACTATTAATTGTAGAACGTGATGAAGATCCAAGAAAAGGTTATCCTTCATTCATATTTATTGTTTTAATAAACATGGAAACTTTTACACAGTTCTTGAAACTGATTCGTCACTTTTGTGTATGTAATTCATTTCGTTTACTCTTACAGATCTACAAAGTTAATATTCAGTCTCTTATCATAGCAATTTATTGATACGCTTACTTTATATTATGTAATCAGTTAACCTAATATCGATATGTCCTTATTCATTCATAGATGATTTATGACTATTGATAAGTAGTCACTTTGTTTACCCCCCCCTCCCACTATTTTGTTAATCATTTGTCACTTTCTACATGACTACATTCATACTTGTTATATTGTAATCTGATACGATCACTACTTGATGATCAGTATCGATTTTATTATTAATGTAAATGATACATAGCGATATGTTAATGTAGAGTTTTGATGAACAACTAAGTGGATAAAAATCGCTTCACTCAATTGTTGTTTTAATTAGATACAAGTTCACTTACTGATATGTCGGGCACTTAATGAAGATTGATTATCTTCGAGAACTGTGCTTTAGAACATTATTACAATTATTATAATTGTAGTTCATGGTAATAAATAATGCACTAAGAGTAAATATACTAAACGGGAGGACCAGATAAGGGGAACTTAACAGTCATAGAAATGAAATGTTTACATTGTCCACAGTTATAATAATTGAAATAATGTTCTAAAACACAGTTCTCGAAGATAATCAATCTTCACTAGGTGCCCGGCATATCACTTACATAATTACTATAGAATTACAATAGAATCAATTGTTTATTTTTAGCTAATATAATTTTGTAACATTTACTTCTCTAAGCATTTATTTGACCTAATTTTTTTTGTTTTTTTTCTTCTCCTCTATGTTTTTTTTGTTGTCATGTGATTCTGATGTTTGTTCTTGTTTCTACGGTGCTTTATGTGTATACTCGAATACACAATATTGTGGTGTTGTTTTACGATTATTTATTGTTCAACCACTTTGTACATTTTATCACAATCATTATACTGATTGTTATATGAGCATGTATTGATTGATTTGATTAATCTCCATACGATTATCCATCATTATTGAATTTAGCATCGATGTTGTATGCACTGTACAACTTTATAAGAATGTGGAATTACAAGCAAAATAGACTTTGTATAATTTAGGAAACTCATGTATTCAGTTTAAAATAAGTTATTCATGTTGAAAGTTAACAAGATTAAAAAATTCTATTGATTTGTTAGCTAGTTTACAATGTAGGAACAAGCAAATTTAATACCTGAAATGCCTAGGCTAACTTTCTGAATGATCTAATCACCTTTCAAATTCATTAACTACCTTAAGTACATGAAAATACAGTATTTATGACTGAATAGTTCATCAGGAAAATAAATGTCTTCATGACAAATAAATAGATAATGGTCCCGTAATGGCGTTGTCGCTGTTAGGCCATAGAAAAGGCCTTAAGTCGAAATTGTTTTTCTGAGCTTAAGTTCAGTAATACTGTGAGATTGGGTGAAACGTAATGTAAGGTTAGGCAAAGTATAGAATAACTTTAGGAAAAACCTAATGTAAGACTGAGAAAACACTGAGTAAGACGCCGTAACAGTAAAAACGTTGGATAGTGTTGCTGTGCTTTACATACTCTTTTCACCAAACTTATCTGATTTGGCACCAACAATTTGGTTCACTGCGTTAGTTCCAATTCTAGTGTGATTACAGCTGAAGGTTGGATTGTCTGCATTGGCCCTAAAGATGGAAGTCACTCAACTAATTCAACCAATTTTAGAACATGCTGGAATATTGAGTTGCAACTACTTGTTGAAGTATTACACTCGTTGACTATTCTAATTAAGAAAAAGCTATCTGTTAACCTAAAAACTGACGAAAAATCATATTTCTAACAATGAAACCCTAATTTGGACTAAAGTTCTTGATGTTTAGACGAGATGCTAATCTTAGTTATAATGCACTGTCATTGATATGCATTTCTGGTTTACATTTGTTGCAATCATGATGCTAACAGCGCATCTTTCATTGGTTAATCAGAAAGTTTTAAGCGTTCATTTTAGTACTACGCTTGGTCGTTTCTATAATGTACTGTAGTTGATTTGTGTAAAATATTCTAAATTATACCGTTCTGATGACAGATAATGACTATGAAAGGTTTTAGTTGAGAGTAATGAAATCATAAGACAACAAACATTCAACTAGAATAGTTTACAGCGTTAATATTCCTCTATACAAAATGACAGCAGTTAAAACAACATAAAAATGAGCCATTAATCTCTATCTATCCTTTCGTCACATTCTTGGATTTGAGCCCTACTTGGGTTGCAGTTGAATCTCATAGTAGAACTGTAATGGTGTCCACTAATTCTTACTGGTACTTATATAAACCAGTAGCGAAATTTTCATTCAGTTTCTTAATAGTATACTAAGTTTTATCTTTTCAGTAGTCTGATTAATTGCATCAGTAGAACATGTTCATAATAAGGTAACAGAACCCCTGTTATTTGTTCCTATTTGATCGTTTCAACCTTATTTGAATGTTTACTACACCATGTTGATATGTTTTTCCAGTTTATTTTCAATCAAATTTACCACTCTATGTAAGTTACACCTTAGCTAAACACTTCGATTCAGTAATATTCTAGGTTGTATGTACCCGATGAGAACCAAATCAATATGATAACAATTCATATCATTCCGCATAATTCATTGTTCTTACTCTCATCAAGTTTATAAAAAGAACGATATGCATGAAAATATTCATTGCATACAAAAAGAACCTTCTACTTCATAATTGATTATGAATAACTCATCGTTTTCTTGTTCTCTCCATGATGTCAATATGCATGATACCTTATTGTAGTTGGAGCATCATTTAAAAAACCATAGATCATTCGATATGATTGTTTCAATCTTTATACCCAATGAAAATATCAAAACATAATCGTATAGACGACCAAATTTCAAATTCATATGTCTATATTCCTGTCTTCATGATGTCGTAAAACAACTATCTGATTGCATGATTGAATAATTAACTTATACTCATTATAGTTAATTTTATGTTAATATAATTAAAGCATGAATCAGTTTGATACGAACTATTTGTTATATTCACTTTGTTTACTAAGTACAATAGAAGTCAATATTTACGATACTTACTAAGTGCATGAATCCGTGGTACATGTTACTTCATTGTTTTATCATGAATGTCTTTTATCTATAGTTTCCTCCTTCTATTTTTCCCTTATTAGATAAATCCTATAGAAAAGGAATTGAATGAATTATCTAAAAGAAGTTTATCAGAAACAATAGAACTATATGATAATGATGATGAGACAACAGTAAGTGAAATTGATTAAGTATTTTTATAATAAAAGTATTTTCATCATTGTGAAGTATACTACTTTAAGTGTTGTTTAAGTAGAGACATTAAATTTTTCGTACAAATGTTAATTATAGAATTGAGGTGAACCAGATGGTTAGGCATTTATTAACCTGAAGTCTTTGGGATGAAATCTATGGTGTTCACTGCTGCGGGGTCCCAAAGTAGGGAATAGCTGATGTCCAGTGTTCCCTTGTTTTTAGTGGCACCCTACTAACATCAATCTCTGACGAATTCATTCAACTAAAATGTTAATATTAATTTGAAGATATTATTATCTCCCCATTAATGTGCTATGGACTGAAAATGATCAACATATATTGTAGTATATCGATCCTGAGTATAGTGTTTTGATACAACGTAGTTTATAAGTATGAATTACTGACGAGTCTCTTATCTGATGAAATGTACATCCTAAATTCCATTTGTTAGCCAGATACCAAATTAATTCATAAATATGATATAAGTTGGATTGTGACTGGCAAGTGGGATCCAGGACGCGCGTTTCGTCCTATTTGGGACTCATCGGCTGGATGTACCTGCATCCCAATATTGATGTTTACACTGGGATTCGAACTCAGTCCGTTTCGTGTCGAACGCCACCGCGTTCACCACTAGACTACTGAGTCCGAACAGTCATAGTTATGCAACAGGTACAATGACTGACCAGCTTCAGTCTATAACAAATCAACAGGAATATACAAGTTTATCCTAATTAATTCATAAATGTTTATAATCTCTAGAAAATTGTATGGAATTAAAGTAAATAAATGAAACACTATATTACTAGGGGACATCAATTAGATGTCAATGATGTTATGTCATTAGTGGTAATTGGGATGCAGATTTAACATTTTAACACAATTCGATTTAGAAATAAGTAGAACTCAAGCAAACAGCCGTTTTTCTAAATAACTTTATCCTCAAACGTTGACAGCTATGAATCCATGAAAATGGTCAATATGAGACTTATATATCAAACAAATTACTTCGTTAGACCATGATGCCTGTTAGAATAGTGAACTTTTACATTGATCACCCGAAACTTGAATTGATGTAGTTTCATGAAGAAAGGTATTACGTTTTGTCGATTGTATTGGCTACAGATTGATTTTGCCTGAGTACCACCGAAAACTTTGGTTCACTGGACAACTATTTTGTCCTAATATGGGACTCCTCCTTGGTAGCGCTCACTCTCGATTCTGCCAGGAAATCAAACCGAGGACCTTCAGGCCCTATGATAAACCGCTAACCCTCCACACCATTGCATCTACTGAAACCCAGTGATAGGATTCTTAAACCCATCTTAAATTCGTCTGTTGTTTATCCCAAAGTTTATTTAAAAAGACAGAATAGGAAAAACAATTGTTATAAGTTGTTGAGGTAGTACAATAAATCCATTCAAATCATTTGAGTACAATAACGTATTAAACGAGACAATATATTGGGTTGGTTGTAATGATAAGAATAATAAAATAACAGTGACATAATATATGATATGGAGAATGGTTGTCAAGACATTTATGATATTAATAGTAGGAAATCTGTATAATTTCAGAATGACAAATGTGTAATTAAGTGTAAGACAATAGGATAAACGGTAAAACTAAACTACGCCGACGAACTTGAGATGGCCAATGAGAACCAAGGTATTTGTTTCAAAGTCGCGCTCTCATTCAACTTCAAAATGCTCACATTGGATCGGCTTATTGCAATTTTCAATGAAAACGCTAACCTACTAGCTCTCGTACTACTTCGTAGAGAGTTCATTTGTGATTGTGGCCTCAATATGACTCAAATACAATTCACTGGTAGGTTCTTGGAATTTACAACCGAACATTAGGAAAGGGACATTTCTAGTATGTCCCAAATCGAACTGCAAGGACTCTGATACCAATAATGCGAATGTATGTTCAACCAGGATCCGTTATTTATACTGACGACTGGAAAGCATATCGGCCTGTACGTAGACTAGGATATGTCCACCATGTCGTAGTTCATCAAAGACATTTTGTGGACCTAAGTACTGGTGTTCACACACAAAACACTGAAGGATACTGGTCACGTCTCAAGGAGTTTCTTAGACCTTATAAATGTTCTAGAAACAACATGATTTGGAGTCATATGGATGAGTTCCTATATCGCTCATATTTTGAATTAAAACTCAATGAACCCCTCTCCAACCTCCAAAAGTTTATAAATCATGTAAAAACATTGTATCATGTGTAAATGTTTTTTAACATTTCGTTATTCATAATAAATAATGATTCTATCTACCAGTGCATTCTCATTGGCTAAAAGGTACCTCGAGGTCGTCGGTGTAGTTTAATTTCACCCGATAAACAGAAAAAAAGTTTGATGAGTGAGGGTTTACAATAGTCAGCTTATGTAATAAATAGCACCGCTGTGGATCAAAGTAGATCGACAAGTTGAACATACTTCTTCTGGATGCACAAGTTAGATTTTTCAGATTTAATCCATAAGTCCATAAAGATAAACACCTCTGAGCACGTCTGAATAAACTAGCATCACAGGAGTAGTTTAATTGGGATACACAGTATCCATATTGTTCAACATAATTATATACGCCATATTCCGACAACTGTAATACCATTTCCATAGATTTATACTTGTATAAGCCTGATGAAGTTATCGGAAACAAATGTTCTCTAGAATATTTCATAATTCATATTGCTCTATACAGATCTTCAAACTAGATTTAGATTTTTCAAATGGTGGTAATACTAAAAATAACGATAAGCTAATAAAAGGTAAGCATTCAGCCTAAGATTAAAATTAGGATTCAGAGTTATTTCTAGTTTAAGTATCAAGGTTATGTCTATGAATTAGCTTTAGAGTGAGAGTAAAGATCACCACCACTATCATAGTTAGCATTAGAATTGGAGTTAGGGCAACATTTTGAGATTACGGCTTAATCTTATGTTCAAGATGAGGTTAGACCTGGAAGTGGAGTTGGTATTAGTATTGGGGTTATGTTAGCATTTAGGGTTGACTCAGTTGAACACGTTGGTAATACTTGTGTCTACCGTATTTCGCATGATAATCATGTACAGTTCTTTTTGAAAACAGTTAGTTTTTTGGAGATAGGTATTATGTCTAGTGGGTTATATTTGTCACAGATTGATGTTGATTGGATACCACTGGAAATTTGGGAGCAACAGACAATCGTTTATTCTTAGTATAATACTGCTTAAAGAGAGCATCTTCAAATTAAACCCCCCTCCACCTAGTTTTTGTTAGTGCCCAATTAATATCAGTTTGTGACGAATACAAATAACTACAGTTCTTTTTATTTAATTTATCAATTTCACATATTTACATTTTGATACTCGTGTTTTTTCTCTTTTTTTTAACATAATTCTCTTGCAATCAATATTATTTTCCAGTCAAATATATCATCTATAGCCAATAGCAAAAACTACTATTGTCTCAATACATCTCCATCGATATGTCAAACTATCAGAATAACAAAAGATAATACTTCAATAAATGAAGAAAATGATAAAAGAAAAGTAACATCAGATCATTATACAACATTACATAATACTTCAATTAAAATTAATAATGAACCACTTAGTCGTAGAATGTCACTACAATCATCGAAACCAATAATTTTTATTGATAGACGAACTAATAGAGCAAGACGTAAAAACAGTACATCTTCTAATATCACTGACAATGAATGAATGAATAAAGTCTATGTAATTGCATAACATTGATAATCATCTATATTATTTTTGTATTCATATTAAATGTATAACTACTTGTATGAAACTTTATATTACAATGATATACATATGAATTCTATTGATTATGTAAAAATTAGATTTGATTTATTTTATTGAAAGCTTCTCTTGATGATCTTCCTTTCTAATTCATTATTACATTGCCTTTCATGCATCATTATCACGTAATATGTATACTAAGTAATAACATTAATGTACATGATTAGACTGTTGAATAATTCGATAACTGATTGTTTTGTTAAAGAAGAAGGAAAATTAAATACACTTTCTATGATGATTATAAAACACTGTAACTAAAGATAATATTAAGGCATTCTTTTTATATAAGTATATTTTTCAAATAGTGTATGATTAAAATTCTATCCTGAATATTAACAATTGGAAAAATGAAAACACCTATCATACTCAATAAACAGTACCTTATTGAATTAAGCGTATCAAAATGCATGAAATAAACATTTATCTAGTGTTTATTGGTCATTATTTGGTTGTCAACTTAATCTATGATGCAGACTACATAGTTCAACAATGTCTATAAATTCCGTCAACAAAAGCTTAAAATGTGTTTTCTCAGTAATGTTGAGTGAAACCGTAGTCAGATTTCTAAATATATCCTGTGGTTTATTGTGGTTGAGGTAGTTATCTAAAGATATGTAATGAGTTTAGTTGATTGTGTTCTTTACAGACTGATCTCGGTTGAATACTGTTGAAGACTGTGAAGCATTGGATAGCTGTTTCATCGTAGGAATTGAGCTCAAAGTTATCGGGTCTTATTGTAAACGGTTAACCGACTGCACCACTAGTGAAATTCCTACTTCATGATACACCTAAATTTCTATCCAGAATTCGTAAGTGGTTGGGTTCATACATGTCGAGAGTGAGACAGTTATCACCAGTGGCAGTAACTGATTATTGAGTTATTTCCCCAATTGATTGAAGTAGAAATTTCACCACTAGACACCGTCTTAGTTGAACAAATGTTTGAAACTTCTCCGGTAAACCTGAAGGCCCTGGAAGTGAGTATTTGACTATACCAAGCAAGTGCACTGCTGAGGACTTGCATACTAGAATGAAAGAGCTCTCTAGTTCTCGTTAGTCTTTCATATTACCCAACAGAAATCAATCTGTGAAGATTATAAATATCAACTTAACTAAAGTTTTTTGAATCATAAAACAACACAATTTCAGTTAATTGTATCTTCAATTATTCAATAAAAAAATTGATGTTTCATGCAGATAATCCTGATTAAATATTCTGTATTGTTAAATGTGTCGTAATATCAGCGAGTATGATGAGAAGCATGTCATATTACAATCTTAGAACCTGTATTGTTAGCAGAATTATTGGAGGAAAATATGAAGAATACTTCGGAAAATATGTACATACTACTTTGTTGTTGTCATAATCTATTGTAATGTTGCATTAATATCCAATGCAGTTAACTGATATGAAGAACCTACAATATTTATAGGTATGTTTAAAACAGTAATGCTACCAATCAACTATTACAAGTTAGATGGTTGGAAGTAATTGGAAGGAAGCCTTTAATCTAGGTATTCTTTGACTTGATACTTACCTACAGTTATGCTTCATTAATCTGAAATTAACTATGACTCTTCATATCACCGATTCATAAAATAACCATTGAAATATTTGGGCAATTGTTGACTTCCAGTAAGACTAATTAAGAGTTAAGTAGTAAATAATGTTATGCTACCTAGTTCTAAGTATGAATTAACCTCAATCGAAATGATTTCAATCTGACTTTGGCTTAACCAGGTCATTGCCTTAAGATGAACTTTATTTAAATGTTAGATTCGTCCATAATGGCGACAGGGAATCTTCGATTCGAAGTAACATTAGTTCATTTGAAATTTCCGATATACCTAGCTAAGGTATATACAAAGAACTATGCCTTAATTATTCTTAAGACTGTAATCTCTAGGTGATATACATCGGCCATCTTCCTCAAACTTTTCATTTCATTTACCGTTATACCATATTGTCTTAACAATTGATTTATAGTCATCAGTATGAGAAACCACTTTTGAATGCGTAAAGTTTTACATTTTCAGGTGACGTTTTGTAACAAAGCATAGAGGATACGACTAAGCATCTTTCATAAGGGATTAACAGTCCTTCTTCATGTGTCACTCGTTAAAAATGACATT
Source organism: Schistosoma mekongi (assembly GCA_034768735.1). NCBI lineage: Eukaryota > Metazoa > Platyhelminthes > Trematoda > Strigeidida > Schistosomatidae > Schistosoma > Schistosoma mekongi. The sequence goes on along the minus strand of CM068312.1, from coordinate 11,027,973 downwards.
GTTTTTCGAAAAATAGATATCCCATACTTAAGTAGTATTTCAAACTACTAAAAAAAAATAGTATCCACAAATCTTGGAGTAAACATCAACACTGAAAAGTAGAAATAGCTAGATATTGAGCACTAAAAAGAATAAGTAAATTGTTCATTCTACTGATAGTTGCAATTCCAACTTCACTAAAACCTTATGGTTGAATAATGATATCTTCATAATCTGTTCAGAAAGCATATACACGCCGGTAAAAACTGGTCTGTTACAGTCGTCAATAACAGGAGAAAGCAAACCCTTATAAGTAATGGCGTATAATCGGTTGTAATGAGCTTGTTGTTTGCATTTATCACAGGATTATGTCTGTTGAGTATCAATAAAAATCACAGAAAGCTAGATAGTAGTTGTGTTCTAACATTCGACTCCTCAGAAATGAGCAACACTTGATCCTAACAGGTAATCTCACAGAGAATATCCAAGTTTTATGGCAGTCGCTTAAATATAGGCCGGCTGGAATTTTTACCTCAGCCGATTTATTGTGTAACTAGATGGCCATTCAGTGCCATGCGTAATAACTGTCTTACTCTCGCCATGTCCGAACTCCACTAGTCACGACTTGTCACTAAAATCTTTGGAATATCTTGAGGTTAGTCACTAGTAAGCTGTTCATTAGAGTTAAGTTAGGAGAGTTTTGTAGAAATCGGGATTTGGTTTGTTATTTCTTTTCAGCATACACTGATTTCGTTTAAATGCCATCCAAAAAATCAAATGAATGACAGTTGCGATATATAAAAAATTGACAAAAGAAAGAATTATGCGACGACAGTAGGAATTGCCATCATGGAATCATATATTAAAATAAATCATCTTTTCATGGTTCCTTGGTCTTCAATGCTACCATGTGCTGAATACAAATTAAACTCATTCAACAAAACCATTACAAAATCAGCATTAATATGTTGTCAATCCGATTTGATTAGAACCAACACAATACAGCATAATCACTGGATATTAATTACCAATAATAATATCAGTTAAGATATGCTCGTTACGCGTTTATAGTAGTCAATACAAAATCTATTTATTATGCCTAGAGATAGAGTATGAAATGTTTACATTAATTACGTCATATAATAGTACTCAATAAACTAACTGAATTATTATTTTTTTTCTCTCTTTCTCTCTTAATGAGTTGTAGACCAATTCATTAAATATTACTGTCTAAGACTCATTTAAGTAGTCAGTTATAAGAGTTCATTGAACAAATATAACTAATTGATTAAACAATACGTTTTAAACAGTAATAAGAAACTGTAAAATGTATTCAATAGTATAATTAAACCACTTCATAAGTCCAATGTTACAATTTTGATTAATTAATTTCATTAATTAACTGTCGAAATTAATCAGTTCAATTGATTTATTATTATTATTATTATTATTATTACTAATACTATTACCATTATTACTATTAATGAGTACTTAGTGATAAGAACCGTTTTATGCATTATTCAATATGAACTTGTGTTTAGTAGTTAACCTTGAAATATAATCGACTGTATTAAGTCAAATTACTGTTCTTCACCTAATTCATATATAAATCAGTTAAAACCGTTATATACCATAAGCCACTTATTGATCATCGGGCAATTATATATTACGGTAATTATGACTCCGCTATCAATATATGATGCTGTTGGACCTATAGAATGGTTTATTTCTCATAGTATACAAGATAAAGTAAAACGTGAAGTATAATGACAGTTAGTATAAAATTGGATAAAAACAGAAAATACCTATTCTTCACAATGACTTCACAACAACATACTGACTACGTTATTGGAATGTTATTGAAATGAAGTATTCATAGAATTCTGTAATGATCTTACTATAAACGCGGTTTGAGAAGGCTGTTGTATTATTATTATTATTATTACTGTTGTTATTATTGAAGCCTAGTTGTCTAAATTAGAGTTTTCAATTAGGGCTATAAGAAATCAATAGTTGTTTTAGTAGTATTTTATTGTAATGCTGAGGAGTAAGAGCATTAACTAGTCAGTACACAGTCTGACCACAAGCATGTATCAGATCATATCGAAATACAGAAGCCTTAAAAATACCTAAGCGTAAATGAGGTGTGAGAGTAGAACGACCAACGACTTGTAAGGAATATAAGAGATATTAGCATATAATGACAAAGCAATGCAATAAATGAAATGGATAGTATGGGGTACATGTTTTATAAAACGTAATAATAAGTTTATGAAAATACCTAAGCTTTAAGTACATTTAAATCAAATCTAGCATTCTACCATATCAATGGAGAGGATAACCACCCACAAGTATAAACGTGCAGTAAAGTTGTATATATGATAATCACGCCTAATGATTATTATCTGGTGACTAGATATGAACTTAGGCTGATTATGTACAACTATTGAGAATTAAATGATTTCATTTCATACCACCGAGTAAAGAGGTTTGCAGAGATCAAGTTAATCTATAAGTGCATTTCGTCACTAAGTAGTAACAGATGAAGAACTTTCACTTAGGTACTCTACTTAGTTGTTCTCTACTTTAAATTCTTTACTTTGTAATGAAAACCGTCTTTGAGGTCACAATTACTGGGTTGTAGTTGTTTGTTAAAGCAAGATTTGTATGTAAATTAAAGGGAACGAACAGAGACAGACTCGACTGACGAATATTACCAGCCCAATCAAAATATATATGATTAAATATGTCACAGATTGATGTTGGTAGGGTACCATTAAAAACCAGGGAGCACTGGACTGCTGTTTAGCTCTAGTTTAGTTCTAAACTCACTTGTGACTAACTCCAGGATGTTCCGGAGGCTCTACTGAGAAGTCGTGACTAATGGAGTTCAGACTTATCGGGAGCAAGACAGTCATCACCAATGGCAATGGATAATCGTCGCGCTACATATCACAAATTGATGAAAGTGGGAATTTGTACCATTGGATGCCGACCCAGTGGTACAGATGGTTAGGTGTTCGCGTCAACCTGAATCCCCTGGTACGGAATCTGTGGTGCGCATTGTTCAGGAGTTTTACACCAGGACGAAACAGCTGGCCAGTTCTTCCTGCTTTTCAGTGGTACCCTGCTAACATCAATCTGTGATATATTCAATCAAATAAATAACCAATCTCCACAAAAATAACCATCCCAATTGAACTATGTATGATTAACTGATTCGAACTTTGTTTGTAAAATATAGTTTACAAACAGACCAAGAACTCTCATTATAATATAAAGTAAAATAATGATTTTAAGTGTATATCATAGCTACACTCTCAACTCTATTAGAATCAATTATCAACTAGCCACTTATTTAACATGATTCAACTCCTGTTAAGTCTAAATCATATAACAAAATATCAAATGTTATGAGTCTAGATTAGTGACATTCTCTAAATTTAGAAGAAACTAAAAAATAGTCTTGGGCATCATTTGAAACTTGGTGATAACTGATCCCTAAACTTTTGTAGATTATTCGTCACAGTATTGAAAATAATAATTTAATCGATAATCAAGGTCTACACTCCTATCTGAGCAAGATAGTCTAGGAACAAAAGTGTCACATTAAAACTTTATTATTTGCCTGAAGCAATTCATGTAATCATATTTACTGAATTACTATAAAGTGAATTGATTTAGCTTTATAAATAAAACTTACAAACAATAACGCTACAATCTATGATGATCGTCACGTATCCCAACTAGAATCCAACCAGTACAACATAATTCAATGATTGAATTTTTCGAAACTAAACAATCAACTGAAAATCAATCACTAACTGTCACCACATGTGAAGTATAGGTCACCCACCAGCATTCTCCAACCAATTATGTCCTAGGATTCCCTTGCCAGCACTTCCCAAGTGCTCATCATTTTCTTCATGTCTGTCTACAATTCCTGATACAATGTGTTCCTCTGTCTTCCTATCATTCTTTGGCCTTCAGGATTGCAAATCAGTGCTTGGCTTGTGACACAGTTTGATAGTTGCCTTAATGTGTGTCCAATCCACCTCCAGCATCTTTTCCTAATTTCCTCCTCGGTTGGAAGTCGATTAGTTCTCTGCCAAAAAGGTTGATTTTGATGATATCTGGTGAATGGATCCAAAGTATCTTATGCAAACAGTTGTGTATAAATACTTGTATCTTCTGAAGAATGCCTTTCATAATTCTCCGAGTTTCAGCTCCATACAACAGAATTGACTGTCTACACATTTGTATTGAAAATTTCGACTTTGATATTGACTGACAGTTGGTTTGAGTTCCAGATGATTTTCAGTTGTAGAAATGCTGTCCTTGCCTTACCAATCTGCGCCTTCACATCCACATCAGACCCTCCTTGTTTGTCGATGATACTGCTCAAGTATTTAAAGGTTTCTAGATTATCTAGAATTTCTCCGTCAAGTGTAATTGGGTTAGTGTTTGTTGTCTTGTGTCGAAGGATCTTGCTTTTCCCTCTGTGTATGTTGATGCTTACTGCTGCCGAGGCTTCTGCTATGCTGTTCGTCTTCATCTGCATTTAATAGTGTATGTGGGAAAGAAGAGTTAGGTCATCTGCAAAGTTCAAGTCATCTAGTTGCATCGACTTTGTCCACTGTATTCCGAGAGTGTCTTCAGATGATGCAGTCTTCATGATCCAGTCGACGAGCAGTAGGAGGAGGAAGGGCGAGAGTAAGCAGCCTTGTCTGACACCGGTCTTCACTTCAAATAAATCTGTGAGCTGACCTCCATCCACGATTTCACAGTCCGTCGTAAGAATTCCATATGATGTTGACTATCTTCTCGGGTACGCCATAATGTCGTAGAAGGTTCCATAATATTCTCCTATCCACGCTGCCGAATGCTTTTCGTAGTCGAAGAAGTTGATGTAAAGTGGTGAATTCCATTCAATGGATTGTTCAAAAATGAACCGTAGAGTAGCGATCTGGTCAGTACACGATCGGTCTTTACTGAATCCGGCCTGTGGATTTTGGAGTTGGGCGTCGACTGGGTCCTTTATTCTGTTTAATAACACACTGACAAAGACTTTTCCTGGTAGTGAAAGTAGAGTGATGCCTCTGTATGTCTTACAATTACTATGATCGCCTTTCCTTAGTATCTTGATGATGTACCCTTCTTTCCAGTTTGCTGGCACTTGTTCTTCCTCTCAAATCTTCCTGAAGAGAATGTGGAGTATCTTTGAAGTTGCTTCTATATCAGTCTTCAGTACCTCCGCTGGTATGTTATCTGATCCTGCTGACTGGAAATAATAGTTAGTAATCAAATCTAACCAAAGTAGCAAGACGGTAATCAATTATTGTGTATTCTTATCACTACACAGTCACTAAGAAGTAAATGGTCAAGGTTCTTGATTCTAGTGTATTATAAGACTGGTTCAGACAAGGAAATATGGTCATTGTTAATTGCTATTGAATCAATTCACTTATTTACAATAGTCCATTCATAATCACATCTCTCATCTACTATGTGATTTGATACACTGTCTTCTTAGAATGAATCGATTTAAACGTGTAGTAATCTTGAAGAGAAATTCTTTAAATAAAACAATAAAAATTTAACACGTAACAATGAAATTCGGGTAACACTTGACGACTGTTTCACCTGTTCTTACAACAATAACTTTATCAGATTTAGAGGATTTGTGAGTCAATTAGGTAGCTATGTAACTTCGTGTTACTGAATTCGATGTCAGTCAGCATCCACTATTTAAAAAATATTCAGTGTTTTCTGGTTCCTAATACTTTTTTAATTTATCCCATCATGTAATTATTTGTAAATATTCTGTTGTTAACAGGCCTTCATTAGTCATCACAATGTGTTGTTCACTGGGAGAAGTGTAAAAAGAAGATAGATATTAAAAAGTAGGGAGGAAGAAAGAAAAATCAGTTGATGAACAGATGATAATGAAAGCAACTGATAATAAATATCAATAAACAAGACAAGTAAGTGGCTGATACAACTTGCAATGTGTTACATAGCACTCTTTTATTTAATAACCGTATCCTAGTTCTTGTAACCACGTAAAATCCTACAGTAGCTAAAACACTTTGTGTTATTAGTTTATCTTGAAGCCTACCATCCAATGTTACTTTAGTATTCATTAGTACCTATTTCGTTTCCTTATAATGAAAGCCTCATATAGTCATCATTTTGTTGTTTGTATTCGTCATAGAATGATGTTGGTTGAGTACTAATAAAAACTAGGGAGTGTTGTTAGTAAGCTGTTTCGTTCTAGTACATTACACTTCAATACTGCACTCTTGAAATATATGTTACTGGGTTTGAATGGTGCCCAGCCAACATCAAACTATGACAACTACAAAACAACTAAACCTTAATTCATTACTGTTTTTACTACTTATTCAATTTAACATTGAATTAAATTAAATGTTATCAATAATAGTAGTATCATTCTAGCATAAACTAATTACAGAACCAATAATTGTATGCTATGAATAGTAAATATGGAAACTGATTCTTCCTTTCCTTCTTCTTCTTCTTCTTCTTCTTCCTCTTAAAACAATCAACAAAGTGAAATTAATTCTATTTCAATAAACAAATGCTTGTATACACACATACATAACTATAAATGAATACATTTAATAAAATGAGAACAAAATTAATCACCATGGTACATAGATATGTATATATGAAGATGTACAATCATTAAAATAATTGAAGTTATATGAAATTGAACTAAGATAAATTCATCAATTAATCAACAGCTCATAAGCAAGAGTAATTTAGTCTTGTTTTGTTTGTTAGTTAGTTAGTTAGTCAATTAGTTAGTTTGTTAATTGTTAAACTTAATATTAATAATAATAATAATAATAATTATTATTATTATTATTATTATTATTATTATTCTGATTACTTAAACTTTACTAGGCAGAAACGAAATTCCCTGAAGCAATAAACAGCAATGAGATAAATAACATAGAACATCATTAAATGAGACTATCTATTTATTCATATGCATATTAACAATAAACAGATTTGTTCATGGGTGTTTTTCTTTTTATTTTTAGCATACTTTTTAATGCTTCAAAAACTTTCTTCTACTTGTCCTTATTTCTTTTGAAAGTATTGTAACTTACCCCGATAAGCAGACATATTGTATATACGTGTGTGAGAAGGAGGGATGAGCAGAGAAGGGGAATATTATACATTATATGTATATAGATATATATCCCTTCACCTTCTGCTTATTTCCTAGTAATTATCTTTATGAAATCGGAGGGGGGGGAATAAATGATATAAACAGAAGTGTCGATACAGAAGATGCGAACCAGTTGATTGAATGTTTTTCTTCATCCCATTGTATGTGTGCTTTGTTTCTTTCGTATCTATCAGGTAAAGAACAGTGGTAAGTGATGAAATAATATTCGTTTGTGTATGTTTTTCTACTGTAAAATAGAATTGACTGTGTATTTTATCACTAGGTTCTTTCGTTAATTTTCATAATTACTGAAAAAGTAATAATAATACTCTTATTATTATTGGTATTATTACCCTAATAGATATGCTACTTAGTTTTGTCGTCATCATAATCATTAATATAATTCTTCTGAAGTGTATAGAAGAAGGGAAAATTAAGAGATTTATCTTCAATTGACTCGAACCAACAAAAAGAAAGATAATTATGACAAAAGGAAACTGATTTCAGCCAAGCAAACAACCCGATATATGGTTATATATATATATCAAGATAATTATGGAATGCTGTGAAGTAATCATCTTTGACTTGTTCAATTCTTCTTTCAACTTTAATGTCTACATCCATGTTTGGATGCGTATGTGTGTATGTGTGTATAGGTGTTTGCGAGTAGTTGTGTTAATATACAAACTTAATCCAAACGTCAATTTAAGAAACAATGAAGATACGAATGATGACGATGATGACAGTAACTAATAAAGGAAATAATAATTTAATTACATAGGAAGCTGTTTAACTGTCTAAACAAGGGGGGGAAATAAAAGGAAAACAGCCGGTATAATTATTCTTATCTCACAATTACATAATAATCTAGAAATGTATTGGTCGTAATGCAGTGTATACACATCATTGTTAGTTAATTAAAATGTGAATGTCTATGAGAGTTATTTCAGGTGACATTTCTAAACAATTAACGCAAGGAGATTAGAACAAATCTGAGACAGATACGTTGTTTCCTAAACTCTCTATGTAAAAGATGCAGAGACAGTTGAATCTGAAGTTTAACATCATGAACTGAATTTTGTAAAAATACCACTTTAGAATTCGTAACCTCATTGGATAATTGAGCCTAGTAACTATAGATCATCGTGTTGGTTTCTAATGTTGTATATTTTCAACTTAAGTCAATTCGCTATATTAAGTGATACTAGTGATATTTGTCTGACGTCTGATGTTTGAACTCTACTGGTCACGACTTCCAAATAGAACTCAAAGTTAGTCACTTTTAAGCATACAATAATATTGCAAGTGTAGAAAGTTGTAGAGATTAGTGAATTATAATACTAAAACAAAACGCCTGTTCGATTATTACGAACTTTTGGCGATTTTTACAGTTGATGTTAGTTGAAAATTACCGTTGAATTTAGTGATTGCTAGCCCTTTCTGCTGGTGGTTTCTGTGACAACTTGGTCGTTTACTACATCGTAGATTTCTATTAGCTAAGCTATCATGAGAAATCAGAGAGTGATGACATTTATTTCTTCCTTGTAGTAGTGCATTGTCATAAATTCAGAGGAAAATTAGTTAAGTCTTTCAATGATAGCTTTTTCACTCGATTGCCATTTATAATACACTTGATTAAAATTAGCTATTAATATCAGCTGTTAAAATGTCGTTATTCTAAAACTGTTCACTACTTTTTAGTACTTAACAGGTATCAAACAGATGGTCAAGGAACACACTCTTCTAACAATTGTATGATCGAACAAAAAATATCTGAACCACAGTGAACTCAAAAATACCATAAGCTTCTAGTTCCCATCGTTATCAATGTTGTAGATGAACACTACCATAAAGAAGTCCTTTACTGTGTAGCAACATGTTACCTGATTTTTATTCATCAGTAGATAACACGTTATTATTTGAAGTGATACATTTTAATATCTCCATTTGACAATTCCAAGATAAAATGTAGCACACCTCCTAAATTCAGTTGACAGTTATATGCTCTTATACTTCTGATTACTTTCAAATTTTAATTCCTCTTCTCATTATTATTCTTCTTATCCTACTGAAGTAGAAATCTTATGTTTAATTCAGTAAAACACTAGAATAAAGTAGATGAATCATTATGATGGGAATAGTTTAAAAGAGCGTTAGATAAACAAGGATGAATATAATGAAGTCTAAATTAGACAATTACTTCCAGCATTAGAACACGTGGAATAAGTTTCGTTAAATAAATACAAAAAAAAGAAGAAAGACAATTAGCAATTAGTTATAAAACTTCTCTTCTCGTGAATTCATGGATTAACTCATGTTCTTTAATGAAACATAATTGTTCTTAATTAACTGAAATAACAAAAACAACAGTGTTTCTATTTGATTTAAGATTGTTTTATAGAGATGGATTAGTATTAAATTTGGTTATTCGTATTCATCACAGATTGATGTTGGTTAGGTACTACTAAAGACCAGGTAGTACTGAATAGATGTTACGTCCTTGTATGTGGCTCTTCAGACGTAGTTCATACTTTCTATTCAGTTGATATTCAGGAAACCTAAAGAAGAGTGATTATCTTTGAGAATAGTTGTTATGTAGACTATTTCATTATTTTCGGTTGTATTCAAGGTGAACATTTTATTCTTATTATTACTCAGTTCCTCCTGCCCTATCCTCCCATTTGACAAATTGACTGTTATTATGTCATTTCTCATTATTGAACTATGGTTAGTCAATTATGTATACGTACACTGGTTCACACTCACTATTATTTCTATTTTGTATAAATGTTAGTTTCCTAATTGGTTGACTGTGTGGTCAGGTTTTATGTATATATAAAGGGATTCGTGAAATACAATAGGATTCTGAATTATGATTCTGTCTGGTTGGTCTATTGTCTTGTTCCTTTATCTCCGGCTTGGGACAAAGAGAGTATAGGGCAGGCGCGCTCTATTCAACTAGGCACACCCAAACGATGTTTGGTCCAACCGATCAATTTTCTTTGCGTCATAACATCAGCCAGGGAATTGAGTAAATTTTTCTATAATTTTAGTGAAATGTATGGGATTAATGAGATGACGTTAAACTTTTACGAAGATATACTTTACATACTGGTAAATGGACGTTGAATGAATCATTACAACTCTTCAAGGTAAAAACAATCGTTCAATATACAGTGAATTTAGTGCATGCTAAAGAGTTAGTCACTATTTAATTATGTACCTAACTTAATATCTTCTTAGATATATTATAGCCTGGTAAGACTGTCTGTTATATAACAAAAATTTAAGGAACCAAAATGTCTACTCACTGCTGTTAGAGCGACACAGGCTACAAAATCAGCAGATGGTGTGCCTTCATTGTAGAATTATGTGATTAAAGCAATCGATTTAGGTAGGGTTGGACTATTAATGGATGTTAGTTCATTGTCTACAGATGTATTATATGTATATATCTGATTTGTTTCAGAAATTTATTATGCAATCACTTGACGATGAAATGGATAGAACAGTCCTACCTGAAAGATAAATTCAACTGGTGTAGTCATCAATTAATTACATGAGATAATTGTAACCTACTAGCCAGATTCGTCTGGCGAGATAAAGTTTTTGAGAGATATGAACTAACGAATTAATGTTATGAACTGGTCCAGTTTAGGCAATTATTAAAGGCCAAGAAGTAATGAATGGCCGTGTCATTCTAGTATGGGATTTTTCAACAGCTTGCATTTCACAACCCACCAAAGAATTTAAGACAGAACCACCAGACTTTGTTGTAACCGCTTAACCATTTGATCATAAAGCCGGCTTCCATATTTCGACATTCCTAACTCGGTCAATTCATGACAGATTTGCACGACCTTATTCATTGGTGCCGATGGATAACTGCCTCACATCCGACATGGTTGAATTCCACCGGTCAAGAAACATCTGTTCATTTTCTCCTGATTTTCAATTGCTGTCTAACTGAGACCAACTTCTGATACCAAATTCTAAATTCACCAATCTTCCCAACACCCAACTACAGGTATGAATTAAGTTTGATCGTGGCTGGCAACTGGAATACAGAACTCACATTTTGTCCAATTTGGGGTTTGTCAGCTGGATGTACCTGCTTCTAAGTGTTAATGTTCGCATCATTACATAAACTAAGTTTGTTTTGTGTCAAAAATTTGTCCTAAACCACACCTTCCAGCAACAATTCAAAGTAATTCATACTTGGTAACTACCGCTACGTCAAGCAACCCATTTAAGATGTACATATGACAATAGAAACCAATCAACTTCAGTCCATGACGAATCAACAAGAAAATGCAACTACCATAAAATTGTGCTTGATACATAGTTTAATTTGATTCATTTTCTTTTAGCATTAGGTTCACCAAATAGGACCGATTATTTCTATGCAGATGACCTAGCTCTACCATGCTACACACAGCATCAAATGCAGATGAAGACGAACAATATTGCAGAAGCCTCAGTAGCAATAGGCCTCAACATACACAGAGGGTAAATCAAGATCCTTCGATACAAAACAACAAACACTAACCCAATTACACTTGACGGAGAAATTCTAGATAATCTAGAAACCTTTAAATACTTGAGCAGTATCATCGACAAACAAGGAGGGTCTGATGTGGATGTGAAGGCGCAGATTGGTAAGGCAAGGACAGCATTTCTACAACTGAAAATCATCTGGAACTCAAACCAACTGTCAGTCAATATCAAAGTCGAAATTTTCAATACAAATGTGTAGACAGTCAATTCTGTTGTATGGAGCTGAAACTCGGAGAATTATGAAAGGCATTCTTCAGAAGATACAAGTATTTATACACAACTGTTTGCATAAGATACTTTGGATCCATTCACCAGATATCATCAAAATCAACCTTTTTGGCAGAGAACTAATCGACTTCCAACCGAGGAGGAAATTAGGAAAAGATGCTGGAGGTGAATAGATCATACATTGAGGAAATCATCATACTGTGTCACAAGACATGCACTAACTTGGAGTCCTAAAGGCCAAAGAAGAAGAGAAAGACCCATGAACACATCGTGTCAGGGATTGGAGACAGACATGAAGAGAATGAAGAGAACTTGGGAAGTGCTGGCAAGGAAATCCCAGGACGTAGTTGGTTGAATAATGCTGGTGGGTGGACTATGCTCTATATGGGGTAACAGGCATTCATTGGTTGTTTGGAGTTCTTCAAGATAATATTCCAAATGATAACATCAGTCGTTCTACAGTAATCAAATTTCCTACATAAGATGTTTGAATCAATTTAAATTTGACAACGAAAATTTTTACATATAAACTCTAATGGTATAACCTTACAACCTCAACTTATAGACATAAGTTGAGATTTAGTAATAAGCATAGAAACAAGTTAAATGCTACCTGATTTCAATATACAAGTGAAAAGTAGCGTCTATTTTCACTCGTACTGATATAATCTTATTGTTCAGAAAGAAGACTTCATATCTGTTTAGTGAAACCAACTTGTGAAGCCAGTATAATAATTTATTCTAGAAGTAATATACACCTGAATGAGTCTTGTAAACGGTGAGACACCTACGATGTGAATTGTTTAACTTTTTAACTTCATTTATTAACTTACTAAATGGAACGAAGAATTTGAAAGGTTCACTAAATCTGCAGAAAAATACTTCGAATCGACATGAATGGAAACCAAAATAAACTCATGTTGGCAAATGCAACACAATAAGGTGCATATTCTTAGACCTAGTGGAGTGATTGGTATGATTCGATTCCATTCAGCTATCATGTAAGACTATACAAACTAACCAATTAATTGTAACAAACGTATAATTGGTTAATGAATAAGATTATTCTCGGTCACAATATCATAATGAAAACGCTTCTAACTGATTGATTGATCTAGATCAAATTAATTACGAACTGTCAACTACTTCATGGCTCCAGATTCGTCCTAATAAAAAGTGCCAATAAGCACGAAATCTTGGTGTAGGAGCTTCCAACTGATTGCTATCAAACATCTTACTATAATTATGCAATTATGGTAATATATTTTAAAAGAAATCAGCATAAAGTGTCCGATATACACATACCTGCTGGAGGAAGGGAGGCTTTATTCCGTTATTCTTTTTGTGGTAAACACTGAACTTAATGTCACAAAGTAACGGTTTGCAGATGTTAAATCCATTGTGAACTGCTTACTTACAGAGAATTGTTATTTGATTAGGTTGAACTCATCCTTTTTTGTCAAAACAAAATTTTTGAGAAATATCCCTCACTTTTACCACGTTTAAAGTCATTAGTTTCCTATTGGCTGGTTATTTTTTGTTGGGGATGTCAGATCCCCAAAATTCTATTGGTAAACCTGTTATTTTTGTGATTTATTTGTGTAAATTTTTTCTCGTTTTCGTTCCAAAAATTTCCTTTTTCACCTTCAGTTCGTGTCACCCACTTAGTGAGACGCTAAATCTTATTGGTTCGTTGTTGATTTTAGTACACTATTTGTAACATTTCAAGGACGCGATCTCTTTTTGTATATATACGCATGAGGTGTGTAGTTGTCATTCCGTTTGCCGGGCTGCCTGTGGAACCAAACGCTTATACTAATTTTGGACTTCTCCCTCTAGTTAACTGGGCTGGGGCGCTGTGAATAGCTTAGCTTACTTGTTGTTGTGTCCCTGGTCATACGTTCGCTAGCAGGTATCGAGGTGTTTATTCAATTCGCGAGAACCCTAGCACTTTTACAGATCGCTATGTGCTTTAATCTAAATGGCTTCTGTAAGCATATGTATACCTATACAGCGATTGTTTAAATCATTTGATCTTTGGCTTCTGCCATCACATTAATCCTTAATAGTTAACTTTATGATTAGTTGAAGATAGGTATGGGAAGAGAATTACAGTATTTTAGTGTTTTTTTAAGGCTGAGAACTATCTCAGTTTGGTTCAGTAGATACGAAGAAAATTTGATTAACCTCCAGTTCATACAGTTCCTTCTGTTTATAAGTTTTAATAAGGTATGAACAACAATTGTAGCCGAAAAATATGGATTCATTTTATCCCTTAGTTTCTTATCAGATATACACAATCTAGAATTAATTATTATCATGAAAAAGGATAAACAGTATGCACACTTCACACCGCGAAACAATTTGAAGAATCTTAAGTTGACATCTTAATGTGAATTATTTGATGAACAATTATAGCGTGTGTATTAGAACATTGTTAACATACTTATTTATAACCCAGTTATAAGGAAGATGTAGAGAATAAAACTAGAGAGAGGATACCAAGTTAAGAAAACTAACATAAACCGTGTAGTAACAAATTCAAGTAAAGACATTGGTTAATTGAATAATGCTCAGAAAAGAGGAATTAAAAATCACCGTTGAAAATGTTGCATAACTTAATCTTAAAAAAACTAAAGTCATTAGGTCATATCAAGGTTGGCTACAGTTTCGTTCTGGTCTAAGTGATTTTATGGTGCATGCTTCAACAAAGCTTAACGGATTTGCATTTGTCTAGTTGTTGACTATTATGAAAGATCTTAATGAGTACTATATGTCTGCTACATATTAAGTGGTTAGCAGTTTACACTGGTAAAATGAGTTGTCCTTTAAATCTTAGCTTATGCAGAATATACAAAGAAATGCCAACTTTCAGCGACTTTCCTATTCATTCGATATACGATCATTGGCACGTACCTGTAGATTGGTATACACAATTGAGGGTGGGGGTGGGGGTAACATAAGTCGGGAATTTGTCCGTATATGTTGTAAAGAACAGTTAGTTTGGTAGAGATATTAATTTAATAGCTTGGTAAATCCGTTTCAATATGTCCTACATCCTGAGATCAGCGACTCTGTTTATTTTACTTTCCTTCTCTTGAAGTTGAGTTTTAAGGAGACAGGTTTTTTCTTAACCGTGTCATAATTATCTTTCTTTGTTTACATCTTCTTAAAATTAATTATGAACTTTTGTAGATAACTACTATCAACGGTTCAATATCATTAATTCCTCTTCAATTATGTCCTCTGTGCGTAATCGCTGGATACAGTCGAATGATATTTCGTAGCTTATCGGAAAGAAGCTATTGAAATCTAAATATAATTCATCCCATGTCACCTTTTGAAGGACGTATCTTTTAATCGAACCATTTTCATTACTTTGGATACCAAGATCATGGAAATTAAATATGTTATTGTGTTCATGCACTACTATAAATTGTATTTTAGGATGTGCTTGACTATGAAGATTCAATATACTAAAGACATGATTGTGACTATTACAGATCACAAATGTATCTTCAATATATATGACATACAATACTACTTCACTGATCATCGGTTTCGTCTTTGTCCATTCTGAACTGGCTACAAAGTTATCGGCTCCCCACATCAACTCCATCAGCTTAGCGATTTGAAGTGTTGTCGGATTGAAATTGTACATTTTTAGTGCACACTAATGAGTTATTTAGATTCATCTTTCGCTAATGCGAGAAAATCAGTCTCCTCAAATGTATTTCGTATGGTTTTTTCTAAAGGGATTGCAGTAATCACTGACGATACAATGAATGAGACCATCGGGCAATCAGATAATGTGACATTTTCTAGAACCTAAACAAACTACAATTTATCCTTTAAACCATAGATGGCTAATCCTAAACGAGTCGGCTCTAAATGTTTCGATTGGCAGCTGACAAATTTGGAGTTGATTATTGATAGTGGGGCTTTCAATGGAACATCAGGATTATGTATTTTGGCAGACCTGCATTCATTCATTCTAAACACCGAAATCATAATACACTGCAGATATTAGGAAAATAATAAGTGTTCAAACGGAAGGTGTACCCAATACAGCAATGAATTCTTCCAAAGAGAGGATTATGTTCTTAACTAAATAATAAGAATAATTTAATTTTCAAAAAAGTGAATAAGTACAGCAATGGAGAGTGAATGGCTACTCAGTGAAAAATTTCCACTGACTTTCGATGACATTGACTCTCGAGACTCCTGCAAACTTACTCAGGAGTTTAGGTGAACTAAATTAGTAGCATGATAGAAACTTTTTCTGTCTCTATTTTAGCTATTCACAACATCAATAAATGCTAAGAAGTATGAAAATGATTACAACACACTAATAATGGAGTACCTATATTTGATTTGAAGTAAGGTGATTTTGTGGAGATTATCATTAAGTTTAGTTGTTTACATTCATAATAGACATTATGTTGATTGGGCACTAATGAAGACTAAGGGACTCTGAACAGCCCTCTAGTGCTGATATGAGACTTCTCAGTAGTGTATACCCTGAAATAGCTTATTAATTGAAGTACAGTGTTAGATTTCACCTTGGTTTTTGAGTTACTACTGATAATTCTAAGAGATTTCGAAAAATGATCTGTTGCCAAGTACAGAATAATATATTCTACTTTATCATCTTGAAGAAATCAGGAGCCACGAACATATGACTATCAAGTGCTGTATAAATGATCTACGCAACCAAAGTAACGTCAATAAACACAGCTTCAACTTTTACTAACCATCTTTCGGACTTATTTTGTACATCATCAAATAGTTACTAGGGGACATGAAGATATTTCAGATCGAGCCAAACATTTGCAAGCCTATTCTGATTATTCTTCTATTAACTTACACTTCATCACCGTTCATTTGGCACCAGTTATTTATGAAACTACGGTAAGAACAATGTTGATGCTTAGATCCATTAAAATACAAAAACTCTCATATTTGTAGAATGAATATGTGCAGATAATAAATAGGACGGTTATATCATGGTGGGGATACGCATAAAAAGTTGGTTATTTGTAAAAGTACCCCTCAATCTCACAAAACTTTGCTGACATTAGGGGAATGAACAACTAAATTATCACTGAAAAGTGAAAAAAGTTTTTTAAAAAGATAAATGAATGTAAGGTGACTTTGAACATCTAGTGTATTGTCAGTTCATTGGAATGTAATCAGACTTCTTTCGAACTAAAACTTAGATGACGATGCATTAGACTGGCATAACAGTATGCAATTTACCCTAAATATTTGTAAATGCCTGATAATAATCAACTAATAAAGTTAAGACTAGAATTTTAAGTTCAGTTCTCACTAATCATGCCACTTTTCACAGGGTGGTAGACGAGAAACTCTGCGTAAATCTAGTTTCTTATCAGTTAGCATTTGTCAGCGAACTATATCTGTAATAACACATAGATTATATTCTCATTCAGGGTTAAAACTCTCTAATATTTATTATATTTGGCAGCGAAACTGAATGGGGTTAGTTTGGATCCATTAAGTGTTACCTGTCTTCCAAATATTTACTCTTCGTTAGATCTTAGAATCTAGGTATGACTACAATCGTGCGACAACAGTTGGATTACTTAACTTAGAAGCCGAGTTCGACCCCGTGGATCAAGAAGCGCTGTGGCAGTGTTTGTCATTAAAAGGCCTACCTAGAAATTGTATAAGCCTTATAAAGCCTCTCTACTCAGACACCACTGGTTGAGTTAGAGATTGTGGTGAAATGTCATGTAAATCGTCAACCTCAAATTGTGGTCGTTAGAGTTGACCCTCATCCTCCCCCCTTTTATTTAATCTCATCATAGATGTCCTCCTAAAAACCACACACCCCTCAGCTTACTTTCTAGGAATCGATATCCTTTTAGGTAGCTCACTTGTTGACTTAGAATACATAAACGATATAGTCCTATTCGGTGAAGATACTGAAATTATGCAGAGTCATCAGAACACCATGAGTAACATAGCAAGCATATTTGAAATGCGTTTCCCTCCATACAAATGCAAAATGTTGCTTCAGGACCGATCTGCATTGTGGTCTAGATTAGTCATAAGGAGTGATATAGTTGAGTACGTTGACCATTTCGCTTATCTCGAAAGTTTCATTACCATAGGTGGGTCGGTGTCTGACACAATCTCAACAAGGATTCAGAAGCTCATTTGACTTTTACAAATTCACGTCACTTGTAGTTCAGGAAAAATATCCGGTTTCTAGTGAAAAGTCAAGTGCATTGCACGGCAATTCTCTCTGTTTTACCGTATGGATGAATAACATGGAATATGAAAATAGAAGATATATATAGGCCCAAGTTCTTTGATCATAGAAGTCTTCGTAGTAACTCCTATATATCATAGAATGAGCAAAAATTTAATACTGATATTAGACACAGTATAATAAAAACAAGGTAAATCGGTAAGAGGTTGTAAACCTTCGTTGACTGAGATAGTCGGGATATGTCTAGCGTATATCTAATCACCGTCTACCTCATCGCGATATGCTGGCTGGGGTAGAAGTATGATGGAAGAGAAGTAGAACCAGCCATGCCAAACAAAGCGTTAGTCTATGAAGTCTTTTACTGTCGGTCTAAGCGATGTTGGTAAATACAGGCTACCTGATTGGGGTCAGATGACATCTGTGATCACTGGTTAGGGACGCTAAGTGGCATGGCTCGAAATAAATCATAATGGCATAAATGTACTTACTCTCTATATTCTATCGGATTCTTAGCTCTATTATTCTTTAGTACTTTCGTGTGTTTCATTCTTGTCTATTGAATGCTGTTTTGTTAATTTTGTAAATTTGATCTCGTTGTGCTAACGAGGTCTGGCAACAAGAAACCACACGCATACAACGTTGGGTTCTACGTTGTACATAAATTAATAAACGAGTCTTCTAAAGATCCCCCCCCATGACAAAATATAATACTATTAATTTTATTAATAATATCTGCATAATTTACTTATCATTACTGTTGTTATGTATCGTTAATGATTAAAACAATTCTCTTCATTAGGATAAACTTGTATATTCCCGTTGATTTGTTATAGACTGAAGCTGGTCATTCTCTGTTGCTATATGTGCATCCTGAGCGGATTGCCTCGATATAGCGAATTATTCACAAGTATTATTTAAGTTGGATTGTGACTGGCAAATGGAATCCGTCCTATTTGGGACTCATAGGTTGAATGTACATGCATCCCAATGTTGATGTCCACAGTGGGTTTCGAACCCCGTCCGTTTCGTGTCGAACGCCACCGCGATCACCATTAGACTACTGAGTCCAGACAGTCACAATTGTTCAATAGACACATTGGTATTAGGATGAACTTGTATATTCCCGTTGATTTGTTGTAGACTAAAGCTGGTCATTGTTTGTCTGAACTCAGTAGTCTAGTGGTGAACAGGGTGGCGTTTGACACGAAACAGACTGAGTTCAAATCCCAGTGTGAACAGCAACATCGGAATGCAGGCACATCCAACCGATGGGTCCCAAATAGGACGAAACGCGCGTTCTAGATTCCATTTGTCAGTCATAATCCAACTTAAATAATTCTATTCATTATTGCCTGTTTATGAATAGATTAACATATTTTTATTCGTATATAATGAAATTCAATATTTCTCAAAATAGAATGTATACAATATTAAGTATCTTCATATAACTAATTACACAAACATTTCTATACTGTGGTTATATTTTAAAACGGAATATGGAATGGAATAACCATTCCAATTGAATATGGAAGTGTTAATCATATGCAATGGTTTATCATGAAACATCTATTTCATGGATGTTCATAATGATGATGATGATGATGATGATGACAACAGCGTCATATTGACTCAAATGAATTATTCATCTCTGTCCATATGTTGGACACCTGTGGTTTCATTAATAATAATAATAATAATAAAAAGGAACATTCCACTTTTCTGTGTAATTTTGTTTCAGTTTAGAACCCCATGTGTTTATTCTTTCCAACTTATTTATATAAATTGGATAAAGATTTATTGTTTCAAAGCCTATTCATGATTATTTTTATTAATAAAGAATTATTATTATTATTATTATTAGATGAAGTAATAAGTAAACTTCTCTGTTACCTTATAAACACTGTGAATGAAATTGTATAGTAATGCAGTTATGCTAAATGTAGGGCAATGTGAACACACACACACACACAAAATAGTTGTCTGTTGTAATTGAATAGTAATAATAATAATAATAATAATAATAATAATAATAATAATAATAATAGTTATAGTAATAATAATAATTTATATATTATGATTAATAAATGTATTTTGTCATTTGGGAAATCAAAATACAAATGATATTAATGATAAGTAAATTGATAGCAATTAGAAATGCTTAATGAAGAATGTATACATATATATGTTAGATAGTGGAAAGTACTCAGAAGTAATCACTACTGATAGATATCAGCTTAAAGTAATTAATCTTAAATAAAGTGTTGCTATGTCGGTGATTTCAACTTGTATTACTTAATGTTACAGTTAGAGAATTTGTCACTAACTTAATCAATTTACAAGTCCTTATTTGTATGATCTGAAGTCGTGAATTAATTTTGTTACGATACAATAACCAATAAGTATAAATGATCTGTTATGTTAATGTTTAATCATTGAAATCACAAGATACATTTGTTTACAAGGTTTCATTTCTAATTACCTTGAATAAAGTAATATTATGTGTATATGGGTTTTTAGTAAGTGTACTTGTCACAAATTCCATTTAGACCAGTACATAGTGTTAAATGAAATACGTACATCTAGCTGAAAGAGTATAAATAACAAACTAATTTCTTTTCGATCTAAATGTATATTTATCATTTCGGAGAGGGGGGCTTAGTATTTACATATATTCTATTCATGATTGACTACATGAAGGATCTCTTTAGATAGCCATTTACAGCCATAATTTTGAGAACAACTAATTCAGTAGTAATGTAATCACATTAACACAACACTGAATGAATAAAGGGTTCAATCATATGGTGGGAAAAAGTTCCATACTAGAACAAATCAGCTATTCAGTGCTTCCTGGTAATTGATAGTGTTCTAATGCAAACCAATTCGTGATATCCAATTAAAATTCAATAATCTTTACAACACTCAATTAAAATACCAACTACTCAGTTGTCTAATACAATAAACCTCCCAAGCTTAATCGTATGTCAGTTCATGAATTTAAACTTCCAACGACTATCAGATTAGAGAAGGGCAGTTTTTTTAATTACCCTTAGTTCATAATGATTGAATTCAGTGATTAAAAATTCTAGAATCTAAACATAATGACTGCAGTAGACAATAAGATGTACAGCCTGTATTCTCCATGGATTGACGTCAATTATTGTAATACTAAAAACTACTCGACAGTCAACACTTACTTTGTGTTATTAGCAAATAAAGATGTATTAAGCAGACAAAGTTTACGATTATATTGGTCTAGTTTAATCATGTGAAGAAGGGTTAGGAATATCTTCTAGTAGCCCCAGGTAAGACATAACTTCACCTCACATAACAGAACGACATATTCTATTAAATATGTAGGTATTCATTGAAGCCTCAGTAAGTAGATTTTACTAATCTCTATATGTTTGTATACTTCTATCAGGAATCGAACTAATAACCAAACGATATATATATATATATACTGGTCGTTTGCTGTGCATTGATCACTTTGATATATGTCGAGTCCTTCATAATGTTGATCGAATTCTATCAGTCGAGTTGTAATGTGACCACTAGTCTAAATGATTCGATATCACTGGTACTATGTAGAGATGGATGATGGTTTTGTTGGAGTAGTCAACAAGAATCCCCGAACCCACGCCTTTTGCTACTCGTCAGCAAGGCGTATCTAGAATCTTTGAAAGAATATATGCTCTTCTGAGGGTTCCCCCCACATTTTCCGGCTTTACAGTCTGTTACCGTTTCTCAGCAAGCTCATTGAACAGTGACAGACCCCCCTAAAGAACAGAGATGTATGTAGTGATCAATCATTGTGTAGTGAACAACTTAGTGTTTATCAAGTCCTTTTATAGCACTAATAGAATTCTATCAATCGAGTTGTAATTTATTTTCTCCTAACTATCCCCGCCCTCCCCCTCCCCTAAAAAAAACTACCTTCCATATTTACATATACCCCATAATGTGTCCTAGTGTTATGTAATGTCTAAACAATTTCTTTCTGTAAATCATGATATAGCATGATCGTTTGTCTTTAAAAATGAGTTATTCCCATTCTATTATCTAGTCTTCTTCCCTTCGCCTGCTTAATTAAATTCATTACAGAAAATATCATGAAATATATTAATTGTAAGAAAAAAAAGAACACTTTTTATCAACATCACGAATAGCTATGCATATTTTTCTGCGAATAAATGGATCTACACATATGAAAATCACAAAAGAATATGATACTTGGCTTAGTTTTTTTTCTTCTGCTCGATACGCTTTACATTCACTCTTTCACTTAATCTTCATTACTTTTTGGTAGAAAATGAAGTAAGCTAAGAAGATTTTCTTAGTGGGTATTATTATTGTCATGTTTTATTCTATTTTGTTGAAATAATTATTCAATTCTTCTTCTTCACTTCACTCTGTATGTTCACTAATCAAAATTTTTTATGATGACATGTTAAGTGATATTTTTCTTTACACTGTGATTGATATACATTCAATACTTCAACTGTGATATACATGAACAGGCTAACAGTGAATATACATATATGTAGGGTAAGTAGGACATTATTCATGTAACTTCATGAATGTTGCTTATTTATTCATCTACTTAGTAAACTGTTCAGTAATTCCGTAGACATGAACCAACAACAACAGTAAGACTAACAACATTAAAATATGGGAAAGAAACCAGAGAAAACATACAAACAATAATTAAAACTAACCAACAAACAAACAATACGATCTAATTAAGAAGGAAATATATTAAATTCTATTTGATTAAATGATTAAATATAGATGAAACATGTAACAAGTAACTTTCTTTTATTAGTTTGTTTGTTGTTATGTTAGTGATTGTTTGAATTCATTAACCAACCAACAATATATACATGAATGTATGTTCTAATGTGTATGAATGTAGATGTACAAATAAAGAATGTTCTACATTCAATTGATTTCATTTTAAAGTTTAATGCATGTTTCAATATATTGGAATAAGACGATTAAATTAAATGTTACATGTTAAATTGAATGATTTTTGAATATTTCATATTTTTTTTCTTTGAGCGGTAGTTTGAATGTGTGAGGAGGGAGAGGAACAAGTGAGAGAACATTAAAATAATGAAATTAAGTAATACTTATCAGACGAAAAAAAAAACACTGATGAGAAGAATTAAGAGAACAACATGGTAACACTTGAGTTTATCCACACACACACACACACATATACACAAGTATACACTTTGAATGTATATTAACATTAACAAATCAATTGATAAAATGATACAACATTTTAATTAAAATTATATATTGAAGAAAAAAATTACCGAAGTTATTGCACAATTTATAGTTTGCATGTTATTGTAATTAGGCAAAAATTAAACGGAGTTAATGAAAAATAAGCGTGCATCATATGAGAAAAAAAGAAAAGGAAAAAGGAGAAGAAGAAGAGGAAGAAGAAGAAGCGAATAAACCATATCGTCTACGCAGTTATTTTGGTTAATGATGATGGTGGGGTTGAGAAAGAGAGACAAGCGGGGGGGAAGGGGGGTTAGTAAGTAGTTAGTGAATTCAATAAATTGTTTAATTTACTTCTAAATTCTTTTTCTTTTTTCATTTCAATCAATTCATGTTTTCAAACTTTCAACATACCTCAACATTCTCAGTCTAAAACAACATGCATACTTACATAATCAAATAGTTTACTAGTTTTATTAGTCTATGTACTATTCATTATAAGTAGTATATGTGAATTTTATTAATATAAGCAAAGATTGACTAATGAATGTATTAAATTATAATGAAGAAAAATTTAGTCACGAATAGGTTGTTGTTTTTTTTCTGTTTTATTTTTATTTTTCAATGAGTCAAATAAAAATTGTTTAAGTGTGAAAAATTATACTCAGTTTCTCAGTTTTAAAAGTGATATTTTCCTTAATTGATTTACAATAATAATGAGTACACCATAGATTAATGTTAGTAGGGTACTATTGAAAACCAGGGAGTACTAAACAGTTGTTTGGAACTTCTCAGGGGTATACAGCCCGGGGGCTTCAGATTGGCAAGCACCTAACCATCTGTATCACTAGGCCGATCGGCATCTATTGGTAGAATTCCCACTTCCATCTAATTGTGACATCGGCGCAACAATCATTAATTGTTATTGGTGACAACTGTCTCACTCCTAACAAGTTTGAACTCCACCAGTCGCGAGTTCACACTAGAACTTCAGGAATATTTTTAAGTTCGTTACTTGTGGCAAAATCTGTGGTGCTCACTGCTAAGGAGTTTCACATTAGAATGAAACAGCTATCCAGTACTCCCTGGTTTTCAAAAGTATTTTACCAACATTAACTTGTAATGTATTCAATCAATTAAAAATATCAATCTCCACGAAAATTCATCTCAATTTACGAAAAGTGATGAAAACCAACTGAAGAGTCGAAGTTTATTTTCTTGTTACTGATGTTATTATGTATTCATGTGTGTGTGTTTAAAAGTTTACCAAGTTATATTGATGACCTTTCCACTTAAAAAGCAGTTTAAAGTTAAGAACCTTAAGCTCATCACGTTAAATGTATTACACGCGTCTAATTACTTCCCTCCACTAGGTACAATACTTGCTGTATATGAATAGGTTCACAGAGTTCTAAGAATAACCAAAACATGATATAAAATCAGTCCATATGATAATAATAATTATTATTAGTAATTTTGCAACACGAATTTGTCTTACTTAAATAAGCAATAAAAACCAATCAACCTTGTCGAGTATGAGGCTGAGTTAAGAATATCGACCGTTGGAAGCCGGCTCAGTGATCTAACGGTTAAGCGTCTACTGCAAAACTCAAAAATCCTAGGCTCTGTTCCCCAGTGGGGTTGTGGATGTACTCTGTTGAAGTATCTCACACTAGGACGAAACAGTTGTTCAGTGTTTGTTGGTTTCTAATACTTCTCTAATTCAGACCAATTCGTAATGTTAAATTAAAATAATAACAATCTCAGCAACATCCAATTGTTAAATATTAATTATCAGTATAGCTTTATTCGAAACTATAGATTTTGTTACAGAAAGGAATTCTTAGCCTCATCTGTGTAACATACAATAGTTAATACAAGTTACCTAATCTAGTTCGTGATACATTTGTTACCAGTTAAGCTGGTACGACCATTCTACCATTCATTATATACAAGTTGAACGCATTCCAATATATTAATCTCTTACTTTTTTATGGGATAAATAAGGGACAAAATTTGCTAACAATTCCAATGCTTCTGTTTGAATTCTCCGCTATTTCGTATCACGGTAAAAACTAAAACTAGATGGTTAATTGTAATACGTACAGATTCGGGAAAAGAGGGGCTTAGTCGTTTCGTTTATTAATAAAATGATCCGTTATGAGATATATGTTATATCCAAAACATGTTCGGGATAATCACACCATATGGAAATTATAGTGTGACTTCGATAATTACTCAGTGTCCGTACGTGTTTGCCCCTCAACTACCAGTCCCCCAGCGGGAATGAAGAACACCAAATGAATGGACCAACAAGACAGAATCAGAATCATATTATATTCCAGACATTCCTTTATATATACACAAAACCAGACCACACAGTCAAACAATTAATACAAAACAGAGATTGTGACAGTAAATAGGGGTAACTTGTACACAACTAGTTAACTGTAGTTCATACTAAGAGATAGTATACTAACAGAAAATATACTAGACGGGAGGATAGGGTAGGAGGAACGTAATAATGATAAGAATGGAATGTTTACACTACCCACAGTTAAAACAGTATTCTAAAATACAGTTCTGAGAGTTAGTTACTCTTATTTAGTCTCCCGATATAACAAAATGAACTTCTTGGTTGAGATAAATGGGATAAACATAAGCTCTAGTTTGCAATGTTGAATGAAATGGGTAAAAATCAGTTGCAATAACAAATTTGTATCTTCTAAATTTTCGATTTCATTGTCAAACATTCACTTTGAAGTACACTTTCTATGACTAGTCATTAATTAAAGTTCTTGTTATTTCACTTTTCATGTTTCATAGTTCGTTAGCTTAACTTCGTAATATCCTAGTGTAAGTTTCAGTAACATGGACATGTATGGTCTATGACTTTCTGATTTACAGATGAACTGCTATTACATTTAATGCAGTTAATTCCTTGGATGAACTTTTTTTCAAGGTTAAAACAGTGGTAAAAAGCTACTCGTTAGGACGGTTTTACTTAAAATTCACATGACACTTTGTATTTATGAAAAAGTGTTTTTATAAACTATTTAAACAGATGTTTAAGTTGGATTGTGACTGGCAAGCGGAATCCAGGAGGCACGTTTCGTTTTATTTGGGACCCATCGGTTGGATGCACTGGGATCCCAATGTTGATGTTCACACTGGGATCCGAACATCTGGCCAACGAGACTCAAATAGGACGATATACGTTTCTTGTATTCTGCTTGCTAGTCATAATCTAACTTAAACACTACTTGTAAACTACCGTTATATCGAGGCGATCCGCTCAGGATACACATATAACAACAGAGGCTGACTAGTTACAATCCATGACTAATCTACAGGAAGACATAAACTCAACCCAATTATTTAACCAGATGAGTGAAAATTTCATACTATAGAGAATGAAGTAGTCAGCAGAGATAAGATAGTCAGTGTACTCACTGTATGATTAGAAGGTCTCTGGTTTATTTTTGAGTAGAGTTGTAGAATTATTTTGAAAAGGTTCTATACTTAAATAAAACATTTATAAAATCGAAATCATCTTCACTTATATACGGACCAACTCAAACAACAAGAAACATACGTTATAGTCTTAAGTGTCACCAACGAATTAGTTGGGTTGAAAATCACCCCCCCCCCCAGTGTGACTGAGATATTTACTTTGACCGGTTATGATTATCTTCATGTCTGTTTACTCCTTGGTCCAGATCAAGTTCTAAGGATCAAGCTTTGACAAATAAGTTGGATACTGTGAGTTCAGGTCCCATTATGCAACACAAACTCGCTAAAGATTTCTGAAAACATGGTACAGATGGCGTTACCTGTTAATAAATGCTCTCAACCAAGTAATATCACCTACAGTGCATTCGACACCAAATTAATTAGAATAATCGCCAGTTTATAACGTGATATTAGTATTCAAACAGTGTCAGGTATTAGGCAAAAATGACACTGCTTACTACTACCTAGTGATCAGTCAAATTAGTCATATTATTATAAAAAAATATATATAGAATGTTGTATATAAGAGATATGGTATTCTTCTATTTATCTGCGGACTCACAAAAATAACAGTTTCCTCATGATGCTATTATGTGGATAATGACTTCGGACTTGTTGTCTGTGTTCACCGCAGACTGACCTCAATCATGCACTTTTTAAAACCGGGGAACACTGCATAAGTGTTTAATCCTAATTTAGGACTTTGATCAATCTATGACATGTTACTACAATGTTCCAAAGCCAACGGTGACAAGTGTCTCACTCAGATCATGCCTGGCAATACTATGAAAAGTGTCATTCTAAAGTTCCAAGGTGAAATCAAAGATAAATGTTATTTCATTAAGCAACAATTAAATTAAAGATACAGTGTAATTGTTAGGTTTAATGTGCTGATTAACTAACCACAACCCTAACCTGAATCTCCTCTTTAACTTTCAATCCTAACACTAAGCTAGTAGCTCAACTATTTCCTCATTTTCTAGTGATCTGTTTTTCATTTTACAAGTGACTTCCATAAAAGCCTCAACAGAATGACTTCGACTACATTTTATAATTTTGCTGGTAGAAATAAAGTCCATAAGCATCGTAACAGCTTATATTCTCTGTAATTAGGTGTTTGTTTACATCAACTATATTCTGACTGGGAGATAAATTCTTAAGGATAATATGAGTCGCTAAATCTTATTTAGTAAAGTTTAGTTTTATCAAAGCTTTTATTGAATCAAGTAGTTTGATTTAAATGGTTTATCTTGTTTAATCTGGTTAGCGTTTTTTTTAGCAAGATTGGTTTTTACGGAATGGGAATGCTAGCCCCATGCCCAACCCTCCTCCTTTACCCGGGCTTGGGACCGTTAGTAACCCTAGGAGAGCTACGGGCGAATCTATCTCTGTTAACCTATACACACTAACAAATGCAGGCCAAGAAAAACAACGTAGCAGGCAACCTCAGCAACAGTAGGCTTGAACATACATAAGGGAAGAGCAAGATCCTCAAATATAACACAGGGAGCGCCAATCCAATTGAACTTGATGGAGAAACTCTGGAAGGAGTAGATACTTTCACGTACCTGTGGAGCATCATCAATGAACAAGGAGAATACGATGCAGATGTAAAGGCAAGGATTGTCAAAGCTAGGGCAGCATTCCTATAGTTGAAAACCATATGGGACTCAAAACAAATATCAACTAACCTCAAAGTCAGACTCTTCAATTCGAACGTGAAGACAGTCCTTCTGTATGGAGCTGAAACTTCGAGAATTACTGCAAACATCATCAGACGGATACAAGTATTTATAAACAACTGTCTACGAAAGATACTGAATGTCCGTTGGCCGGAAACCATCAGCAACAGTCTACCATGGGAGAGAACAAACCACCTTCCAGCCGAAGGGGAAATTAGGAAAAGACGTTGGAAATGGATAGGACATACATTACGCAAACCATCGGACTGCATCACAAGACAAGCATTAACATGGAATCCTGTTAGAAAACGGAAAAGAGGAAGGCTAACAAACACTCTGCGTCGAGAATTGGGAACGGACATTAAAAACATAAACAGCAACTGGAAATAGCTGGAAAGGATTGCTCATAACAGAGTACAATGAAGAATCCTGGTAAGCGGCCTATGCTCCCCTGTGAAAAATAACGGGCGTAAATAAGTAAGTTTGATTTAAATGATCTGAACTCTTTTTGGATTAAAACATTCACTTAAATTTCCACCGTTACACAAAATAAAAAAGAATTTATTTTATTAAATGACGTTGAGTTATGACTGGTTAATAAAATTCCAAATACTCTTTCATCCTATTCAAAAGTCACTAGCTGAATTCGCTTTAATCCCACTGTTAATGTTCAAATGAAACTTGAATTCATTCTTGTAAATTAGCACCATATTAATACAATCCAGTTAGGATGTATATATGTTTATTTAACAACAGAAACTAATGAAATTTAAACTTTAACGACATTAACAGAATGATATAAACATATTCAAATTGTTGTAATTGGGTGTTGTAAAGATTGTAAAATGTCAATCCGATATCACAAATTGGTCTGAATTAGATAACTATCGATTACCAGGAAGTATTAAACAGCTGTTTCGTCCCAGTATGGGGCTCTTCAGAAGTATTCATCCACGGCTTAATCATGAATTGACTGAATTAAAAATATCCACCGTTGGCAGCTGACTCAGTGGTCTAATGGTAAAGCGTCCAGTGTGGAGCCAGAAGATCTTCAGTTCGGTTCTTGATGAGTTCGTGGGTGCTTACTGCTAAAGAGTGCAATACTAGGATAAAATATCTGTCCAGTGATTCCTGGTGATTAATAGTTGTCTAATTCAGACTAATTCACGATATCAAATTGATATTTAAATTGTACAGAAGCATCTTAATAATTTAGATAAAGTAACTTTTCAATTTTAATTGGATAACTGTATCTCAACCAATCGTATATTAGGTAATTCCATAATTATTATAAACAAGTTGTATATATGAACATTGAACCAATTATCTTATTATATGATGTTTATATCTCATCCCTTATCCGATTACATTTCATTGAATTTTTAACTAGAATAGAAAAAATATAACAGAAAGGAAGAAATCGGAGAGATGGGTAATTTATCAATTTATTCCAATTATAAGTATCCGTTTAAAACCTCCCCCTTTCCACCCCCGCCCTTCCAACCTTTGTTTCATTTATTCTTCTCCCCAATATTTAAGTATTTCCGTTCATTATTGTTATGCAAAATAAGGAATCTAGTTGAAGCATGACAAATAAAAATTCAACTGAGATAACTATTTTTTTCTTGTACAAATTGTGTTTTCATTGCTTCTTTCATTCTTATTAGTACATATACTACTTTCTTCTTCTTCAGATAGTAGTTGTTTAATATAAACAGGTAAGTTGATGTCATGGATACTAAATTGTACTTCATTGTATAGCATTTACCCTGTTAGTTTAGTATCTTAATTTAATGATCTTTTTTAATAGTTGAATTATTTTGATGATATTTGTTGAAAAAAACCTTTGAAAACCAAGAACTAGGTAATTAATTTTCTATTCCGAAGTCCTAGAGTTGCGGAAACTCAAGACTATGTATTAGTTATAAGACGGGATATTATGGTCAAATGACCCTCCTCTCCCCTTATTTCACTTATAGAGTACTGAATAGTAAACAGATAGTTGGTTCAATTTGTTTAGTCATCTTCATTATTCATTGTTTAATTTGTGTACATTCGAAGTTAATCAGTGAGAAATCACCCTTACTTACAGTATGTGTGGCCATTTCATAAACTTTAGATCACTGAAATAGTATCTATTGGTTTACAATGTTGTAACATTAGTCAATTTACTAAATTATTTGATTATCATTGATGATGTCTGTCTTACATTTAACATGTTTGTTGTTCAGTGGTTATGACTATGTAACAAAACTTGGTAATTCACTTCTGAAAGTTAATCACTAGTGAATACATGATTATTGTAATAATAATAATGGCGTTTTATAGTTTATCATCAACAGTTGACTTTAATAAATAATAATAAATTGGAAATGTTCCCCCTATTTAACAAATACTAATATGATTAACTTCATTATGACTCAAATATGGAAAATACTAAGAACCGTATAAAACCGATATTTCATCTAATTGTTATTCAATATTTGTAAACATTTAGTTGCTAAGGTGAATTAAATAGACTAGAATCAAGTTTTCAATAGTCAGAAAAGACAGAAGTTACATAATTAATCGGTCATTGATTTATTTAATTTTATTATCTTATATTGATTTTTATAGATATTTGAATTACCGTCATCAGTGTTGAATGTTTCAATAATGTCCTTAGAAACAAATAATTTAAAAGGAATGTCAAACTGTTGTAATCCACTAGTATTACATAATACACCTTCAAGAAACTTTCAAATTCAACAATTATTGCATTCAACGAATGATAGTACATCATCAAATGATTTCATCATGAAAAGTGATACAATGACGGCGACGACAACAACAACAGCAACAACAGAGGATAATTATAGTTCAATAGTGAAATATCCAAAAATTCTATTGAATGAATCTAACAATTTAATATCTTCTAATAAGAAACATTTAACAGACGCGAATTCGACAATTACACAATTATTAAATAATTATAGTTCAGAGAAACTATCATTATTTACAAGATTAACAGAAAATCTATGCAAAAATTTTACAGAAATGCCATTGGATTTACAAGATTTCTTGAAAACAAAATTAAGCATTACAAAGTTTTTATATCATCTTCAAGAATATCACAGCCACCGTCACCAACACCAACAACAACAACAATTACCACTACATGATAGAAATGTTACAGATCAGTTATATCAATCACTTACAGATAATCACAGTGAACATCATCCTGATATTAATGATGTGGAGGATAGTAGACAAGAAGGCGATATGATAGTTAATAAAACAAATGAAGAATATGAAAACAATTTAAAGATTATTATGAATTTATTGAAAGATTACATGGAGAATAAAGAGGTTACATCGAAAATGCAATCAGAAAAGGAAGAATTCAAATCCTCCATGCTTTCTGCAAATAACAATAATAACAACAAAGATGTAAAATATGCACAAAAAGTCTATGAATTTCTAACAATGATATCTTCTAATAAGAAACATTTAACAGACGCGAATTCGACAATTACACAATTATTAAATAATTATAGTTCAATAGTGAAATATCCAAAAATTCTATTGAATGAATCTAACAATTTAATATCTTCTAATAAGAAACATTTAACAGACGCGAATTCGACAATTACACAATTATTAAATAATTATAGTTCAATAGTGAAATATCCAAAAATTCTATTGAATGAATCTAACAATTTAATATCTTCTAATAAGAAACATTTAACAGACGCGAATTCGACAATTACACAATTATTAAATAATTATAGTTCAATAGTGAAATATCCAAAAATTCTATTGAATGAATCTAACAATTTAATATCTTCTAATAAGAAACATTTAACAGACGCGAATTCGACAATTACACAATTATTAAATAATTATAGTTCAATAGTGAAATATCCAAAAATTCTATTGAATGAATCTAACAATTTAATATCTTCTAATAAGAAACATTTAACAGACGCGCCTTCTTACCTCTAAACATATAAGTGATCAAATAGGACTGATAAAAGTATCAATAATTTGGTTACACAATAAATCTATGATTTAGTAAAATAAACAATTTGTGATTCAACGTATAAATGTTAGATCAGTAATGAAATGGATATGACGTAATACATAATGAAAACAAGTGTAATTAAGGAGGAAAATTGAAGAGTGAATTATGTACAAAAATAAATGACTATATAGTAGTTGAGATACCAATCATCGTATGTACCAGTTATCAAGGTATTTAGAGGTTAATCACTGACTCCTTTTTAGATGGAGTGGTTAGATTTTAGTCAGCTAATTTCAACTGGTTAGGAAAATATCAAAATTTCGGTATATCAAACAAAAATTGACAAATATCAGATACATTATCTCTAAATACATTGACCAATTCATATATACTTATAGAAGCAGTTACATTGGAAGAACAGAAAAATGGGCGTTTTTACAATTTACTGAATGGATCACGGTGGACACATACCTTAGAGGACCAAATATTTAGCGTTGTTTAATTGCGAGACATCTATTATACACAGAGAGTGTAGTGAACACGTTTGATGTCTTTAAAATAACTGACAAGTCAAATAATTCAATACTGTTGAGATTTGCTTAAACCACTGTAATTAGTTGACTAAAATCTAACCGATGCATCTAAAAAGGAGTCAGTGATTAACCTCTAAATACCTTGATAACTGGTACATACGATGATTGGTATCTCAACTACTATATAGTCATTTATTTTTGTACATAATTCACTCTTCAATTTTCCTCCTTAATTACACTTGTTTTCATTATGTATTACGTCATATCCATTT
The DNA here is from genome assembly GCA_034768735.1 of Schistosoma mekongi. NCBI lineage: Eukaryota > Metazoa > Platyhelminthes > Trematoda > Strigeidida > Schistosomatidae > Schistosoma > Schistosoma mekongi. The sequence continues at coordinate 10,994,535 of CM068312.1, read as the reverse complement.
CATTACTGATCTAACATTTATACGTTGAATCACAAATTGTTTATTTTACTAAATCATAGATTTATTGTGTAACCAAATTATTGATACTTTTATCAGTCCTATTTGATCACTTATATGTTTAGAGGTAAGAAGGCACCTTTCACGTTACGTAATCAAACGAATTCAGATAATTTCTAGAATTATCATTCTTCTCGTCTATACTTACTCTATTGAAAACTTGTTCATTCATCTTGATTACAGTCATGCCTATCTCTTGATAGACGATGTATATTGATTTGATTTGTAACGTGATATGAACATGTTGAGGTAATTAGAATTGATTGTGTGTATCTAGCTGACTGAAGGGACTGAAATTACATGCTTGGTGAATTCAGTATATTCTGAAAATATTGTCATCCTAACTTTGAATTTGTAGTGGAAATAGAATTTATGAAATAGTTGCCATTACCCTTAGTTAAACAGTATGAACAGTAGAATAAAATGAGGATTCTTTATACTTCATTCTTTGATTCATTTCATTCTTAAGCACTTATTAATATTCCAAATCCAGACAGAGTTCGGAATAAAACTATTGTTGTCACACACTGGTATTACGTAATAAAGATGTAAATAAAAGTGATGTTATGGTCCATTATAAATATATGTTGAAGAATATTGTGAAAGAATGTTACCAATAACATGCCGATGGGTTATGTAATAAACATGCAATAGTGACGAGTAACAAAAATACCACTTAAATTAGGTAAAGAGTAATCAACTCACATAAATGGAAAAAGTGACGTAAGAACGTAATGACATAATTGTGCAGAAAAAATCTTAAATAAATTTCTTATGATGGAATGAAATGTAGGTAGGTAGAGGTTTACAACTGCTCTCTTTTAGAAATACTTAAAAGGTTTTTGAAGATTCCATTAAAATCTACGGAGCACTGGACAGTGTGCTAAATCGCCAATTAAGGAAAGTAGGAATTTTACCATTGGATTCTGGCCGCCACACTAGTGCAGTAAGTTGGGCGTTTTCAAGTCTGAAGCCTCTGGGAAGGGAGTCAGGAGTGCGCACTACCGAGATGTTCCACACTAGGGTGGAACATACATCTAATGCTCCTTGATCTTCAGTTGTACTCTGCGACCATAAGTCTGTTGAGAATTCATTCAACTAAAACTTAGCACCAAACTTCATAAACACCTCAACTAAATGTAACAAATATTTATATGTTGCGAATTAAGAGTCGAAACCAGGGGAGATAATGTAATCATTGAAATATTAAAACAAGAATGAGTTACATAATTGTAATAAAGTCAATATAAATGAATACGTAATGTGATAGTGTATTTTTTTCAAGAAACAGATTTCGAATCTCTTGTAAATTCGTAAAAGTTCTAGATTCTTGGCTAGTGATTATTAGGTAATAGAAAATGACCTTCATTTTTCATAGAAATCTATTGATCAATAGTGATAGCGATTACATGAATGTGATACCAACGAGTTAAAAATTCTTTTGTAATCTAATAAAATGTTCCAACTAACAAGAAGCATATTTTCATTGTTCTCAGTTGTATACAGTCAAACGACTCATAGTTCTCTCTCGATTAAATGTAATCTACAATGACCATCTTTTAAGTAGAGGATAAAAGGAAATCTTTTCTGAAGGGTTAAAAATGTTTAAAATTAATGAAGTGATTTTTTTTTCTGTTATCAAATAAAACAACATTGTCAAGTTTGTCAAATGTTTACTTGTATTTTGTGCAAAACTGTACATAACTCAATTATATTTTTCATCAGTTTACTCGTAAAGAGATCAATTTATTAGTGATTCACGGAATAACAGTCGAATAGGCAAAGTAAGAATACTAATAGAAATAAAGATTTTCATAGATGAGAGCCCTACATCAAGATGATGAGCTTGATTATTGTAGTTGAATTGAGGTGGTTTAATGGAGATAGATACTAAGTTTAGTGGGTTGTATTTGTCACAGACTGATATTATTTGAGTACCAGCGAAAAGTCTTCAACATAGTTTTATTGAACAGAATAAAGGACCAAGTCGAAGTCCAACTCCAAAATCCATAGGGCTGGATTCCGTAAAGACCGATCGTGTACTGACCTGATCGCTACTCTAAGGTTCATTTTTGAACAATCCATTGAATGGAATTCACCACTTTACGTCAACTTCTTCGACTACGAAAAGCATTCGGTAGCGTGGATAGGAGAATATTATGGAGCCCTCTACGACATTATGGCGTACACGAGGAGATAGTCAACATCATACGGAATTCTTACGACGGACTACATTGTGAAATCGTTCATGGAGGTCAGCTCACAGATTTATTTGAAGTGAAGACCGGTGTCAGACAAGGATGCTTACTCTCGCCCCTCCTCTTCCTACTGCTTGTCGACTGGATCATGAAGACTGCAACATCTGAAGACACTCTCGGAATACAGTGGACAACATCGATGAAACCAAATGACTTGGACTTTGCAGATGACCTAACTCTTCTTTCCCACATACACCATTAAATGCAGATGAAGACGAACAATATAGCAGCAGCCTCGGCAGCAGTAGGCCTCAACATACACAGAGGGTAAATCAAGATCCTTCGATACAAAACAACAAACACTAACCAAATTATGCATGATGGAGAAATTCTGGAAGATGTAGAAACCTTTAAATACTTGAGCAGCATCATCGGTAAACAAGGAGGGTCTGATGTGGATGTGAAGATGCGGATTGGCAAAGCGAGGACAGCATTTCTACAACTGAAAATCATCTGGAACTCAAACCAACTGTCAGTCAATATCAAAGTCGAAATTTTCAATACAAATGTGTAGACAGTCAATTATGTAGTATGGAGCTGAAACTCGGAGAACTAGGAAAAGCATTCTTCAGAAGATACAAGTATTCATACACAACTGTTTGCATAAGATACTTTGGATCCATTCACCAGATATCATCAAAATCAACCTTTATGGCAGAGAACTAATCAACTTCCAACCGAGGAGGAAATTAGGAAAAGATGCTGGAGGTGAATAGATTATACATTAAGGAAATCATCATACTGTGTCACAAGACAATCACTGACTTGGAATCCTAAAGGCCAAATAAAAAGAGGATGACCAATGAACATATTCTGTCAGGAATTGAAGACAGACATGAAGAGAATGAAGAGAACTTGGAAAGTGCTGGCAAGGAAATCCCAGGACGTAGTTGGTTGAATAATGCTGGTGGGCTGCCTATGTTCCACATGTGGTAACAGGCATTGATTGATTGTTTGACCAGTGAAAACCAAGTGGCTCTGCATAGCTATTTCGTTCTCGTATTGGGCTAAGTGGCCTTACACATCCTCGATTATGACAAGGACTCCAACTCAGGAACATTAATGTTTTACGGTGAACTCTCAACCACCTAAAATATTGGACCTGTGTCGAATGGTAGAATTTTGACCTAATGTTGTGTCCGAAGATCCTAGTGAAAAGTTGTGACTAGTAGAGTTCAGACATTTTACAGATAGATCGTCACCTTATCCTAAATTAACTGATTTGAGAATCCAATCATTCAATGTTGGCCCAGTGGTGAAAATTTTTAAGCGTTCATCATGAAACCTAAAAGCCCTGGGATGGATTCCATAGATAAATCAAGTATGTGCACTGCACTAGGATGAAATAGCTGTCCTATGCTTTCTGGTTTTTACTAGTACCTAAAGGACACCAATCTGAGTCGAGTAAGATGACTATTGTTACATAACTCTTTTTTTAACACTTAAGTAATTTGATTAATAAAAGTTTTGTAGATGACGAAGTTTCTTCAGTTGAACGTTTATCCGGTGTGAGAAAGAGGTTGTAAAATCAACCTTCATTGTCAATAGACACTTTTTATTTCTATATTTCAGTCATTAAATCGACAGTAAGTCTTGAAAAAACTAGGCACTTTTCTTAAAACTTTATACTGTAACATATTTTATAACTTCGATTGTGAAATGGTTTTGACTGATGTAGTTTCGACTAACTGGTTGAAGAATGGTCTCAGCATTGTATAGTCATTTAAGAATCTCTCAAGAGCGTCGCTACACTATACTTATTTAGATATTTTTTAGGTTTTTCCATCATGGAGTTTGTATTAGATGTTCTGTGACTGTCTTCGAAGTAATCCTTTCTTGACATGAGTAGAAGTGCCCGTCAATAACATTTGATTGCAAACGGTACTGTATCAGACCCACTTATATCTCATAGTTGAAGCGTAAGACTAACAGCAATCCAAGATGACTGTCTTGTGTTGTTGACGCACATAAAGATGGTGGACAAGATACGAAAATGAACCAACAGAGTGTTCATGGTAATCCAGACGGCCACCACTTAGACGTTCCTGTTACCAAAATTATACTTTCAGGTGTATTTGCTAAGAAATTGAAGACTGGTGGCTTGGTCGGTTGATGATTAGTGCATAGCTTTGGTAACGTCTGTTTATCAGTTTATATGGTATCTAATGTAGGATACCCAGAGGAAACCTCATGCTACTGAACTCGCTTAGGGAATTAACATGTGGCATGTTGGAAGAATTTGGCTAGTTCAAGAGCTTGCTCGGGAGTTATTATTCACGATTCCACTTCATATTTACCTAACATTAATAGGAAAAGATTAATTACTCGTGTATATTCCATTAGGCGGGAATAATCCGGCGCCCGGTGTCCAAATAGTTTTATTGTTGACCATTAACTAACATTGAGTGCTATTCGAATGTAACAGTGTACCGATAAGATAACAAAAAACCAAATTACTCAGTTTGCTTATATTTTAAAACTGTTTATTACATCATATTCTAACGATAACTCTATCCACTTTCAATTGTTTTCCGTCTAGCAACAAACTCTGCATTGAAGCCTTATATACGATCTATTATTTTATTATGTTAACGATAACTCTATCCACTTTCAATTGTTTTCCGTCTAGCAACAAACTCTGCATTGAAGCCTTATATACGATCTATTATTTTATTATGTTTGAAAGAACATAGAAGATGTCGAACCAAACCATCATCGACAAACATACTGTTGCATCATCAGTGATATTTACATTTTTCATACTGATAATAATCCCTATGAAGTTTATTATATCATATTTTGAATAATACATAACATTGTTTGACTCGTTATAAAGTTCATCATATTACTACTTGTGATATACTACTTACTTTTTATTATTCCACCATATTCCATCTAAAATCTTTTTTTTTCTTTTTCATTTCAATTTCATAAAATGAAAAAAAAAAACCAACAACAACTAATTTTTCATTAGTTTCTGGTTATTCATCAATACAAATTTACAATAGAAATACAATCTCATCAAAACAATGTCGACGTCGTAAAGCACGTACTGTATTTAGTGATCATCAGTTAAATGGTTTAGAGCATCGTTTTGAAACTCAACATTATTTATCAACACCAGAACGTATTGAATTAGCGAATCGATTAAATTTGTCTGAAACACAAGTGAGTTATTATTTTATTATACATTGAATAAATACATGTAGTGATAAGTATATAGAATGGAATGAATTCAATGTACTTCATGCTTTCACATCAGTTGTTAATGATCTAATCTTATGATTGCCATTATTATTATAGTCAATAGGATATATACTGTATTCATTGAAATTAAGGATGAAATGATATAGATGAGTACAACATATACTTAAAGAACAACAAGATAAGATTAATTTCATCTAACTTAGTAGTTATGAATAAGAAGTATTTATATTTTGAAAGTTAGTCATGTAAAAAGGAGATTACGGATAATGTCAAAGACACAATCTCCACAAAACCCAATTACAATCAATGTCAGCCCTCGAGTCAATTCCTAGAGTTCTAGTAAGAACCTGTGACCAGTGGAGTTCAACCTTGTTGGGTGTGAGGCAGTTATACACCAATGGTATAGGAATGAGGTCGCATAAAAGAATATTGCAAATCAACTGAGTTAGAAATATCAGTCGTTGGCAGTTAGTTCAGTAATCTATTGGTAAGTCGTTCTCAGCGGAGTCGAAAATACTAGGTTTGATCCCTAGTGAGGTCGTGGATGCTCACTGCTAAGGAGTCCCTTGTTAGGACGAGATAGATGTTTAGTGCTTCCTAGTGATCCATGATTGTCTAACTAATATGAATTTGTAATATCAAATTAACATTCAGCAATCTCTACAATACCCAAATACAATTTGATTAGTTAATTCTAATTGTTGACGTTGTCATTAGCAAACATCAATGGAATAAAGTAAATTAAAGTTAAGTCAAATCGATGGTACTTGATGAAGATTACCTCTACAAAGATATGTTCTCTATTTATCAATGATTCTAAGCGCCTTTGTAATGTCTACTACTTGACCACTTTCGACTGTGTTTAATTATTATACTTGTGAAAGCTTTGTTTCTCTTCAAGCGTAGATTGTAAGGAATATTTTCAATTAATTTTGCGTCTGCTCTTCTTTTAATCCTTTCTGCATACTTGCTATTACAAGTAAATTCATGTAAATTCATAAATAAATTTTAAAGTGATATCAAAAGCACAATAGTCCACTTTTAATTAGTTTAAAGTACATTTGGTACTATAAATTGGGAAACTTATACTGTAGGGAAGCGTCGATTTAGTGTTACTTTAATTCTCTTGTCAATACTACAAGAGATCTCATTTCCTTTGACTGTAGGTCAAAATTAAAGGTCAGTTTCTTCTTCATCGTTAAGTTTTAGAGGGCAACTTTTGATGTATATCAGCTCTTCTACTATTATGTCTTTTGAATATAACCTTCTAGCTGTGCTAAATAAAATATTCACCAAACATTGTTTGTAACTAATAAAACGAGAGTTATTATAATTTAAGTACTGTATATGCTACTTCTCAGTCATTCCAACAGGTCTTCGTTTTATGTTTCAGTTTAAGTAGTTGTATAGACTATGACGAGAGTTTGTTTGCCTATGTAACATTTCATTTCATGTTCAATGTAAAAAATTTGCAACAACAAGATACGATTCGATGAAAAATAGGCTAAAAGTGAAGTGATGAAAGGTACTTCATGAATATCATCAAAAATAGAACTCCATTTCAAATTCTTTAATAATTGAAACGGTAGGTTTTTGAAGATTGTTCACTAGTATAAACAGAATTCATCAAGACATTTGTTGAGAACTTAGGATACCAACCTAATGGTTTTAGTGTCGAAAGTTAACATTGTTGCGTAATGTCATACACGAAAGAAATAATTTCAAAGTTCAATCTACTTCTTAATGGTAATTTATCTTCAATCAACATGAGACGTTAACTATTCTTCAATTTCACATCGGTCTTACTGGATATCACAAGTTAAAGTAATGTCATCAGACAAATCTTATTATTATTAAGTATCTAGCATTCACTTGTTAATAGATTATACAAGAAATTAAACGAAGGAAAACTTAACATTAGTACAAGTGATCTAATAACATATTCTGACTGTTAAATATTTCCTAAGTTGGATTGTGACTGGCAAGTGGAATCCAGGAGGCGCGTTTCGTCCTATTTAGGACTCATCGGCCGGATGTACCTGCATTCCAATGTTCATATCCACAGTGGGATTCGAACTCAGTTCGTTTCGTGTCAAACTCCACCGCATTCACCAATAGACTACTGAATTCAGACAGTCACACCTGTGCAACGGGCTCATTGTTATTAGGATGAACTTGTACATTCCCGTTGATTTGTTTCTGTTAATAAGTTCATCCTAATACCAATGAGCTCGTTGCATAAGTGTGACTGTCTGGACTCAGTAGTCTAGTGGTAAATGCGGTGGCGATCGGCACGAAACGGACTGAGTTCGAATCCCATTGTGAACACCAACATTGGGATGCATGTACATCCAGCCGAGGAGTCCCAAATAGGACGAAACGCGCGTCCTGGAATCCACTTGCCAGTCATAATCCAACTTAAGTAATACTTGTAAATAACCGCTGTATCGAGGTAATCCGCTCAGGATACACATATGGCAAAAGAGACTGACCAGCTTCAGTCTATAACAAATCAACGGGAATATACAAGTTCATCCCAATGATTGTTAAATAGTTGTATAAAACAATTTTTCAGTGTATTTCCTATCGGTAATTCTTCATCTTCAATGATTATTATCTGGAAAATGTTGAAAACCTGAGAACAGTAAAGAGGTCTTATGTTTGAGTGAGCTCAGGACTCCTGACTAATTAGTAACTAGGGCTCTCTCTAGCTTAACACAACATGCTTAAATCAATCTATTCGAAACTAGTACTTTATATTTTCTAACTCTATGGTGTATTCCACAATTATGGATGAGTGGACTTGTCAATGAATTGACTTGTGCAATTAGTGAATCTGTAATAAATGTAGACTGGGGTTATTCATCTCATATGTAGTCATTAGTGAATACATGAGTATTATGAAGTTTGATATAACAATGCATAATTACTTATTATTAAAATATGATGTTAACTAATTTTGACACAACAAAACACTTTTATTTTAAAAAGGTAAAAACTTGGTTTCAAAATCGACGTATGAAACATAAAAAGTTAAGACGTGGTATACCAGATCTACAATTTACACAAAATAATTCATCTTCTAGATGTCCAAGCTCTACAGGAGATGATGATAGATGTTCAAGTGTAGAGGATAATGTCAATGTAAATATTTCTTTATCGTCTAATGGAATTGTAGCTTCGTCTACTTCTACTATTTCTTCTGATGTAAATGGCATTATTGATATGACATCAAGTCATAGAGTGCAAAAGAATCACGACGATGAATATGATTCAGGCGTAAGAGTAAAAAAAGAGAACATTTTTGGCAATCACAGTCGGACTAGTTTGAAAAATGGTAACTTTCTTTCTAAACCACCTTGTAAAATGGAAGGGATGATAGTTACGTCAGCAAGTTTATTATCACAATCAACAACCACATTCACAATTACGCCGTCGTCAACACAATCATTAGTATCATCACTGGCATCATCAACAATACCAATGTCATTATCTATAACTTTCTCAAATCCCTATCATTTTCATACTTCATCAAATCTAATGCCCATAAATGATAATCATCAAAATTGGACAGATTTCACCTCACAACTTAAAATGAATGAGATAATTAAAAATATCCTAATGTATGATCAATCTGATAAAGTATTTTCTGAATCTGCTCTGGATTTTACAACAACAACAACAACAACGACGACGACGACGGCGAACAATAACTATACTTATAATCATAATTTTAATGATATTCGTGATCATTACAAATCATCCATATTATCATATGACATCAATCCTACAGTTATTCCATATGGTAATGATAGTTCACCAATGAAAAAGATAAAATCAGATTGATCATGTGTTTTACTCTCTCTCTTTCTCTGTCGCTCTGACTCGCTCGCTCGAATTCTACCGATCCACCCATCTATCTGCCTCTGTATATCATTATCAAGTTAATGTTCACTTACTTGATGGGAAAAGTATGAATTGTAACTATACATATAATACACATGACATCATGTTTATATTCTTGTAATTCAAGTTTAATGAGGATTATAAATAAGTAAGTACATCTACACTTCTGTCATACACCTTGTGTTACGTAACATACCCACCCAAATAAACTAACAATATAACATCATGTATAATACATACTAATTTTACATTGTTAGCATTTTAATTAAATTGAAAGCTAATATATTCAATCGAATTCATTGTTTACATGCCATATAATCTATAATCCTATCGTTTAGTCTCCCGCTTCTTATTAACGAAACAACTGGTATGATTACGTAACATAGATCTTGGTTAATGATAGTTAAACTGTTCCTAATTACCTGAAATAAAATCGCTCTTACTCATTTTTGTTGTTATTATTATTCTAACATTTTTCATCAAGTGTACGGAAGAAATATTCTTTGATTAGACATGTCAATACAATATGGAAGGGTTACTATTGGGTTTTGTTAAAAGATAATGTATAACTTGGGATCCATAATACACGGCTGAGAAAACAAAGTATCCCGTGATTTCATCAGTACCTTGTTGCTTCACGAGATGATGATGATGATGATGATGATGATGATGATGATGATGATTATATAACAGACTCTATGACTCATTCATAATTTGTGCTTTTTTTAATCGCATGTGAAATTAAGCTCAAGGTACTCAGATCACAAATTGATAGATAATACAGAACATTTTTTACAAGTACTCATCGTACTTAAACTGTCGAGATTGTTTGTATGAAGTTCTGTTGAGAAGTGTTGGCAAATTAGATCAACTATAGTGAGAGAGATAACAAATATTCATCGATTAAAATGGATAGTTACACTAAATAGAATGACTAGTTCTCGTCTACATCTAGAAATTAGTAACCAATGTGTTGAAGTGTCCAGTATAAATCCCAAAGAAGCTTCTATTAATTTTCAAGAAACCGGAGATATTCCTTTTAATCATCACCTAGTAGAATTTCTGAAAGTTTTCGGGTGACATCCTTCAATTCATGGATGGTTTAACTCTATACTACTGGCATGAATGAACTATAATGATGATTTCGAGTTCACAGGTAAATTAATTATTAAACGTAATTTGTTGTACATATTCAACACTTTAATACATATTTTTTCTCCTAATCTGCCTTCTGATTTGCCACCTAATTCACTTTCGGGGCTTGAGGTCAAAGTTATCATACATTAAACTATGCTTCCAATCTCAAGACATATAACACTATTGATTCATGCCAAACTAGTATCTGGATGACTGTATTGAGAAAACAATGACTTTATTTAAGAAAAGTTACTGTTCATAAAGAACGAAAAAGGTTATTTTGACGATGAACTTATTCAAAAGAAGATGAACCAAACAACATTCTAAATTGTTTAAGTTGGATTGTAACTGGCAAGCACAATTTATGACACGCGTTTCGTCCTGTTTGGGACTCGTCAACTGGATGTGCCTACATCCCAGTGTTGGTGTTTACACCGGGACAAGTGTGGCTGTCTGGACTTAGTAATCTAGTGGTGGACGCAGTGGCGTTTGTCACGAAACGAACTGAGTTTGAGTCCCAATGTGAATATCAACACTGAGATGCAGGTGTATCCAGCTGACGAGCCCTGAGTAAGACAAAGCGCGCATCCTCCATTTCACTTACCAGCCACGATCAAAATTAAATGATACTTGTGAACTTCAGTTGTATAGAGGCAATCCACTCAGGATGCACATATTGAGACAGTGACTGATCAGTTTCAGTCCATGAGAAATCAACGAAAAGATACAAACACATTCTGATTAAAATGCTAGATATTGACAATGTCAAGATATAAAGACGAATAAATAAATTTACAGCCATTGAATCAGTTAGTGGCTATATAAAATCAGTAACACAATGAACGATTCAGTAGCTTTTGAAGAGATGAGTATTGAATTAGAATATTAACACTGTGATGTATGTACATTCAATCGACGAGTCTCCTGTATTCGATTGAAAGCTACATACTAAGTAATGTGAAATCTGTGATTAAATAACAATCTCAAGATCAACCGTTCAGGCTGCACTTGTGGTAACAGTGACTTATTAATCAATCCTGATTATCGAAAATGAGCTAATAGAAGCATTCATTAATATCCTTGTAAAAATCGGTATATTAGCAGAAGGTAGGTCTCTTCCTAAGGATTCTAATAAAGAATACGTCATAAATACATGTATGCGTTTTCGGCTTACCTATCTAGTACACTGAATACATTTTATGTCAACAGCAGTAACACTGTTTACGACTGACATTATTTTGTTGACTATCAGACAGTTGGTAACAACACAGGACCTGGAACATATGTGCACAAGCTCAAGTTGCCATATCATATTAATACAACGAGATGAAAATCACTGGATTAGCACTACATTATGATTCTATAGGAAGAAATAAAACAGATGTATGTATGAAAGAATAACAGGACTTAAGATCTAGAATAACACAAGGAACAAGTAGATCCATGCCACTGTGACTGGTTCTGAACCATGTTACCCACTGTCCTTAAACACTGGTCGCGATTGTTGCCTGGACGCCAAACTAGGTTGTCTACATCTACCAACATGGTTTAGACCAGCAGCAAAAACCTCAGGAGCTGATGCCATATTTCCATTTGACCGCCCCAAACATCCTGTCATCCTGCTCCCAACCCACGCAACATCACATAATGAGGCGGCGGTCGAGTATACGCAACATATATCCTAATTATCTCAGCCTACGAACTTTTGCCATTTTGCTATTTTTTCACATTAGTTTGTATTTAAATTAATATTGCTTATTCGTTTAATCCATGAAATATTTGCAATGTGTTGAAGATTTTTGTCATCAAAGACCTAGAGTCTACTTGTATCTTTCATCTTTTTGGCCATATTTGGCATTTATATGTTGCATTAGAGTGAACTACTGGGCTGTTCACTGAACCTTTCTTTGTGAAAATGATATCCTACATACGGTAAAAGTGACATAAGTTAAGAAAAGCTAGTCAATCTTTTTGAATATGAGTAGAGATTTTAAATGAAGCATCATTACACGGAATAGTAAATGAATGAGTTGAGCATGGTACTCAAAAACGTATCGAACATTTTATCGCTCCAAAAGTTCAAAATAGAAGGTACTAAAATTAGTCGTCGTTTTACCTGAGTTAAATTAGCTCTAAAGCAATACTTAAGAAATCATAATAACACCACCTTCATATAAGTAATCTTAAACGGTAATTACGTTGGGAGTCTATTAGTATGCAATTCATTGTTTTCATCACATCACAATCCGTATAGATGGCAATTATCGAATATAATGTTGATATCGCGAACTGATTTGGGTTGGATGAACACTGAAAACTAGAAAGTATTATTAAAACGCCGTTTTGCTCTAGTATGGAATTGCTTAGTGATATGCATTCACGATTCCGACAGGGAATCGAGCACACGACCTCCAGGTACCGTGGAAACTGCTTAACTGATAATCTAACGAACAGTTCAGCGTTTATTGGACAGTATTTCTAACTTCAGCCAACTTATGATTTTGTGAATATCTACGTAAAACGCTAAATACCTGTAACCTTAGGTTACTGGATGTTCCAACGAATAGATAAGAGTATCCTGTTACAATGTGATAGAAATCACTCATCCGGTAAGTCGATGGAAATAAAAAGTAATTTATTCTTTCGATTTTGTAGAAAAAGCAACAAACTACTGATAATATATTTAAGTACAAAACGATTTATGTCAAATTAAACATAACATTTATTATATGGAAATGCAGGTTTGGGAAATTGTAAACAAGGCTAGACAAGGTACTTTCATATTTATTTCAATTAGAACATTAAATCCAGCGTAAAATTTTGTAGCGTAGTTAGTTGTTTACAATAATCAATGTATATCAAGTAATTGGTATCTATTTTTAAATTGGCTTGGCAACAAAGAGGACTAATCTAATACATTAGTAAGTTGATCACAAACCGGTTTCGATATACATGATCAGTAGTTTACAAAATGTAACTAGCTCTTGTTCATTAATATCAATTGAATAATATTGTTATTAGATTGGTTTGATCTTCCGACTAGTTCGTAGTAAAATTAAACCAAATAAAATTAATAAAACCTGGAAAAGAAAGAACAGAAAGAGATTGTGAAAGTCAAGACTAAAACATCAACACTGGGATGCAGGTACATCCAGCCGATGAGTCCCAAATAGGACGAAACGCGCGTCCTGGATTCCATTTGCCAGCCACAGTCCAACTTAAATATTTAAGACTAAAACGTTATGATTGGATGTTGCGGAAATTGTTGAATGTCAATTTGGTGTCACAAATTGGTCAGAGTTAGACAACAATAATTCATCTGGAAGCACTGGACAGCTGCTTCGTCGCAGTATGAGACTCTCCAACAGTGAGTAAACCAGTAAGCGCAAACATATCACGAATGAACTGAATTAAAAATATTAACCATTGGCAGCCAACTCAGTAGTCTAGTGGTAAAGTGTTCACCGCGGAGCCACAGGGTCCCAGGTTGGATCTCTGATCGAGTAGTAGATACGCATTGTTGAGGAGTCACGTAATGGGACGAAACAGCTATCCAGCGCTTCTAGGTGATCAGTGGTTGTCTAATACAGATCAATCGGTGGTATCAAATTGACTAAATTGTTACTTACCAAAACGCGATCTAAGATACATTTGCTTCGACTGTAAAAAAATCAAACTCCTGTCATGTAGAGTGACTTGGAGGTTACATAAAACCAAATACAGTATTTATAAGAAGTTTTTTGTGAAATTTTCATTTAAGACTGATCTATATAAATGACAAAGCGAATAGTAGGAAATGAAGTAGTTCAACGTTAATGTATAACTAAACCTCAGAATAGATGTAAAATTTCTTCCGGTTTTGATAACTTGTGTCATTTGTATACTGGGCAAAATGCTTGTATTGCAGAAAATGGAGTATGTGCTTCAACAGTCCTATGTAGATTACATGTGTCTATAAATAATGATCTTTAAAAATACAGGAAATATGTAAGTTACTGATTTTATACTATAGGTATCTTTGAAACATTATTTAGAGATGCTAAAACCACTGAATGAATAAGGAAGGGAAGATGTAAATATAAAGTAAAAAAAGCCATTTTCACTAGTAGATCACCATAAACTGTTAACATTTGATGGACCAACATAGAAGAGAAATAACTTAATAGATGATTCATCCTAGTTTGATAGTCCTTAGTAGTTCATATATATGACACAGCTAAAAATACGTTTTCCGAGCCTAAAATTCCCTATTCGGTGTGCGGCCTTAAGTTGATAAGGTGGAATTTAACTAATTGGAATATTTCAGAGTCATGTCCTCATCAGGCGAACTATTTGGTTGGGAAGCTTTCCCCGTCTTGATAAAATATGTACATATAGTAGATAGTGGAAACGAGGGGAATTCAAGAATTGTTTGAAAGCCCCAATGTAATGGTCACTTATAGATATGCATACATTTTGAAGTAGACTAAACCTACCAAGTAATAAGGAAGAAGATAAAAATGGTGATAAAATCCGATATCAAGACAGATGAGGGTCTAAACAAACAACTACAGATTAGGAGAACAGGCAATCATTCATTTGTAAAGAAGTTCTAACAGCTCCCCCCTTTTGAAGTACATAACAAGGATGTCGTTTTGTGGGACAGTGAAAGTTTTACTGTAAAACAATCCGGTCAAGAAAATACAACACCTCCAAAATAGTCTTGTTTGATCTACAACTATTCGATGTCATCTCAAATTCATATGCTGTTAGCTTTAGTCATTTCAGAATGCTCCATAAACGTCATATTTTGTAAGTGATGTTATAAAAAACCATTTTTATGGGTAAACAGAGATTCATTTCAAAATAATAGCAAACTATTAAATTGTATAATTATAATCAGGGACTCTTCAGTAGTGCGCACCCTCGGCTCCTCCAGAAGAATTGAATCTAGGGCCTTCAGGTTGGCGAACGCCTAATCGTCTGCATCACTGGCGGGGAGCTGAATAGTCTAAAGAAGCGGAAACGCAACCATTGAACGTCAGCTGACCCAGTGGTTGAATGGGTTGAGTGTTCGCCAACCTGGTAGCGCTAGGTTGGATCGCATGGCGAAATAGAGGAGGCATATTTACTGATGAGGAGGCTCATACTAGGACGAAACAGCTTTCAAGCATTCTTTGGTTTTCAACATTGCATTACTAGCATCAATCTGCGGGAATTCAATCAATTAAATTTAGTGACTAAATGAACTCAGTAGCTAAGTGGACAAAGCAGAAGCGGTGAAAAATGATGAATTCAAATCTCAATGTGTAATTTATTAAAAACATATGGGTAAATAATAACATCAAAGTAACCCACTAAGGATTAATATTTACCGACAGAAGCTAATTATCTGCAGTCCTTATTATCAACAGAGAGAAAAACAAACCTTAAACAACATTTATACTTGATTCTGAATATTTTGAAGACAATAAACAACAAGATCCCTTGCCAAATTTCAGTTTTTTGCGCTGTCTTTCATCAAATAAACATTAGAATAAATGCATTTGTTATAACATAACAAATAATCTGGAATCTCAACTAATAGAGTTTATTCTCCATAGTATCAGGACCCCTTGACTACTAAGCAGCTTATGTTAAACTTTGAGTACATATGATAATTGTATTGCTTAAGTTGTAAGCTTTCCTTCGACTAATTACAAGTTGTTATATATACTATCCTTCCCACATTATTGTGATATTACTGGAGACCAATAATACAGATTTTCATTCACAACTCTTCTAGTTCCATTTTAATGTACTTTGTATTTACTAGTACTGGTTGATGCAGTACGTGATATGTAAAAGCCTTTGTTCTCACTTAATTAACAACTTGGTATTGCCCTCTATTCACCGTAGTTTGTTTCGTTACTGTTTACATTTGAAAGTTTTTCGGTTAATCTGGAAAGTGCCAACTGATTACAGTCTACTTAATTAGGTCGTAGATTATAGTCACAGACTTTAGGTCAGTTTTAGACATATTTCGGTTGCCAAGTATCCAACATTACACCTGTACACACCTCACGACAATATCATAAAGTATATGAGATATTTCATGTACTTACCTGAAATCCTACTATTCCACATAGTATCTGTGCTGTTATATTACTGATCATCACAATATAATGTTCTATTTTTGGCCAGCAACCAATATGTATATTACTGTTTGCTAAATTGAATTGATCAGGACAACCATTATCAGTTATCACTTGATTTCTATCCATTTTACAACAACTGACAGGATACTTAAATTCTAATCAGTTTTAAACAGAGAATAAATTATTAAAGAAAACAAATGGAAATTGATCATTTGTAAATACGTTACATTTGTATAATAAATCTCTGCTATCATTCTCAACATACGAAAACAAACTAGATTTAAGCTAAGCAATGTTTTTTGAGTTCATTGGTTTAAACAGCAAAGCCATGTGGAAAAATGCGATTGCCGGATGACCTGTTAACCACGTTTGACGTCTGGTATGAGAATGGAGGTTCTAATACATAGATATCTTTAGAGTACTTAACACTTTAACTTCACGTACACATACTCGTAATCAGATGCGAGTAAAATAAAAAGTCGTTACATATGACATTGCGTTTAAAACCAGTTGAATCCAACAAACAAATAAGTTCAAGCAAATCGGCAGACAGCGAAGAAGTTCAATCATACATTGAACATGCACACACAAACACATGTACAATATGAAAGCTGATGTGTCCAAGGGCCTCCACGGCCCCCCCCCCACTGTCATCAGGGAAGCCATTTTCACAACTTAATTTGTGTAAAATTAGGCTGTTTGTGTGAAGCTTGTATTAGTAGAATGAATGGTTATCTTTAACGGTCTTATTACCTTTAATCATATTTGCATTCTTGTTAACTATCCTGTTCATTCTAACCTAGGCCATGATTTTTGTTAGCCTTTTCCGTATAACATCATAAATAGAGTCTGTCTATTAATTAGAATTGAGTGTAACCAAACTTTACCGACGACCTCGAGGCACCATTTGGCCAATGAGAATACACTGGTAGATAAAATCATTTTTTATTATTAAAAACGGTGATATTTTAAAAAAGAATTACACATTATACACTTGCAGTTCAATTTGAGATGTACAGGAAATATCTCTTTCATGATGTTCGGTTGTAAATACCAAAAACCTACCAGTAAGATTAAGGCAGTTATTACTTATCCATTCGGTTTATACAGATCTTCCTCTATTATATTTTCGCTTTCTAATGGCTGTTTCATCTATTCCAATGATTCTTCCGACGCCTACCAGCGATAGATTTAGGCGTAACACGATTTCTGAGCTTATGTCTTTGCAGTGCTGATAACATTGCACTGCTGATACTTTGCTTACATCTACAAGAGACGATGCCAGCGTAACAGGCAACTGCATGGCCCATAATACAACTAACATCCAGGTTGGCCGTAGTGTCAGTCTAGACATGCTAGAAAAACTGCCTATTTTTATTGATTTCTTTCGCTAACAACCACTACAACGAAAGATTACTCTATCTCGACTATCTGTGGATTGTACTTGAGCCATATAGAGCCCACAATCACAAATCAACTCTCTACGAAGTAATCCGAGAGCTTGTAGATTATAAATAATAGCATTTTTATAGAAAATTTTAATCAGACGATCTAAAGTAAGCATTTTGAACTTGAACGAGCGCGCAATCTTGAAGTAAATACCTTGATTCTGATTGTCCTTCTCAAGTTCGTCGGCAAAGTTTAGCTTCACCTAGGATTGTATACTCACAGAAATTCACTGACAGACTTTAAACTACTCCGTTCTAGAACTATGATATTTTGCCAATTCACTTCGCAACTGTGGCTTTCGTATAATTTGATATCATTGATGGATTTTATACTGCTTATTGCTAGTTACATAAATTTAAGAGTAAATGAAGAGGTGTTTATTCTATACAGTGAAATGTTTCACACAAATTCAGCAATTTATTTCATAGACGATACTGAATTTGTCTTTTTGAAATTAAGTCATATGATCTACATAAAATAGAATAGCATGGTTCGGTTGACTTGTCAATGGTTTTGATACCGATTGGCTTCCTTGTGATGATTTCTGAAACGTCTCTCGCACATAGTAGAATGATTTGATTTCTGATTTCTATGGCTGATTTTGTGTTGGTGTGTTGATGTCTAAAGTGAATGTATCATCTGACTGGTCTATCTTAGGGAATTGTTGTTAGTTCTACTTACAAATTATCACCAATGATTTTGTCTCTTGGCTTAGTTCTCTGATATTCGTACCACACATAACCTTTGACTATATTGTGCATATGAATCAAAAAAAACAAAGAGTACTCGATAAAATAGTCTATTTTGTTCAGGGCTGTTAATTAGTGTTGTAATTATGAGTTGAAGATGATAAAAGGAAGATTTACAATGAATTAACTACGACACGGAAATTCAATAACGTAATCTAAAGAATGTTGCAATTAGGTCGACAGCTCAACTCTTGAGAATTCGTTCAATTCAGGTCATGAGCCGCCCCTAAGAATCAGCCATTGAAATCTCTTATGTGGTTAGTAGCACTGGTTTAAAAGGAGTTCATGTGGAGTCGGCAATTCAACAATTCCATCTTAATCTTTATGTTTAATCCTTGATTTTACCATAGTCTCAAAACCCTCCCCTTCATTCCGTAGTTTCTTTTTACTAATGTTCTATTAGTTTATTATCACCGTTTATTTTTCATTAGCTTAATATAAGTTAAGTTGATAATTACTTTTTACATTTTAACAATTGTTATTTCGATTAATTACATCCGATACTTGAGAAGTTTGATTGATTTAGATAACTTCATTATGTGACACAACACCTTAAATAACTACTTTAAGAAAAAAAATTATGAACCTTCAGCTCCACTTAATTAGATATTTAAGAATGTGACAATCTGACGATCATTTTGGTAAATGATGTAATGACTCTCTGCTTCTTTATTGACAACTTTTATCTAAGTTTACTGTGAATACGCCTGTACAGCACTAGTAAATGACTTTAGCGAAGGAAATTTTTCTTCAGTAAAACGTCTTTACTTTGATGCTTTTTAAGGAAGAAGCTGAAATGCATATGTTCTGAATAACTACACAGATTAACACTATAACCACTTCCTAAGAATGTACCATCTCTGATTGTGTATGAGAAAATGTCATCCTTTTTCTATCAAATGAATTCTAAAAAACACTAATTAAGTCGTCCACAACAACTACATAATGCGTTTAGTTGAATCCTCCCCCCCACATTTCAGAGAACACAACATTACCGAAAACATCTATACTAGTTATAAATCTCGATCATTTCAATATCATCATCTTACCCGTATTCTAAATTCAGCATATCACTCATTTTCATTATAAACTGACATGAATTTCAAGAATAAGTCAAATTTAATAAGTCGTTCTAAGTCAATTTTCAAAAAATCAGAGGTTTCATCTTCACATTTTAAGTATCAAGTATTCTGAAGAAAGATATTTGATTTTGTTGTTATCTATTTACGGTTCCATTTCATGGCTGGACTCAAGATTTAACAGGGAACAATTTAAGTGTATATTAATTAGAGTAACTTGCCCCAGTTAGCAGATAGAGATGAAATTGTCTGACCGAATCCCAGAGTAGTGTAGGTATCAACAGAATTAGTAATAATAGAGAGGATTATAAATCGCAGATAAGATTTGAGAAACTGTAAATCAGTAGAAAGATAATTATGATAAATTCGGAACCTTAGAATTTGGAGGAGGACAAGGAATAAATCCACCAGCGTTATTCAGACGATTTTAAGATATATCACCCAAAATCTCTAACCATCGGTTGTGATATTACGCTAACCCTAACCAGGTAGTTTGCACCTAATAGCATGGCTTAGCCCAATTGTCAATGAGTTTATGGACTGGTGCGATATTTTGGTTTGGCCGCCTCTAGTTTCTTCCCAACCTACTCCTACACCAGAAAGCATTACTTGTCGAGGTAGGCGGTGGTCAGGCATACATAACACATGTCCTAACCACCTGAGCTAATGAAGATTTAGAATTTCATTAATCGACTTACCATGTCATTTTATCACCAAAAATTCTAGTAGTATAGAACTAATATTTGCACTGTTAATTTTTTACTTAGATTAATTCAGAAAATATGAACGTTGATTACATTTCAGAGAAGTTCCTCAAATACTAATTAATTTGAAATAAACTAGGACAGTTCAACGAAGAACCTGATTTCTTTACGATGATATCATTTACTACAGTTATACAATCGTATAAATTGTTATTTCTGTAAGATATTTGACTATTGAAAAATAGAGAAAGACGATATAAAAAGTTATTTAATAATTTCAAGTGGTAAGAGGGTTACACATGTGTTACGTAATCGCCTAAATTGATAAAGAAGTGTTCTGAAATAAATTAATTTATAATTTATAAGAATGAGAGATAATTGTTCGCTTGACCGATATGAAGAAGTGACACCTACTGTACTAATTATCAAAACATAGAAAAAGTTTATCAAATTGACCATATGATATGAGAAATGAAAGAAAAGCATATTGAAATAAATTGAAAGTAATAATAAATAGATAAATGAAGTATTATGACCATGGTAAGTTGATGTGCTGTTTCTGAATGTAAAAGTTAAGCTTGAACTTCTGAATTATTAAGGCTTTAGTAGTGCATAGGATGTTTATTCTCGTCCTCTAATGATTTCAGTTGTTTGTATTCAGTAATACTGTTTGAACTGATCATTTGGACCCTTCAAGGGATAGAATCCAGAAAGTTCACTATAAATATCTTTATGTGATCAGACTTCCAAGTGTTGTTTCTACTGCACCTAATGCTTATGTAATGATTGGTACCTATTTAACTCATTAAATAAAGTACAGCAGTATAATTCAGTAACTGTCTTCAATCAACGCTTGTGCACTCACTCAACTGAGTTCCATGCACAATATAAAGGATGGAAGATTAGTTGATATGAAGAAAATTTATTTTGGCTCACCAAAATAATACAAAAATAATTCAAAAAACTCAGTTAACTGAAGTTTCGCCGTTTAATCATACTGTAACATCCATACCAAGATAAGAATGCACAGTAAATAAAATATTATGTTCAGGGTTATCAGCAGCTGCTATACATCAACATTAGCATACAGGCACATCTATCTGACATTTCCTAAACAGAACGTGCTTCAAGAATTTCAATGTTAGATATAATCTGATCTATTTAGTTTCATAGAGGTTATTACATGGTAGTACAGGTTAGTTCTGTTCTCCAATCTCATGCTAACTATCTTTTAAGAATAAATAAATATTAGAGTTTATACACTAAAATTTTTGAAGTTAATGAAGTTAATAAGTTTATCACTTTGTATATTGACATAACTTTCTGTTATTTCATATGTAATAACAGTGAATTCAATTAATGTATTCGAATAGGAAATCATTAGTAGACTGATATTTGTTTCATAAAGATAGAAAAGAATCCATATTCCTAATTATTAACATAAGAATTGAATACTATGCTTAATGATTACTGTATAACTATCAACTATGTATAGATTGTACTATATGTTGATAAATATATGTAATTTGGCTGATATTCAACTGAATAGTAGATTGATATCACACTGTTATGTCGGATCATTAAAGGAAGGCGAAAAACTTCCAGAACTGTGTTTTAGAAAACTTATTCATGTGTAATGTAAACATTACATTTCTATTATTGTTACGTTCCTCTTACCGTAACTTCCCGTTTAGTATATTTGCTGTTATTATATTGTCTCGTACTATGGACTACGGTTAGTTAGTTGTGTACACGTTACTCCCATTTACTGCCACAATCACTTCTATTTAGTATTAGTGTAAAATCCCTAATTGGTTTGCTGTGTGGTCTGAATCTGTGTATATATAAAGGCATGATTGAAATACAATATGACCGGAATTGGATTTAATTGTATCTGTTTGGCTCATAAATCGTCGCGGGGCAGACGTGTCCGTATACTGATTGGCAATTAACAAGACTACTGTGTATTTTTTTCAATACATAACACAGTGAATCAAGTGAAATGAGTAACAATTAATGTAATCTTGTATAGTTCTAACTGTTAATTACATTTGATCCATCAGATCACAATATACCCAGTAAGCTAAAGAATTCATTTAATATTAGATTTCAGTTTGTTTTTTAATGATGACTGACAGGATGCATTGAAACTAGATTGTGTTAGGTGATAGTCATCGACACAATGAACTCAATAACATGATTTACTTACTACTGAATGATAGATTTATCAAAGCATCTTAGTCATACAACAGGTCAATTATTGTCTAATACTGGTGCTTCTAGTTGTACCATCGTATTATAAAAATTCTAAAACAACAACTTAGAGCATCGGTTTTTGTTACATTAGAGACAAGCGTGAATTCAGAACTACATGAAATAACGTTTAATAATTAGACTATAAAAATTAGTTACTTTTATGAATGACCATGTATCATTCAAATTAATTGTAGATAATTGTTAGGGATTCATAATCCCCCCCTGAAAATACAATAGTTAATTAAATCAAGCGAAAGAAGTTGGGAATTTGTACCATTAGATGCCGATCCGGTCGTGCAGATGGTTAGGCGTTCGCCATCAACCTGAACCACATAGTGCGGAATGTGGTGTGCGCACTACTGAGGAGTTCCACACTAAAACGAAACAGCTATCCAGTACTCCCTGGTTTTCAATAATACTGTTGGGGATTCATAATCTCCGAAAATACAATAAATCAAGCGAAAGAAGTTGTATTGATTTTTTGTGTAAGCTTAATTTGTAAACTTTCATTACATTAATTTAAATTTAATGTAAGTTCTACTCCTGATAACATTCAATTGTATTTGTAAAATGTTGATGATTTCACTTGATGAATAGTCACTGTAAATTAATTGATACAAAAAAAACGATGCATTTTATGTGGACGTTGTTCGCCAGTCTCATCTCCGTTTTGTTCCACAATACAAATCTTTCCTACAATTCTAGTCTTTTGGAATAGCTGCGGGCTGGGAAGAACAAGTTGTGGTATTCTACAGAAATATAAGTATCTGAGTTAGCGTTCGCAGTTAATCATATCGAGAATCGGAGAGATCAGGCATATAATTCGGCTACCCTAGAGATCGTAACACGAACCGTATTAAAACCATAAGAACTCAAGCGTTTCTTGTCCCATTTGACTGGGAAAACATAACAGTAATCAATTCAAAACACATACTTTTCATACTTGTCAATGCTTTTTATAAGGATTTATATATTTGCCATCAAAGTAGTTCATGTCCCACATGAATCTAAAACTGTTAGATTTATGTATCTTAAATGTGTATATCTAGTTATTCACATCACAGTTTACTAAATAATGGAATGTATCTAATGAACTAGTTAAACTGGATATTCAGAAAATAACCCTAATGAAATTTTCCAGTTGCTAGTGGTGATCTCAATCTAAAAAGTAATCTACACTTGTGTTCGACACAACATTTTTTAAAGACAATAGCTTACGACAGATATTGTGCATTATGAAGGACATGTAATTCATAGATCCAACTTGACAAAACCATAAGAAGATTGATAAATGATACAAACAACACATTATTTACTATGTCCCTTTTGTTATTGATGAGTATGTTTCTTTTGATTAAAAGTGTACCTTCGCTGTAATAAGCTCCAAAATGAAATGCATATTCACATAGAAATCATACATCGAAGAGAACCAATCAAAACATTTTTAATATGTCTATAACTGGGAATAATAGAACCTAATAACACTTCCACAAGAATAAGGATTAGTACAGTTTATTAAATTACCAATGTCCATGATACGATGTACATGTTACTGTGAAAAAAGGATAATAACATCTCGATTCTGTTGTTATTCACTATTGTGTAATATACAAATTCAAGGTATCTTATCATCTAAAATTTCTATGGTAGGTTTATGAGCTTCTTATTTGTAATACTGAATTTCGAGTAATTAATTTTAGGCTAGAGTACAGGATAAGTACCAGCAAACGTAATACATGGAAATATTGTCGCCCAGTCACCTGTTTGATTCATTAATCAATAAATAATTCATAGTTTTGGATCGGTAGTGATACTTTTAAAACAAAGAATTTTACGATAAAGAAATTTACGCAAATGGCTAAATAGGTCCTAACCTCTGGAACTATTATGTGGAAGCAAGTGCTTTCTTCTGAGTTCTCGGAAAGACTTGATGTTATTGGCATGATCATCAGTCACCTGATTCACATGGTGATTCTTGTCTACTACGACATGATGCAACCTAAACATGAAAGTCATTTGTATGCGTCCCCTACCCCGCCATCCATACATATTATCATTCCTAGTAGAATTATCTATTTATTATTGCTATTAGCGTACGCTTCACTTGATCTTTTTCCTTTCGAATGAGATCTATCACAGGTAAACCTGACCCATACGCCGGAAACCTGTAGCAGTCAGATTTTGTAAGTATTAGCACTAACCCATTCTTCCCCTGTTATCTGTGCTTTTTCATATTAGACATTTGATTATTTCAATAATGTTACCGACTCCATTAAACGACATTTCCAAACTCATCGATGTATACGCACATACGCCACGAAAATAGCTATGCCACTACACAGCAGTCACTTTACTAACGTCCATTAAAACAGTTGAATTGGATACTTGATGACCTAAAAGTCAGTATACCAGCGGTAAAATAATTTTTTCATAAGGTTGGCTTAGTATGGTAATTGAAAAACGGGTCTGTTCTAGCAAAATATTTACTGCGGCAACAGTTAATAACACAAAAAAAATATAATCATCTCTTTTGGTTTCACACATTTCCATTTTATTTATCTACCACAATAATGCTCAACGGTTCTACTTAACATTTCTGTTCATCTTCCTCCAAACAACAGGAAAGTTTGGTAAGGCTATTGTTGGGAATTGCAAATCCCCAAAAATAAGATTGTTCATAAAATCAAGCGAAAGAAGTTGTATTGATTGTTTGTAAACTTTCATCACAGTAATGTCAGTCAATGTAAGTAATTCTCACAGAGTATATTTGACAATATATCATTGCATTAATAAAATAAATATACGAATATCTTGTCATAACAAACTCTCTCTATCTTACTGGAATAAAGATTCATGTCTGCTCGTCGCCTGTCTTTTGAATTTGCGACAAAGAAAGTTCAAAGAGTTGGAGTGCTAAAGTTGTCTGTGGTTAGTCAAGCTATCAAGAACGAGATATAACAGGTATGTATTTCGTGTTCAAATAACCTCCCAGCCCAGGCCCTCAAGTTAACTATTCGTTTCTCATTGGTTCTTTAACAAATTTTATGCCGTTGTTTATATATCGCATTTACTCGTCCCTATATTGTACTCGAGTCTAATTTTATTACTTACATTAAACAATAGTAACAAGTAATCAAGGTATAGACTTTTCACTCACCATATTCTTCACCTTTATATATGATATTTCGCTTAATCAACTTTACTCGGTCAAAATCACTTCCATTGTTAAGACCACAGCATTGTAACTTTAAGAAAATAGATAAATAAACAAATCGTGTCAATGACTAATAACAGTAGAAGGGTAGACATGATCAGTGGGGTTTAACCATGATAAGTGTAAGGCAGTTACCCACCGATGAGGTCGCCCAAAAAATATTGCAAATTAATTGAATTAGAAATATCAACCGTTTGCAGCCGACTCAGTGGTCTAATGGCGAGGCGATCACGGCGAAGCCAGTAGGTCTTTGGTATTTTTCCCGGTAGGGTCGTAGATGGGCACCGTTAGAGTCCCATACTAAAACAAACCAGCTGGCCAGTACTTCTTGGCTGTCAGTAGTTGTCTAATTCAGACCAATCCGTGATATCGAATTAATAACAGCAGAATATAAGGATTATAGTTTTATTCCAACTATGAGGTGTGAAATTGATATATAATTATCAGATTATTGAATTAGAGTAACAATCGATTCATGAAACGTTTGCAATAACTAAAAATTGAGTAATGACCAATTTCGCATTTGTATAGACCTTATTACTGTTAGTCAAGTAACAGTGTAATGATATGAATCCAGTTTCTTTGGTAGATTCTTACTAACCATTTATTGCTGTTTATTCAATATGGACAATAACGTAAAACTAATTCGTTAACAAGTTTTGTTTAAATTGAATCGTGATCAAAAGGCCGAGTGCAGGACAAGCATTTTGTTCTATTTGGGACTCATCATTTGGATGTACCTTCATCCCAGTGTTGATGATTTTAGCGGGACTCGAACTCAGTTTATTTTGTGCCAAACGTGATTGCGTTTACCACTAGGCTACTGAGTCCAGACAGCCACACTTGTTAAACGGATATGTATATACGATTAAAATGCATATGGATCTGAAATTAGTTAGTCTCTGTTTCTATATGTGTATCCTGAGAGTATTTCTTCGATATAGATATAGTTCGCATCCAGCCGACGAGTCCTGAATAGGACGAAACGCGCCTCCTAGATTGTGCTTTCCAGTTACAATCCAACTCAATCAATACTTTTGAATCATCGCTATATTGATGTAATTCGCTCAGGATGCACATATGGTAACAGAGACTGATCGATTTCAGTTCATGGAAAATTAACAGGAAGGTCCAAATGCATTTTAATTATAAGTAACTAACAGTGCCAATTAAATTATTGAAGCGACAAGAGTCATCATTACACTTTAATTTTATAGTACTTTTGTAAAATATAAAAACGATAGAACAAAAACCACGATCTTCAATACAGTAAGTATTAATTTAAGTTTAATTGCGTGTATTCTTCACAGATTGATTATAGTTGGGTACTAATGAGAATTAGGGAACACCGGACTACTGAATGGTCTTAGTATTAAACTTCTGAGGAGTGCACATGCTCAATCCCACTATAGAGTTGAGCCCAGAGCCTCCACACTGGCGAACATTCAACCCTTATTACCATTCGGCTACCAGACACCTAATAGTAGAATTCTCATTTCCATCAATTTATAATATGGCACAACAATTATCCATTATCATCTGTGATAAGTATCTCACTCTCGAAGAGCTGAGTCTAACTTCGGAATATTCCTGAAGTTCTGGTGGTAAGCCGTGACTGACGGAGTTCAAACATGTCGGGAGCTAAGTAGTTGCCACAAATGACAGGATGAACGTCATACTATATCACAAATTGGTGGAAGTGACAATTTTACCTTTGAAAGCCGACCCGTCCAGTGGTCCAGAAGGTTAAAATGTTCCCCAACCTGGAGACCGTCGGTTTGACTCCGTGGTGGAACTGATGATGTGTACCACTGAGGAGTACCATGCTGAAACGAAACAGCAGTCAGAATCCCCTAGTTTTTAGTGGCAACTAACTAATATCAATCTATGAAGAATACCCACAACTAAACTTAACACCTATCTCCATAATACTAACACAATTCATTTATTAATTTAAGTGTTAAACTACTTCAACGCTAAGAGTTGTAGAACATTTTGGTAATAAGCACTTTGAAACCTATCAAGAAATGTGCTTTGACTGTTGAGCTTTCACAAATATCACTCACTAACATTAACCATTCGACGAGAGGTAACAGAATTCATGCAGATTTTCTACGATTATAATAAACTGTCTTGGAAGTAATCCCTTGTATTGAATCTGCTTGTATTTTACGCTGAACAGTTATTATATTTGAAAAGTACAGGGATACTGTAATTTCTAGTGCTACTTGAAATTCACCTATCCACAAATACATAATGGTAATCACACACACTGAACTATTAATGAAGTAGGCCTTATTTGGATTCACGACTTATGACACAACCGACAAAGAGGCCAATTTGAAGACTGAATTTCTGCAAACTTAGCAGTTTTAGCACTCTCTATTGCCTCTTCTTAACATTTGACACTTATTTATTAAATACCATGGAGTAAAAATTAGCGCAGATGAGATTACAAGCGCTACCTCACTGTTTGTAGAACAGTTCCATATGAAGTATGTTACATACGTCCTTCTTAAATACAAGGTCATGTTTACTGGTGTCAACTTAAAAATACCAGGTTATTATCCTTACCTGTATCATAATATGATTTAAAGCATAACTGTGTATGTCAGGTGAATCATAACCAATATAACGTTGAACACTTGAATTGAATACGTTTCGAGTTAATGTGGTAACCTAATAACAGGTTAATTGTAAAAGGATTTACTTAATTACATATACATGCATAAATTTCACATAAAGTACTTGTGGTTTTTTGGGCAATTAAGGAAGATTGATTATCTCCTATAACTGTGTCTCGGTAGTCTATTTCATTTACTTTGGTTGTATACAAAGTGGATATCCCTATTGTGGATAGTCCTATTATTATTACGCTCCCCCTTACCAAATCTTCCCGTTTAACACAATAATTGCTAGTATGTCCTTTTCTAGTGATGGTTAATCAATTGTGCATACGTTACTCTAGTTCACAGTTACTGTTACCCTTATTTTGTACTGATATTAATTTACTAAATGGTTGACTGAATGGTCAAGTTTTACGTATATATAAAGTATTTCTTGAAGTATAACTTGATTCCGTCTGGTGGTTGGCTCAGTTGTCTTATCTTCGTCACTTCGGCTTTAAGGACTAGTGTTCACAGGGCATATGTTTGCACGTACTGATTGGTCCTATCGAGGTTACTGTTCTCCACATATTGAGATCAGCAGTTTTTTCAAAATAATAACAGCTTGAATTCTAACATTTGCAATTAAGTAGAGCAGAAGGGAAAACAACATAGTTGAAATTTTCCTTCAAAACAATTATTATCATGTACAGATGAAGTATCTTCTTGTTCAAATACATTACCGATATTTACCACGAACTGAAAGTAACTAAACTAACTAGAAAAAGGTATTTTATTCTGAACGAAGATATCCAAAGTTTGGTTCATGCTGCCACGTGGTCAGAATAATCTTATGAGACAATTC
Organism: Schistosoma mekongi; assembly: GCA_034768735.1. Lineage (NCBI taxonomy): Eukaryota > Metazoa > Platyhelminthes > Trematoda > Strigeidida > Schistosomatidae > Schistosoma > Schistosoma mekongi. The sequence continues at coordinate 10,964,932 of CM068312.1, read as the reverse complement.
ATTAAGTTGCTTGATTAACCACAGTACAGTATCAAAACATTTCTTTGTTAGTTTAGGTTACTTAAAACTATATGTAAAACTGTCTTTTGTTATTTTTAAGCGCTGTAGAGAATGCTGTATTTGAATTTGACACTATGAATAGATTTCAGTTGGATTGACATTCAAAGCCGTGAAACACTGGATAATTTTTTTGCCTTAGCAAAGACTCCTCAACAAGGAACACATATGTCGAATTATGTATGGGCCAACAGTATTTCTTTGATTCAATCAAACATAAAATATGTGAGATGGGAAAAAATTACATGCTATTAAATTTGAAGATGTTTAAAATGTATTCGAATTTCATGTGAAATCCAGGTCAGCAAGCAGTTTAAAAGTTATCAAATCTCATATATATACATAGGTTGTTTTATCTCTACCCTACTGTTTAATAAAACTAGACTAGTAATACAGCTTTGATTAATACAGGTGATAAGCCAAACCCGGTTTCCCCAAAACCGTCTCAGTTCAATTCCATTTAGCTCATTAGTGAATAAAGTTAAAACGTTACTGAAGCTCTAGTGCGAAATAGTGACTGATGAAGTTTAGAAATGTCGGAAATTAAACAATAATCAACAGTTGTATTGAATGAGCGTCACACTGTGTCACAGTATACCAGGAGTAGGAATTCTTCCTGTAGATGCTAATACAAAAGTGTTGGGAGACCAGAATATTCTGGGTTTAATTCTCTATCGACGTGGAAAGTTCTAGAACAAAAGAGCTTTTCAATGTTTCACTAGTTTTTAATCTTATCCAAATGAGATAGAAACTGTAACAAACGTAAACAACAAATTAATATAACTGGATATAATTTATCCCATAAACAAAAATGTTTCCAACTATAAACTTATGACACATACTTGTACATGAATATAAGTTAATATAGTAATACATACAATGTAACTTACTATATCTGATCGACAAAAATATACAATAATGATGATGATTTCAGGGATAAGAATTAATGAATGTAGTGTTAAATACTGAAAGAAAAAAGTTGAGAAAGAAACAACATTTCTGATATTGGGATGGTTATTTTTGTGGAGATTGGTTATTTACTTGATTGAATATGCCACAGACTGATGTTGGCAGAGTACCATTGAAAACCAGGGATCACTGGACAGCTGTTTCGTTCTAGTGTGGAACTCCTCAGAAGTGCGCATCCCAGATTTTGCAGACAACCTGAAGTCCCTGGTGAGTAATCTGGGGTTTGCACTGCTGAGGAGTTCCACACTAGAAAGAAACAGCTGTCCAGTTCTCCGTGGTTTACAATGGTACCCTGCCAACATCAATCTGTGACATATTCAATCAATTCTGATATTGTTACGAATAACAACAACAGGTATATTAAAAATATGTATAATACAGTTTTAATGAATACAGAGTTGTATACTAATCAGATCTTATACAATGATATTGAGTTCAACATGATTGTATAGTACTGTACAAATAGCTTATAATAAGAGTGAACAGAAATGGTATGAATTATGTAATTACTGTCATTTAAATGATACTACATTAAGCCCATTAATAGTTATACATCAAATACCGATTGTTAATGTAACACTTTAATAAATACATATCAAATAACAGAATGATTTGTTAGTGAGGAGTGTGTTACATTCAACACTTTCAATGACTTTTACTGTCTTGTTAATGAGTGAATGCTGAGTAATCGAGTATAAAATGATTTTATTTTAAGCAGACGTCATTCACCCATTGAATCAACGGAAATGTAACGGATATACAACACATTCAGTGAATATTGAACTTGTTGTGAATAACGTCATCTAAATCATCCTAAATGCGGGGAGGAAGTGGTGGTCGTCATTTATTGAATTAATAATCAAGAACCTCTTGTATGTATGACATACGAATATAGGTAAAACTATCTGATTTAAGTAAATTCATTACATGGCTAAATCAATTTAATATCTAATGTAACAGCTTATATATTACTTATTCTTTAATTAGTTACTTGTCATCGAATAAGCCTATTGCTATCATTATTCTTATAATGACAAACTGGAATTTATTGTAATGAATGCTAGGCTTCTACAAAGCAAACATTATGTAACGTATAAATCAATCATGAACTTTGACTATAAACAATTTAACTCTGAATAATGCAGGAACGACAACATTTGCAGAATACTTTGAATTCAATGTATTTCGTTGCATCCAGTTTCATCAGCTGCATACATTCTATTGGTTTTAGTTAACTCAAATTATTATTAATATACATATTGATTTTGTCAATTGAATTGTTTATCTGATAACATCGATCTATTGCTACAAGGGCAATTGAAGATTAACTACTGATTCCTTTCGAACACAAAGGTCAGGTTTCAATCTTCAAATTTCAATCGCCTCAGCAAATTTTAATAGAACCGTTTTATGTTGTTTATTGGTGATTTCAAAAGCATTTGCTACATCGACCTCATGTCCTGTGTCTACCAAATGACGCATAATTGAACTTCTAAAAACCGTTGCTTCTTTCAAGCACAGGTTCTTTAGAATATGTTCAATAAATCGTAAATTGGCCCGTCTTTCTGTCCTTCCAATGTACCTACTTTTACTAGTACCTGTGAACGCTGATATGTAAATACAAAATTAATTCAAAGAAATGACATATGTTTCCTGTATGTAGCGTTCTATGCTAAATCAAGTTGTTCATCAATCCGAACAATGAATAATAGCTTAAAAGGTTTGTAAAGTTTGTTCAGTATGATGGTAATTTACAAATCGTGATAACTTCTACTAGATTACTACTGAAAAAGTGGAAGTAATGGGTAGGTGTTTCTTTCAGGTATATGGGATCGTAAAGTTCGAAACTCGAAACACTGAATGTCAATTCAGTTATCTAAAATCAAAACATTTACTGTTTATCTTAATCATTCTAACTCATGATTGTATACTTTTTTAGAAATCCTATACTATGAATGAAAAATATTCTCCAGTACTAGATAGTTTTCAGTAGAATTCTAATTAAAGTCAATTCATTCTTTCTAAAAATCATTATCATACTTAACACTGTATACATAATCATTAACTTACAATGCAAATCATTATTCTTGATTTAGAACAAGCGCCAATGAAACCAAACAAACAAATTATGAAGATAACTAGACCAGCAACAAATATGTAGATTCCAAACGGTTCTGTTAGATTGTTTTTTTTTTTCAAAAATAAAATATATGAAAGTTGTTACTATCAACAATGAATCATAATTATGTAACTAAACATTGTCATCATGTAAATATCATTTTTGATATAAAAAAAATTATTGAAGTGATTGTTCAATTTAACATTTCAGTTGAAATAACTTGCAGATGTTGTACGCATGATTCTTGCACTAATAATCATTTGTTATTGAAATACATTTACAATATTGAAATAACTGATGGTCTGAACTAACGTTATTTCTACGGATTCAGTCCAATTTCCCCCCCCCTCCTCTGAGAATGCATTTATGTTTTCTTGACAAGTGCTAACTAATATAAAATGTTGATTTATGGTTTTCTATTGATGGTTTCCAACAATCTTATTTCACACATACTACATCGGGATGTTGTATCACCTCAAATAGTGATCACATTGGAAACCGATTGATACGAATTTGGTTGCTAATTAACGATTGATTTAGACTCACTAAAATAACTATGAGAAGTTTATATCATTGTTCTCTGAACGGTACAAAGTAATCATACTCTTAGTCTGTGGCTACTCTGAATAGTCTATTAAAACTGCTGTCATGAAATGCTCAATTGATATCAATTGAAATCACTTAAATAAGCCAATGTATAGCTCTTTTAAAATATGATTCAATAATTAAGTTTCACTTTCTTTTAGGCTATCAGTTTAAAAGTCAAAATTGCCAAAATGTCGTCAGCATTCATGCCATGTCCGGGGTTTTACTAGTTGACTTGCTCACAGTTGTACGACAACTTGATAAAGAAACAGATGTTACCATCAATATTGAGTGTTGAAAATCATCATACTTATGAAGCATCTAGTTGTATTTGTTTTTATATGTATTGATAGGTTATAATTTACTTAGCTGAGCATATGAAAGAGACTATTATGCTTGTTGCTGACTACTCAAGATGCATTATTTTAAAGTAAATAAACTAAAATTCCATTATCATGCATTATTTTGCAACTCACTATTACATTGTTTGTTTGTATTCGCCAGAGATTGATGCTAGTTGGTGCCTATTGAGAATTAAAGAGCATTGGAAAGATGATTTGTCCTAATATGAGACTATAATAGATGATCGTCAGGCTATATTACAAACTGATGGAAGTGGGAATCCTACCATTAGACACTGGCCAACACATTCGTATAGAGAGGTAAACTCTGGGTTTTATTTCCTAGTAGTATCCAGGTACACACTGCTCAGGAGTCTGATACTAGGACGGAACAGTTGTCTAGTAGTGTTCCCTGGTTTTTAATGGTATCTAATTAACACCAGTTTGTGACGAATACAAACATATAAATATAATATCTATCACCTCAACATAAAAATATATTAACTTACGAATTTCTTCAAATATTTTGAAAATTAACTTGGCAAGTCCTTTTCTAACTGTCAAATTACCAATTGAGTCTGTCGCAAATGTATGCAAAGTATTATGTAAAGATTTTTCACCCCATGTATAAATTCCACCAATTACTGCTATAGTTGCAGCGATTACCTTAGAATACATGAAACAGATTACTAATTTATATCGTTAGTAGCAATAATTGTAACGATAAAAAAGCTGATGTCGTACAGTTTAAACAGTAGGTTAATACAAACAAACAGCTGCATATTTTGTCAAATAATATGTTCTTTGCTCATTACTATTCATTGAAACTGATCCCTTTGGTCTAAATGTTGTTTATCTATGATAACGAAGCCAAATTTATTCTATTAGAATCAGTGACTTACGTTAAGTCGAAATATATTTCGGTAAGGATACATTACATACTTCCTTTCAATAAGTGAATTACATTAATTGGGAGTTTTTGAATAACATTCGTTTTTAATACAGAATAACCATGTTTATTTCATGATCGACCTAGTAAGCTTTCATTTTATCAATTTGTCTGAGAATTCATTCGAATCACAGAAGCAAGGAATCACTATAAAACCATGAAAAGATTAATGCTACGACAGTGATTGATAAAATGGAGCCTTCCTTAAAGTATACTGATGAAATGTTTATTTCATTTGGTAACCTAAATCATCCAATCCACATAGTTAGGCTTTAAAGTAAGATTTATCACAATATGATATGCACTAGGACGGTATGTTCTAATTTCTCGATATTGCTATATAATAAAAGGCATACGAAACAACTTAATGTCCTGTTTTACGAAGGAATCTAATGGAGTGAAGAAGCATCATTGTACCCCAAGATATAATATCAGTTTACAATATTTAATTTACATGAAAAGTTTCTACACTGTTATAATATTGGCTGATATAAACTTTTAACTCAGTCTCAAACTACTGATTTTGAAACATTATACATCGTAAGCATGTGATAAGAATGTGATGTAATCAAATGAATTCGTATTATTCTGCTCAGATCATTGTTCTTGTTTGCTTCTTGTCAATAAAAAAACACTATGTATATGAAATCTATTACATATTATGGTGGTAAGTGAAAATTATTAAAATTATAGGACCAAATCTTATTTCAGTCGAAATCAATAATATAATTAGGTGTAGTAGAGAATGCTCATTGCTAACTTAATATTACAAATTGGTTTGAACCAGATAACTATTAATTACCGAGAAGCAGTGGATAGCTATCTCGTCCTAGTATGAGACACCGTTAGTGTGTATTCACTACCCTATCACTGATCGAACCCAGGACCCTCTGGCTTCGCGAAGCAAACGTATCGCGAACCAAATGAATTAGAAGTATCAATCGTTGGTAGCTAACTCAGTGGTCTAACAGTAAACTGTTCGTCCAGGAGCTAGTAGGTCCTGGATCTGGTTCCTAGTGTGGTCATGGGTGCATACTGCTGAAGAGTCGCACAATAAGACGAAACAGCTACCCAGAGCTTCTTGGTAATCAGTAATTGTTTAATTCAGACTACTTCGCGATATCAAGTCAAAGTCATTATTAGTGTCCGCTAATTACATATATCATGGATCAAAATCTTGAAAACAAAATTATTGAGAGGTCATTTTGTTAAAGGAAGTGTCTTAGACTAAGGCAAAGTAATAATTATGAACTGTTTCATTTGTAGTTTTCAACGCTTTTACAATTCATATCAGTTAATCATAAAATAGACAGATATCGCACCTAACTTCAAAGTAACTCTAAATAAAACTAATGTCAAACAGTGCAAATCTATACATTAGAACGAAATAAGCGAATGTTGATTGTTTACACATTGCTACACTTATCAACTTAACATTAACGATATTTATGCCTTATTTATAGTTTAGTCAACAACTTGTTCATTTATCTATCTACTTATGTATACTTCATTTAAGATTCGTATCTGTCATACTGATGGATGTCTACTGTTATTTGTCTGTATAGCAATAAATGTGTTAATAATGCTGAATTAGGCATTGACGACCTCATTCATTATTCTAGAATCATTTGAATTTCTTTTGTGTCATCTAAATTACTTTCATTGAAGCATTAAATTACTATGGTTATGGAAATGAGAGTTATGTAGATTGTAATGATGAGTATGACATGTACATACACATATACATAGGTGAAATAGCTAGAGCATTTGTTCTTTTTTTATTTGTTATGATTTCCCTTCACCATGGTAATATTATGACACTATCTTAAACAATGATAATTTTTCTTCAGATGAAAACTATTGCATACATAGTGATATATTTCTACATGGAATTATTCTAAAAGAAATGCATAAGTTGTAATCATTGGGCTTAGATTAGGCATAACACATTCATTCATAATAAGCATACATTGTAATTGATTCAACTTAGAGGTGAATAAATTAATTCATTAAAAAGCTACATAAACCCAAATAGTATGCCAAGCAATCATTAGTCTTGCAATAATGTCACCTTTATCAATTAGATGAACACAAGGTTGTATAGTTTTTTTTCATTGATGAGTTATAATTAGAAGACATTTAGTTTCTAGGAGTAATTATTATTTTTCCTGAATCTACTGATATAAGTCAATATTTGCAGTCAAGTACTTCGACTGATCTAAGTTCATGAATGATGAAGTTTGTTTAGAAATACAAGTTGACTACAACAAAATGAATGTCTACGTTTAATGATAAATAGAAATATTTCAAAGTTACATGGATGAAACATTCGTTCAGATTCTCGTCATTTTTCATACATTTATCACCGTCAAAATATCCTCATAATCTGTTTTAATGTCACAAGAAAATAGAGCAGTCGTCATACAAATTCTATAAAATCTTCAGAATGTAATGAAACTTTATTCTAGAAAGCTTAAACTTAGTGACTAACTAAATTCACCAAATTATTTAGACAACGGATTAGCTCTGATTTCGATCTCTTAACTACTACATTTATAAATACGCGCTCACCCTTTAATTTCTAATCAGTTTCACAGTTTGATCAGTGACATTTAGCATACTCTAATTTTATTAAAGAAAGTACAATCTGACTAGTCAGAATCAAGTGAGGTGGTTTTGTGGAGATGGGTATTAAGTTATAATGATTGGATTCGTCATAGATTGATGTCGGTATAGTATCAGTGAGTACTATAGATTTCACCCTATATATCACAAATTGATGAAAGTGGGAATTCTACCAGTGGATGCCGGACCAACAGTGCAGACAATTAAGCGTCTGCAGACCTGAAGTCCCTGGAACAGAATCTAGGGTGAGCATTGCTGAAAAGTCCCATACTAGGATGAAACAATTGTCCAGTGCTCCTTAGGTTTTAATGGTGCTCTATTAACATCAAACTGTGACAAATCCAATCAACAAATCACAATCAGAATCACTTCAAACCAGTAGACACAAGAGTTAGGGAAGCATTTTTTTATGATTTTGGTATGTCAACAAATAGGAATCGTTTTGTACAGAACATTTGAGAACTTATAAAGAGTATAGACTTTATCGTTTGAATCAACTGAATGGAAATCGACTGAGGCACAATAATAAAGTACCATTTCCATATGATCCATATACTTGTTCTTTGTTTTTCATTGATTCCATTTGTAAGTAGTAATTATTCATATTCAGTAGTAATAATTATGAAACAAAACAGTTATACAACAATAAATATTCTAGTTGATAAGTAAAATAACTTACTCCAATTAGAATGTTTATCAGAGCCAGGATACATCGAAGTATACAAATAGACGACATCATTTATTAATGAAACGTCTGAAAAACAAAAGGAAATCAAGTTAGTTCATATTTTACAATTAATGATATTGAAAATTGAATTCGATCAATTTCTTATTAATACGTAGATACTTTGTAAGATGGCTTCGAACTGCCCGGAAAATTTCATACATTCAGTTCTTTTAATGAATTTGAGGAGAAAAAGGACTAACATTTGAGCAGAATTCATTTTATTTTATCAGGTTCTCATCAGCTGCACATAATCAAACTATATATAAACATTATAAGTGACGCTTATTTGTGGTCATATAGTAGAACCATAGGAGAATAAAGAATTAAGTCGAGTTAATATGGCTAAAACAAGAAGCATATATATATATATATATACTTGACTGAATATGTCACAGATTGATGTTGCCAGGGTACCATTGAAAACCAGGGAGCACTGCTAGACGGCGTCTCTTTCTAGTGTGGAACACCTCAGCAGTGCGCACCACAGATTCCGCACCAGGGGTTTTAGGTTGATGCGAACGCCTAACCATTCGTACCACTGGGTAGGCTCTAGTGGTAGGATTCCCACTTTCATCAATTTGTGATATGTAGCGCGACGATCAACCATTGTCATTGGTGATAAGCGTCTCACCCCCGACAAGTTTGAACTCCACTAGTCACGACTTCTCACTGTGACATATTCAATCAAATAAATAACCAATCTCCACAAAAATAACCATCCTAATTGGAATATATATATATATATATACAATGTGTAAGCGGAAACTCTACAATATCAAGTTAGTGACAAAGAGGCATACAGCTAAAGAACTAATCTAGATTTAAAACAATTTGTCCCTTTCATAAATTTTGATAATGCAAGAAGAAGACGAAGTTTAATTTATTATGTAATGGAATAAGTGGGCAAAATGAATTACGAGTAATCAACAATTATTAACAGTAATAACAATAGAATGAGTTGAGATCGGTCAGTTGAAAAGATAGCAAGATTACTAAATTGCAAGGACCAAAATGACGTAGTCAGAATAAGGGGCGGTATAAAAATGGTGTGATAAGTGAAACATAAAGAGATCAAGGGGAAGATTCGAAAACTTTTAGTGAAATAAGGTGAGTAAAACATCACCATAGTAAGAAGAGATTAACTACCTGTTATTTTTGAATGCATAAGTTTAGCTTGGATAGTTTTATTACTATTGCTTCAGTGAATTTAAGGAGACTGTAGTTGGATTGTTTATTGATTACCTTGAAGAATTTCAAGGTATCAACTGCATGTCTTATTTTAACAAGATATCTTGATGTAGCACTGCTCATGGTTCTTAATCCGTTTAAACGGAAACTTTCGGGGATTTACTCCTGAAATCGAATATAGGGTATTCTTCTGTTGTATTAATGTAACTGCCTTGGCAGATACGCATAAATGTATTTATACAGTTGGTAGTAACGTAAAATTGATACCTATCAGTCGTTGACGGGATTAAAGAGCATGTTCTTTTATGGAAGATGATAAGCTTTGCAGCAGGATACGTTCTGGTTAATAAAGATTTCAGTCTTCCGTCAATTATTCTTGAATTGTCCTCACCTTTGAATCTCAGTTAGATAAAAAGAAGTTTTTGTTCGATGTAGTCCCTTTTGACTTCTTATTTTCATTTTTTCTGCATTTATCGACGAATTTGTATGGGTACTCGTTGTTCCTCAGTTATCCTTTAGCATTTATCATTTCTTCTATTTTAATATTAGTATGTATTCCTTCTGTCCTATGAAACTGTCTTCACCATAGCCTTTTTGTAGCTGGCTGTATAAAAGTCATTAAAATTTAGATAAATTCCATTCCATGTATTCTCATGATAAACTGAATGTTTTTATCCTTCTTCCGTTGCACTTGTACATCAAGAAAATGGAATTTATTAGCATTTTCCTATCCATTTGTAAATGTTATGTTCCTATAAGTTATAGTGAAAATCTCCATAGAGTGAGGTGCATGTTTATGGTTACTACATACGATTAAGGTGTCATCAACGTACTGTGGATAATGCGTCTTTTCCCTGATCTCTTCTTCAAACTTATTTTTTTACATGATGTCATAAAAATATTAGCAAACACAAGTCCCAGCAGATTTCCCATTACTACACTTGTCTGAGTAGGGTGTGTCAAAGTAAAACTGAACATCTTTCGTACATATAAAGCAGTAATCGTTTGAAATTCGGTGTTGGTATGGGTAGAAGGTAGAGGTGCGAACAAATTATGTATGTAGTTTCGATTTAGTTTTGCATATATAAATTGATTATAAGTATAATAGTAGCCGAAAGCAGATTACTTTTGTTTGATTTGATATTAGCTATGATATGCCAGGCACCTAATGAAGATTGATTATCTTCGAGAACTGTGCTTTAGAACATTATTTCAATTATTATAACTGTGGATAATGTAAACATTTCATTTCTATGACTGTTACGTTCTCCTTATCCAGTCCTCCCGGTTAGTATATTGGTTATTACTATGAACTACAGGTACTTAGTTGTGTGCAAGTTGTCCCAATTCATTGCCACTACTTCCTTTGTTCTGTATCAATGTTAGATTCTTGATTGGTTTACTGCGTAGTCTGATTTTGTGTATATATAATGGCATGAATAAAATACAGTACATTTTCCGGTCCCCGATTCTGGTTCTTCTACTGTCGGCCTGGGGGGGGTGAGTAGGCATAGGGCAGTCGCATATTATCAACTAGGCACACTTCATTGGCGTTCGCTACAACCAACCAAAATTTTCGTTGCGTCATATCAGTTGGCGACGTAACAAACTAGCTGAATGCAATCGTAATAACATTATCATGCCTTAAGTCTTGTACTCATCGCTTTGCTAATGATGAAACATTATCGATAGTTTACTAAGCAATAAGTATCAACAACTTATTTATCGAGTATAACTGATTATGTAACAACCAATCGGATTTCATCTGTTAAATGATCAAATAAAATATTTGTCCCCATCTGCAAGTTATAAGAAATCCATCTTCTTATCAAACAATCCAAAAAAATTAATATAACTGTCTTATAACCATGAAATGGCACTTGGAGATATAAAGTGATAAATCAATATTATAACCAAAATGTATCACAGTTTAATTAGCCTGTTAGAACTAAATGAATGAGAGTACCTTAATTTTGTGAAGATTTTGACTACTGTTATTACAAATTGAATGAATGACATTATTTCAACTAAACAATACTTACAAACCACATCATTTACAGTTAACTTGTTACTAAGTACTTATAATTAGAAATATAGATATCATAATAAGGTGTAAACTATTAAAGTAGTATTTTATCCTTATATTCAAACGTAATCGTTGCAAATGAAATAGCTCTATCATTCAAAAGTGAAAACAACAAGAAGATTTTAAAGGTAGTCACTGTCTACACAATTCTGTATCATAGTTAAGAGTAAGTCAGTATCTGTAGGGTTATACAGGTCAGAGTTGTATGAAACTAATCATATGATACAATTGTTAAGGTGATATTTACTTTTTAAATTGAGAAGAGCATAATTTTGCATTCATATTAACGTGTAAGGCATAATAATTAAATCCTGGACTCAACAATAACTAATGATGCATTCAGTTTATTAATAGGAGTAAAAAAATAAACATTAATTCATCGAATACTACTGAGTAGTATGAAGAGGTATTGGTAAATTTTGTATGTAACTAAACGCAATCTTCCACCATTGAAATTAGAGCTACAGAACTACTGTTAGAAAAGTAACTTTGAAAGCGTTAAACTATTTTACATTAACCTGCTAATTAGTGGACAGTTTTAAAAAAACCTTTAAATTTTTAGTGGGCACAGATGACTAATAGAGTTTATATGTTTAAGTTGGATTGTAACTGGCAAGTGGAATCCAGGAACCGCGTTTCGTTCTATTTGGGACTCATTGACTGTATGTGCCTGCATCTATAGTGAGATCAACAGGAAAATACAAGTTCATCCTAAAAGTTTATTTATGTTATTATGAGTGACTCTAGATTGTCCTCGTACAAGATATCCTCTGTTGATCGATGTTGGAAATGTGAACCGTACTCAGTAATCTAAAAGTAACAAGCTCATTGCTATATCTGAAGGTATAGAGTTAGATCCATTAATGAGTTTCGATTATACACCACTAAAAAATCTGATGTTAGGATAAAACAGTTGTCTACTGAATTTTAGTCTCTAATATCCTCTTCCCCTCCAACCTAGCCTCAAAACATGATTTAAACAACACAACAACAAATAATTATCCTACAACATCCTACAAACCAGAAAATAATAAATAACTCTGTTTAATCAGCTAGCTTACTACATTCATTCAGTGTATGATCTGTTTGTATTACCCAAATGTCAGAACTCTATAACTCCTTTCAAAACAGCACTAGTAATAATAGTTAATGTTGCAACTTAACATGAAATTATGTTGGTTGGCTAATTGTTAAAAGCCATGAATAATCATATAACACACTCTTAAACGATGTGCACCCATAACCAAAAACAAAATCCTACTCAATTACGAAATCTTTGCCAGTATATTCCATATTTTCAAGTGACTAATTCCTCAGTTGACAACAGTCCATATAAAGCTTACTGCCTTCATTTTATGCAGTCTACAGTAAAAACCCCTTAATAAATTGAAGTTATGCCAATAGTAAGCAGAATGGAACCATTATTTATGATTAACAATAATGATATTGATTCTTGAACTTTTAAAACACTTTTCGTTTCCCATGTATATTAAAATTCCCTCAGCCAGACAGTATTTATTAGTCAACATTATTGAACTAATGAAAAGCTATAACTTTTAAAGTTAAAGAATTAAGATCACTGGAAATCAAATAAACAGTCCAGTATATTTGTTCAGGACTTCTCAACAGTACATATCACAACATTATCACAAGTTGAACTCATAAAATTCAGACCTGGAGATCAACATTTTACATTTAGATCAATGAGTTGACTTCTGATGAGCAGTTTTACAATGTCCAACTTAATTCATTTCATGATTCTTACTAATGATCATCTCACGTAACATGAAACTTGAATTACAATGTTATAATAATGAGAAATTAAATCCAATGACTAACCTCGATGATTGTAAAGCGACAAGTACTAGATCAGGTAAATTAAGAAATACCTTTTGTGTAGCATTTAATTATTAGTTATGATTCAATATGACCATGTATTTGCCCATGAATAACAAAGTGTGTGTATGCGTGTTGGCACACAGGATGTAACTACAGATCATTAGCCTTGACAACCAATCATTTCATTAAAATTATCATCATATTTCAACCAACCATGATTGAGTTTTATTCCGTTACAGGACTAATGCTGATAAAAATAAGAATTGTATATATGATTCGATGTGTTCACAATCATATTGAATTCGACACCAGACGATTACCATCTTCATCTGTGCGAAGTTTCAGATTACAATAGAAAAATTGTCTGACTCCAATTAGTTTTTCCATTCAGTCTACGACGAAATTTACATCTGAAGAAAAATATTTTCATTGTTTCATTATCCATTTTTAACAACTTATCTAATCCCTAATGATGATTGGATTATTTCGATCAAGTCGCAATATGGTCACTAGTCTAAGAAACTGGTCATCACGGTAACAATCTTTAGATACTATGTGGTTGGAAGCAGTTTCGAGGAAGGATAAGACCTATGTTTCAGGCTAAGTGCTATTTGTCAGCCTGTTATACCTAAAGTCTTGAGTAAACTAATGTTCCACATAGGATAAGAACCTGAATCATACATCTGGAAGATCGTCAATGAGCTGTTAGAGAAACAACTAGCCTTTAGGTATTTGATCGATAACTTCCAATCACTTAATATAAATATAGACAAAACGTAAGCTTTCAGAACTAAGAATTTGATCACTTATCGGATCAAATGTTTATTTAAAGGTTACCTCATATACATAAAATGATTTAAATTAAGTAAATGACAGTAAAATGGAGTCAATCAATCAATCAATGCCTGTTACCCCATGTGCAGCATAGGCCGCCCACCAGCATTCTCCAACCAACTCTGTCCTGGGCTTTCATTTCCAGCTCTTCATGTCCGTCTCTAATTCCCAACGAAATGTGTTCTTGGGTCTTCCTCTCTTTCTTCGGCCTTTAGGATTCTAAGTTAGTGCTTGTCTTGTGACACAGTTTGATTACTTCATTTTACTGGAATGCTACCCAGTAAAATGGAGTAATCACCTTTAAAGTTCTCTAAGTGAATAAAAAGATGAGTATGTCTCATTCAAAACTCCAGTCTTTTTTAATTCTTATTGTTACTACTCCAGTTTTTTGAAAGACTCTACAAAGATTGATCGTCTCAACAGATTGTTATTCATGTTGAAATTTTTCTTGTTGGTTGTTTGTCGTGTTTTTTGTGACATTTTTTTCCGGAAATCGATGTCACTTTATAAATTAGTAGAACCCAACAATGTTTCTTCAACTTCGTCCATATTTTTATAATCAGCATTGACAATTCCGTCGTGTCACATTCTTCGATGACTCATCAAGACAGTGAATTTACGTGTCAAATAATTTTCTTTAAAAATTACTTAACAACAGCCAAAATCTTTGTGAATTTGACACCACAAATTAGTCTGCATTAGACAACCATTGAAAACCAGGAAGCAATGGATAGCTAGTTTGTCCTAATATCAGATTTTTCAGCAGTGAGCATCCACTATCCTTTTAGTGAACCAAGCACAGAGCATCCAGGCTACGTGATGAACGCCTAGCCATCAAATTCAATTTTATCAATCTCCGCAACACCTAACCATAATCTTCCTTGTCCAAATATAATTTTGTGACGTTGGATACGAACTATGAAAAATACTTAGAAAAGGAATATGTGGATGCATGTCAAACAGAAATTCGTTACATTATTGTATAATTCGTGCAATAATACTATCATTTTTATTACTAAAGTAATAAATGAAAATCATGCTTAAAGAATGTAAGATTCAATACATTTGTCACCATAACAACTTAGTGATGTATGTACTACAATATTAACCCTTATTAACAATCTCTAATGACCTAGATATTACTTGATTGATTCTGAGTAGTAACATGAATATGCTTTTCAGTCTTTAATGTCTTCTCCCTCTCCAACCTGGCCTCAAAATATGATTTAAACAACACAACAACAAATAATTATCCTTCAACATCCTACAAAACAGAAAATAATAAGTAACTCTGTTTAATCATTTAGTTTACTATACTCATTCAGTGTATGATCAGTTTGTAATACCCAAATGTCAGAACTCTATAACCCCTTTCAAAACAGCACTAGTATTAGTAGTTAATGTTACACTTTAACATGAAATTATGTTGGTTGGGTAATTGTTAAAAGCCATGAATAATCACATAACACACTTAATATGAATTAATTATTTATCAATTCAAACGTTTGCGACTTTCGTGGAATATCCATTGACTAATATCATGTTGATTCACTATATTAATGAAATGAATCACTAGATAAAAGTAAAGTGTACTCTTATATCATTACATCAAGTCTCCTAACTGAATTCAGTATTTCAGATATACTAAATGTATTGAAATATACTACCTGACTACATTAACATCAAACATACTTAGTATACATTAATACTACTTATCTGATTTTTTGCTATTTCATCAATATTAGAATAAATCAAGTACAGTCCTATGCCTACTGACTTCTATAAGCAAGTCAATCACATTTATTCAAATTGTTTGCTCAAACTTCGACATATGTCCATATACACGACTGACTGTATACATCCATAATGTTACCTTCCCTATGACTCCTCTTGGTTGTTGATTCATGTTTTGACTTTGGAGTTGAAATGACCATCTTTAAAACTCTTCGGTAACTAGTACTAACAAATTTCACTATAGTCACTGAATGAACAATTAAATAAAATCATTGCCTTCCTAGAGATTGTAACAGTGAGGAAAACTGCCACAATTTCTACTCTTGTCTATAAGCTTTTATAAATTTTGTGACAGATAAGCTCTAGTCGTGACCTAAGCTTGAATATACTTAGGTTAGCATGCATACAAGGAGAAATGTTTTGGTCGTTGTGGGCACTCTTTATGAACGAGAAACAATAGAATACAGAGCAAATAAGCGTTTTCTGTTATAGAATTTCACACTGGCCATGGATATATTATCAGTTTTTACACATGTTAAATACTTACAAGAGAATTTGTGCATCATTTTAGGCAGTTAAAGGTAGTTTGCAAGAACCCCTGTACCTAAGTTTCGTACCAATTAGCACTTATTTGTACAGAGTAACTACAATTTTGGAAGGACTGATGTGCCCTAGTGAATTTGGTCTAGGGTCACTTATTTTCACTGTATTCGGCCGTTACTACTGATCTATTCAAGACATTACTGATTTACTGTAAAACTAAAATGAATACACCTAATAATCACGTAGTATTGGCAAATATTATGTTTGTCACGCCCTGTTTTAGTCCTGATAGAGTTCTGTAAACCAAGTTGTAGTGTGTTCAGTAGTCGCAGGCAGAAAAACTAAGTGATCTGTGGTCAAATCTCCCTGGAATTATCAATTTCTCTAAGACTTCAGGTATAACAATATGCTGACAAGCGTAAAATAACATAAAATATAAACCCAGGGCTTGCTGCCGAGTGCTTCTGAACATTAATAACTGTACGCACGTAATAGCGCGTCTCTTAGACAAGCGACCACATTTCAACTTAATCAAAAGATTTCCAGGGGCACTAAAATAGGAATTAATTAGCATAATATTGGTCATTAATTGGTGATCTGTCAATGTAGACTTGTTTTTTATTGCATTAAGTGTGCTAGACTTTATGGTTCATTTCCAAACATCATTATATATATATATATAATCTGCATGGTATATGCTTTTCTTTTGTGACACAGTTTTAGATTTAAATTGCAACGTATTACACAATTAAATTTATATTTGGCAGAAAGATTTTTTCTTCCACAACAAATGATTTTTGTAAGTGCGTAACAGATACTGATCCAAATCTATCAACATGAGTTTGTGTTACCTCATGAATAGTAATCCTTCAGTAACTTGGATTCGATCTAGTTTGCCACAGCTTTATGCATGTCGAAATCCATTACGGGAAAGTACACTGAGTGTCTATACAAATATTAAACTGTTGGGTCATTTTGGTAAATTTTTAGAGAGAACATGATGTGCTGAGATGTTATCAATCATAAAGTCGCTTGTATATTATGACTGATTATTAAAGTCATTTCATAAACCTGATCCTTATTGTATGGATTTTTGGATGTTGATCCTGAGGTGGAACTAATGTCTTGAAATAATAAATAAAACATGATTTTATAAAAATACAGTAGTAAATATTATTTTCAAAAAAACAATAAGTAGCAGGTTGCTAAATTATGCGAGATGTTTGCTTTTTAAATATGACCACGATTTCGTCAGTAGCACTGAGTATTCAGTAACATCGCTACAAGTAGAAGAATGAGCCAGATCTTCAAAATATGATTATAAACATATATATGGATTCATATCATCAAATGAATATCGAGTTACAAAAGCTAAAATAATTGAGTGTACAATAATCATACTACTTATTAATTTATAAGTAGCACATGACTTTAAACACTAGACAAATCGATGGTGCCGTGGAATGTTAACTGACTTCAGATATATTTATATCCTGTTTTCTTTCATTTTAAAGGGCACATCATTAATTAATAATTGCTGTGAATTTAAAAAAATATGGATACAGGTAATATTGTAAGTTATCGTGGCCTTCCTTGTCCTAATTGGAACATGTCCGATAGATGTAACTCTATTGAAGTATGGGTATTCATATCTTTAATTAAACTCATTATATTAGCTTCACGATCCATGACATTACCCAATTCGTTAGTAAGTGCAGTTAGCCTCATTTATCTAACAGATATGTACATATTGCAACAGTAACTGACAAAGCCAAGTACTTGTTCTTAAAAACAGGGAGACACAATCACTTACAAATTAAAAATTTAGTTATTAATTTGTATATGACGAAGGTACAAAAGAATCAGTCAAATACTTAAAACAACCATTAGAAGCATTTTCTTCAACAAAATTACTTTTATTTTATACAACGCGCTGTTCAGTAACTCAAATAAAATGTCTGCCTTATTTCATCGCCAGCCGTAACTAGAAGTTTGCATGTACTTTCAAAAGTAGGTCTATTGAAAGAACAGATGGACAAACAGTCTGATTTGTAAAGTATTTCCTATAAATCCAGTCTAAATTAACGGAATAATTTTAAAGGTTTGATTGCATGCCATCTGTTAGATATGGGACAAAATGGAAATAAAAATGAATGAACTTGAAATAATCAACTAACAACCCATTTGAACTGGGATGAACTTGTATCTTCCCGTTGATTTGTTATAGACTGAGGCTGGCCATTCTCTGTTGCTATATGTACATCTGAGCGGATTGCCTCAATATAGCGATTATTCATGAGTATTATTTAAGTTGGATTGTGACTGGCAAATGGAATCCAGGACGAACGTTTCGTTCTATTTGGGGCTCATCGGCTGGATGTACCTGCATCCCAATGTTGATGTTCACAGTGGGGTTTACCAGCTTCAGTCTATAACAAATCAACGGGAAAATACAAGTTCATCCTAATACCAATGTGCCTGTTGCACAAGTGTGACTGACTGGACTCTGTAATCTAGTGGTGAATGTTGTGGTGTTTGGCTGAGTTTTAATCCTACTGTGAACATCAACATTGGGATGCACGTACATCCAGCCGACGAGCCGCAAATAGGACGAAGCTAGCTTCCTGGATTCTACCTGCCAGTCACAATCCAATTTAAATAACTCAACTGAACGTAATTAGGATTCACTGTGGTCAGCGAAACTTAAAAGATTAAGACGGGGTCTTCGTATCTGAAATAGTTAGTTGTTAACCTTCAATTATAAGTTGGTAATAGAAATGGAATTATGATCATTTTTTACACCTATAATCCAACGAGTACCATTTTGACAATTCTATTTTGACATTTCTATTTTGCTTCTCATCTAAATACATTTTTAATAAATCTGTGCTACAAGTATATAATCAAGTTAACTCTAATATTCACTAGAACTATCATCCCTACGTAACAGTTTGACTTTATCATATTCATAATGAATCTCTGCCAGATTACACAATCGAATTGTTCTAAATTATCTCAATAATTATCATCCAGTTTATTCATGAATACGCCACATTCAACTTCCTTAAAACTTCATCTTCTAAATAATTTAATATTGTCTGACAAGTATATTACAGTTTATAATTTATATTTAGTACATTATTTTAAATTATCTGAAATTAATGTCCTCTAATACGTAGCTAGTGAGTATACAAAGGAATATGCTGAATTCACAGTATTCTGTGAATACTGCCAATCTTGTTTTATTCACTTCATAACCGTATTGATAATGTTTCTATGTTATCCCAAGTTTAGGCTTGTATTCGACTTATTAACTTTGTCGTCATAACTTACAATTCATGCATTATAGTTGATTAACTGTAAACCAGTTATTTAATTACATACCACTAAATTTATTTTATGTAGCTAGTGATTATCCATAGTATAAAATAGTCTTGGGATTCGGATATCAGTTATGTTGCTACGCCATCGAACTTCAGTCGGATTTTTACTGTAGTTAGAATTTAAACTTTCTCATCATAATTTTATGTGAATAATGAGGTAAATTTGTATGTCTGAATAATGAAATCTATCAGGGATGGGTTTAAGTTAGAAAATTCCTAAAAACCATGAAACACTAGACAATGACTTTGTTCTAGCAATGAACGCTTCATTGGTGTGCATTTACGATCCCACCATGGAATCAAGATCTGGACCTTTAGGCTTCGTGACGAACGCATGACAGATAGATTATTTAGCCACTGTGGGACGGCTCATATATCTAAATTAGTCAGTTCGACACTACTTGCATTATCTCACCCATCGACATAGTTGGGTAATTGCCCTACATGTGACATGATTGTGAACTCCACTGTTTATGTTTTCTTACTAGAATTCTGGGAATTATTTCCTGAAGTTAGCCACTAGTGAGTTGATATTACTTAAATCTCGGTGTTGTGGAAATTTCTAAGTTATAAGTATCAGCCGTTGGATACCGACTGTGTGGTATCACTGTTAACCTTTATTAGAGAAGCCTGTTAGTCATAGGTTCAATCCCTATGGTGGGTCCGTGGATATGCACTGATGAAGAGTCCCACAGTGAGACAAGACAGCTGCCCAATGTTTTCTGATTTACAGTGGTTATCTAACTGAAACCAATTCAACATATCAAATTCAAATTCAACAGCCCCTACAATAATTGAAGTGAAGTGGTTTTGTCCAGACTGATACTGTAGTTACTGGATTCATCAGGATATCACAGGTGTTTCTGGTAAGGTGTTCGCCGACTTGAAGACCATAGGTAGAATGAAGAGTGCTCACTACTCAGGTGTCTCATACTAGGACAAAACAATTGTTCAGTGCTGTATGGTTTTAATGGTACCCTACCAACATAAACCTATGATGAATCTATACACCTACTTTCAACAGTACCCAATTAAACTCAAGCTACTTAATTATTATTCAGTAGCTTAGACGATTTGTACAAATTACCATTATTTGTCTGAAGTTAAGTTTATAGGGTTTTATAAATAATATTTTACTGATTGTAGGTCTAGATTTTCCTATTGATTTAATCAATTTATTTTATTTAACTAACCAAAACAACTAAGTGTCAGTTTATAATGATGCCTAAGCGATTAAGTTACTTTAAAGTAAAACTTACAATGACTTCAATTTAGACAACAGAAATCTAAAAAAAAAGACATCACTTAATTGTGTTTCTCCCTTTTCAATGTTAAATGACATTTTGTTCAGAACACAATAAACTAGTATTATCCTTATGAGATTTTAGAAAGAGAAGAAAAAGGGTAGGAAAAAGAAAAACAGAGAAGGAATTTTATACGCATTCCTTCAAAAAGTAATCGGTGTATACAATTGAAGTAAATATATGTTTACTTTAAAAAATAAAAATAAAAACTATTAAATTGTATGCATCGTTTAACATCTTTCTAATTTATATACATTCTTGTCTTTTGATATCCATATTATCACTTTGACAAGATTATGAATATGTATCTATATATATGTGCATACATAACAAACATACATAGTGATATGTATACACAATGAACTCATCTTATGTGCTTAGATATAAGTTCATGTATATTGATGTGTGTACGCAGACATGCATGTATGTACACCAGTAAGAATGTAATCCTTTAGAGAACTTTCAACAACAACTACAACAATACAGTAGATGTGTATTATATAGGCAAATAAACGAATATGAAACGTAACTAATGGCAACCAGACTCAACAATTCAAATATAAACATGAATGATATCAATGAATTTCTCCTCTTTGCTGTAGGGAAAACATTAATGAAAGGAATTACTGCTATTATTATTATTATTACTAATATCATTACTACTTTCAAAGCAAAATGTCAAATTCAAATGAAAGCAAAAATTATTATTATTATTATTATTATCATTGTTATTATTATTATTATTATTACCATTATTATTATTACTATTATTCACTGCTCATTTAATATAATGGTGATGAAAAGATGAGGTTGAATGCCTCAAATGTTATATATATATATATATATATATATATATATATATATATATATTGTGTACGTTACGTGTGTCTCGTTGTCAACTGTCAGTATGCGACTGCATACAATAGTAAACTGTCCACTCATAGTAGCAATTAATAATTATTTCATACAAGAAAACTATTGTAGATTTCAGATCATTGCATACAAGTTTAATTATGCTGATGCACTGTAAGTGTTCAAATTCATTTCGCTGATTTAACCATTTGATCACTATTAGAATAAATAATTATGACTGCTTACAGAATGTTCCTAATACAAAAATTTGTTAGATTATCATTTCTTTGTAGCTGCCCATAAATACGGTATTTTTATTGAGAGGATATGTGGATGCGATGCATATAAGTAAAAACTGTACTTATAGTGTATTTACTAAGTTAAACATGGAGTCAGACTACGAATGCTATTTATAATTGGATGAGTTTGAGAAATATTGACAAACCGATTACATTTCACTTGTTGAATGATATACTGCTCATTTCAAAAGACGAAGGTTATAGGTTTGGTGATTGTGAAGGTGTTGGGATGGCTCCTAGAAACTTCAAAGAGGCCTCCAGAACCCTTGAAGGAGCCGGAGACATTCCGTCCAATCACTGATCGATAGAACCTTCTAGAATCTCGACGTGGAGCGTTCCAATTGGGTAGCAGTTGGGACTTCTTAATTCGGATTGGATGGATCATAATACTGATTTATTTGTTTCAGAAAACTATAAATATACGAATATTTTGTACTTGACTCACTTCCCATTTCACTGGAATAAAGTTTCCTGTTTTCTCGTCTTCAGTCTTCTGCTTTGGCGACTAGGAGGGTTCAAGGCGTTCAAGTGCTAAGATTGCTTTGCGGCTAGTCAAGTTATCGAGTACGAGATATAACAGAGGGGCTGTATTTGCGGACTCTCAATATCTTATAGATTTCTCTAACAATTTATAGTGTGAAATTTCCCCCCGTACTAGGGCCACAAATTATTGCACCATACAAATAAGATCATCATATTGTGAAGACAAAGAGAAGAGGAAGAAAAAGAGTAGACAATGGTAACAACAGCGATAAATAAATGAATAAGAATAACATTTAATAAGACAGTTCATTTGGAAGCACAATCAGAAAAGATTATTCCGCATTAGAAAACTTTGTCTAGATTCATGAAGAATATAGTATCAAAGTAAAGTACAGAAGGATCTATACTGCTCTTCATTGTGAGTTATATCAAACTAAGTCACAAGCAACTGGTTGGCATCATATTAAATCCTCAATCTTCAAAATATGATAAAATGATAAAAGCTAATTCTACACGGCTATCTTTCGTGCTACAGCTCTATATCATAGGCTTATCATCTCTGAAACCAATTCATTCAGTTCACTAGTTGGTAAATAATACACGATGTGAAAGTCATTCAGAAGGCATTGGTAAAATATATATTCAACCCATGGACGTAGATGTTTCCACATGATACTAGCTAAAATCGTCATCACTAGGTAAAAATATGCATTAAGTGACTTTGGCTATCCATTGTATTTAAATTAATTAGTTATTTAAAAATCTCTTAATGTTGAGTAATTGGCCAAAATTACAGTTTGTAACAAAACTATGCTTGATAGAAATGAAACTTATCTCTTCTAAAGAAAAAAATACATTGGAACTTGAATTTGTTTGTATCATAGGACCTAGTAGACTTAAGTAACCTTAAACTTCAGACTTCGTGGTGAGCGGTTAACCTTTTTTACTATTAAGATGTTATTCATTAGTAAACATTTTCAACTTAATTACTGAGATACTTCACGTTTTCATCCAGTTGGCCGTTGGTAAGGTAGCTTTCTTACACCAAACATAGTTGAGCTTCATTGGTCTCCTCTTCTCACTCAAAATCCGAACTTCGTTAACTGTGAGCTCTTATTGAATTTGATTGGGTTTCGCAAAGGTGGTTAAGTGTAGATATTGTATCTCAGACTGGCTGAAGTTAGGAGAGCAAACCAGCTTGGTGGTTTAATGATTAAGCAGTCGTTGCAAAAGCTAAGTGTCCTGGGTACGGTCTCCGGTTGTACGAAGATACGTACATTTAATGAAAAGCGAGTTAGAGAGAAAGAATATTTCGTCTCAATTAGTTTTTCTCATCAAGCCGCTGTACCAATAGGTACAGTTTACAATAAAAGAGTGATATTCAACTTGCCATAGTGTCTCATTATAAAATTGATTATAATCCCAAATTGCTTGAGCCAATGTTTATGGAGAAAATATTAAATGATGATAGAAGGACAAATAACGTACTTATAATAATTAAAGTTAAACTGTGGTTTAATAAATCATATGAAACACAAGAGTTGTAAAGCATTTTGATAGCAGATCAATTAACAAGTATAGTTACGTAAGATTAAAGATACGAAAATTGAGATTATTAAAGTACGTAAGATTACTGATTATAAGGTTTATGATCAAATTGTAAATAAAAAACACATGAATAGGTGTAAAATGTATGGAGATGACCAAAGTAAAGAAAGCGGTTGCGTAATTTTATATTGTACACAATAACCGAGCTTGTGAATATGATTATCAATAGCTTTGGCTTCTTAAACTATATGGCATGTTACAGGAGATACAACGAGTATACTGCCCATTGTCAATTAAGTGCTAAACAAGCAAGTTTTCAACTATTCCCGATTGTTTTTTCGTTAATAAAGCAGACTGATGCTCAGCAATCTGATGATGAACTTGTCAAATTGTGTGTCCAGTGTAACTAGCTCCACAGGAGTAGTTGAATTTGTAAATACACATAGAAGCGGATAATACATATAGTCTTATTTTGTTTGTGGTTGACACTGTCGGACGTTTATAGAATAACACTTTCAAATCTACCATATTAAATGGTTTATGAAGTGTCTTCTTCAGTCGTTAAGCAAATATTTCACTAGTAGTGGCATTCTTGGACAGCAGTTTCAAGATTAAGGATTTTCTTGGAATGTTTGTTAAGATGCGTTTTGTCTTTGTTAGACTGATATGTTGCTTGACAAATTTGATTAGGTAACCATTGTTACTTAGCCAATTGCAGGTATTATGCAACACCTCATCAACAACGTCATCAAGGCATATTGCATTATTTCATTGGGTCAAAATTTGCACTACTTTTCCTTTATATCATACTGGTACAGAACTTTTGAAGTGTATGTACTGTCTGGTTGACGGCAGCCTGACAAGAAATTAATTGAAATGAAATGTTTTTCTATTTCGCTTTTATTATTAGCCTTCCATTTTTAATATTTTCGAAAAATCACTCTGTAAATTCATTAAATGAAATGTGAAAATATTCACGACATAGAATAATTTCTTCCTCAGTGACATAAACAGTTTTACATAAAATTCATTATCCCCTACAAAATCTTCATTTATATACTTGATGAAGACTTACGGTAATAGAGTTATTATTATTATTATTATTATTATTATTATTATTCTGTGAACCATTAATAAAATGATTACTTTACGAGCTTACCCTAAAATGAATTGATTCCTTGCTATGTACAATCTATAGATAAAGAAGTTTGCACTTAAAACGTTTATCAACGTTTCATTTACATAATGATAACAAGAAAAAAATTGTTGCCAGTAAATTTAATTGTTTTTAATTGATTGAATATGTCATAGATTGATGTTGGCAGGGTACCAACGAAAACCACGGAGTACTGGAGAACCATTTCGTTCTAGTATGGAACTCCTCAGCAGTGCGTACCCCAGATTTCGCACCAGGACCTTTAGGTTGGTGAACACCTAACCTTCTGAACCACTGAGTCGGCATCTAATGGTAGAATTCCCAATTTCCTTCAATCTGTGACATATTCAATGCCAATCTCCACAAAAATAACCATCTCAATTGAACTTTAATCATTTTTATTAGTTTTACCTATCACGGATTTTATGCTATACAAAGCAAAAAAACATCGTTCACTCCTACATTCTACCTAAAAATTGTAAGGTTGTTTTCGCGATTCAGATCTAAACGAGAGGCTCTTAGGGGTAGATTTTCTCGAATACTCATAAAGCGTAATTTACATATAGAATACAGATATATCCTACTCAAATGTATGATCAAATTAAACGTCTTGATAAATAACCTTACAAGGTTTATGATTATCATATATTTTCCTAATGTAATACAATAAAAGTTCTCCAAAAATAGTTTTCACTACTGATACCAAATAAAAACGAAAGTGTTTACATTTAAAGAACTGAATTTATGTGTTTACAAAAGCCTTAATTACTAGTCATCAAAGAAATATGCAATAAAATATGAAAAGCCTTTTGTGAAAGTAACTAATTTACATACATAGCGTTAGTGAGGAACTTGTTGGTTTTTAAACTTTACATAATCAAGCTATTATCGGATACTGAAGCTTCAATTTGTGAGAAGTATGTAAATGTTTAATTATAATTTTACCGAGAAGCATAGTTTGCATGGAATTATTGATTGAGTATGGTTAAGATTTAATTAGAAGCTTTAGTCAAAAAGGTATGTCACCTAGTCAATAAGATTGTGAATATGTTCAGATAGGGTTAATTCGATTAGTATAAATTACACAAACAAAAATATAGTATCTGAATAATCCAGACTCTGGTATAACTATGCTAATTCGAAGATACTTTGGGATGACCAGACCAAGATGTATTTATGGAACTATTCAACGTTATTTCACTCTCATAGGAAAATGTAGGCTTTATGAATGCAATTCTGCAAAAAATTCATTTTCTTAACCCTTTATCTCTTAATTGTTGTGATATTGAGAAAACTTAACCACCACTATATGAGGCTAACTTTCCTGCTATTCCATCTGACCAACTTTCTGCTTTCCAGTTAGTATGGCTGTATATCCTTAATATTTAATTCTCATTCCTACTTGACTGTTTGATTTTACGATATTCATAATGGGTCTTTGACGAATTACGCAATCAAGTTGTCCTCAATTATTTCAACACATATCACCAAATCTACTTATAAATACTCAATGTTCAACTTTCTCACAACTTCACCTTACATATATTTTATACTTGACTGATGACAGAATTCCAATTCTTAATTTATGAGAAGTATATTAATATTTTGAACCATTTTGAGCCAATGACCTCCAATATGTAGCTGATGAACATGTGACGGAATATGCTGAACTCAATGTATTATGTGAATACTGTTGTTTTTGCTTCAAGCAAATTTCCGATAGAGACAAACTATAAAAAATATCTTCGATATTTCTCAACTGTCTTTTTGATATTTAAAGGAACTTATTACCCTCTAATTATGTTGCATTCCCAATGTATATGTTATTAAATGTTACTCAACTGCCCCTCAATTAAACAAAAGATTAGGTAAAGGACCAATATTTCTGGAGAGGGGTGGGTGATAACCTGACTGAGCTCTGGTATGTCATATAAAAGCAGGTTGATTATGTCTCTAGGTCACTGTTGGGTATTCTATTAGAATTGACTATTTACTAATTCGTCACAGTCGATTGTCGTTTACTGGATCAGCTTCTTAGTAATACTCATTATATAGCAACCAACACAAATGCTTTAAGCAACTTGTATTTATATAACGGAGTTGAACCAGCTTCTAACAATAGTTAGCATCATATCACTGTATGAATACATTCAATAATCTCGACTAATTTGCTTACACATTTAATATTCATTTTAAGATAATAAGTCAGTTCAGTATTTTATAATCACTTGTTATGTACCTGTTATGATATGAAGAAAGGAAGGAGAATTTGGTTGGTTGCAGGGAACGCCAATGGAGTGTGCCTAGTAGATAATGCGCGGCTGACCTAAGCCCACTCACCCCTAGGCCGACAATAGAAGAACCAGAATTGAGAACCAGAAAACGGAGAACTGAGAGCTGAGAACATATTGTATTTTAATCATGCCTTTATATATACATAAAATCAGACCACACAGTAAACCAATCAAGAATCTAACATTGATACAGAACAAAGGAAAGAGTGGCAATTAATAGGTACAACCTGTACACAATTAAGTAAATGTAGTTCATAGTAATAAATAACATACTAAGAGTAAATATTCTAAACGGGAGGACGGAATAAGGGGAAAGTAGCAGTCATAGAAATGAAATGATTACATTGTCTACAGTTATAATAATTGAAATAATGTTCTAATGCATAGTTCCCGAAGATAGTCAATCTTCGTTAGGTACCCGGTATATCAGTACCCTGAATTAGTTCAGAAAACTATTCATGTCACTTATTAACAGACCAAAGTTTCTATCTCCTCATTTAACATTAACTCATTAATTGTACCATATAAAAAAGTTTCTTTCACTTCAAAAACAATAACATCCAACAACAAAGTTAATACAATCAGAACTTGGTTTATATAACATCAATAAACATAAAATAAACGAACTAGTTTTATAAAACTTCGTATTTCAAAAAGTTATTATGTTATTTGTGATAATAATTATTTTTTTGCAACAAAAAAGAAATAAATCAATTTTTAAATGTTTAATCTTAAAGGAAGGCATAGAAACTAACTACAATCCAATTCAGTTATAATTTATGACAATAACTCTAAATATCAAAATATACTAAATGACTGTAACAAAAATTTCAGATGTTATTATTCTCAATAGTATCCATTATAATGTCAAACAAATAAGAGAACAACAACAACAACAACAACAAATAAAATTAAACTATCTATGTAGGTGTACAGTTCTAATAACTAAACTGTTGATATAAAAAAGATACCTACCAAAGAAGTTATTATTGATCTGTTTAGGTTGTGTTTGATCATGTATGGAACTAAACTGTGCATAGAATCGGACTTCATTGCGTATTGAACAAAGTTCTAAGCTTAATATGCTGATTAAAAACATTTTAATGAATTTTTTTGTCTAGTATGAACCCTGTTCAAATGAGTAAAGGTACATTACATCACCGGAGTTACAAGAAATATAGGAGAAAATGCCTAATCGATATATTTCAGTAAAATGACTACTCAGAACTTTAATTATGAAATACTTGTCAAACTTATTAGCAAATACAAAATGAATATTAAAAATTAACAAGAGGATAATTTTACGCTACATGCAGAACATTTCTATGATCCGAAACTGTCACTTGAAGCCACTTGATATAGGTGTTTCTCACAAGTTCATAACACCTCAACAATTATTTAAGCCAAAGAATATATATCATTTACAAGATACACTATAGCAAACGGAGGAAATACTACATCGGATAAGCTGGCCACCTCCCATCTTTGTCTATATGAACACCAGTTAATTTTTATACGCTCTAAAAAGCTTCCTTTATATCATTCCATATGTACATTAATAATATTAGGTAAACCGGAAAAATGATGAAATATATGACATAGAAATCAAAGAAACTCAGAATTTTCAAAGTACTTCAGTGAATAAACATAGTCAAGCTGACCGAATCTATCAGTCAATTAGGAAAAGAACAAATAATGAAACGGTCATATACCCGGGTAAAGAAGAAGACATGCGAATGAAAGCCATGCAAGTAATATTAACCAATCAAGCTTCAGGTAATGGAAACAAGCTATTGATTGATTTGGAGGGGATCCGAATAATTTTTAAATGATGTGCATAGTGAGGACGTTATTTAAGAAGACAATAAAACTCTAAGTGAATCTACTCAACAGATATTCTAAGACCTAATTTCCATAATTTATGATTTTTAGAAAGAATCGTATTTTACTATTCGATGAATGATTTTAATTGATTATTGAAGCCTGTGCACGATGAAGGTCATACATAATACCACAAATACCCTCTAAGCTAACATTCAGAATAAGTCGCTTTCCATAATTCCTGACTTCTGTCTATTTGTTAGGGGTTGTGAAGTATAAAACCACTAGTGACGAGATTAGGAAGTTGATATCCAAGCATTCAGAGGACGCGAGTACATTGCGTCAAATATAAATGCGTAAACTAGATAAAACAAGTAGAAAAAATGTAGTAAAAATAAATTTTATAGTACATATTTGTAAATGAAGATGATAGAAAGCAATGATTGTTGGAGAATTCTTTACGCAGAGACTTTTTCTATACATTGAAGTTAAATATATGTGTAATGGGAGATTCTTTAAGCAGTGCATTTTAGTTCAGAGAACTCTTTACGAGTATTAGATATATGACATTGACAAGGAAGGAGTGTTGTTATCAGTATTATTATTATTATCATTAATGTTATTATTACTCATTGGTTGATTATTGTAATCGATCCAGTAATACAGAAGGTCTGCAGATTTGTTCTCAATCTAATGGAACTACTAAGTAGTCAGCGATGAAGTTAAACCAATATAATTAATTAAAAGATACAGGTCAGTTTATGATACTGTGAATCCTCATGAATCATGGTGTTTGGGACATATATTATATATACCTAACGATAGCGTACCTTTGAATACCAATTTGGTTAGTGTATCAAAGAGTTGGGAATAAGTTTAAAAGTTGTACATCACTAACTAAACGTGTAACTTAACGAAATAATTTCAGACTTCATGGTTATTATCGGTAGTTGAAATAACTCGAAATATACACGACTGACTCAGATAAACCTACGTTAGGTTAACATACAAAGACTATGCATAGGATTGTTATTTTATACGTTGTAACTTAACTTAATTTGTTTTGTTCTACGAATTCATTCCATCATACCGAATCCTATTTTGTATACTTAATCTCTCTTACTACAGCTTATACTCATGTATTCATGTTGATAATTTCATTGTGATACACTGATGCACTGATGTAACCGATTATACGTTTCTTGTAACTACATGACAATGAAATTATGCACTAAATCTTAGTAATTCTTTCAACATTCTATCTAACACTAGTCAGATAAAAAGTACATTTATGTAATCTACATTGTATTGTTACAACACTTTCACTTCAAATATTTATCAACTGCAAATATTCGACAATATTTACATTTTCTTTAAGAAAATACTAGACATTATTTCCGGGTTCATTCACATGATTACGTAACTATAGTTAACTATTGCTCTCTTTTCCTTTCTTCAAATACAAATATTATTATCTGTAATTTATTGTAAATAATACATTAATTTTAGATTTCTAATATAATGACTCATACATATTTTGTATTAAATAAGTGTTAGATCATCATCATCATCATCACCACCACCACACGTTCACATACACTTAGTAATGGTAAAAAACCAAAACCAAATCAACAGTGTCATCATATAGTTTTTTTCAATTCCCCAATCTATGTTGTATACACTGGTTATACAATTGAAAATTGTAATCACTAATATTTAAAACAAAAACTGTCGACTGTTACACTTCATTCATATGTATGACTCACTCAAAATGGTATGACCTTGAAAAACGTGCATATATTGCCATCAAAGTATGATTGGTTGCATGATAATGTTGATATGTATTAAAACCAATTGTCGCGAGTAATAAGAATCAAAACAAAGATAAATAATTGGGCTCCTAATGGTTGATATTTCCAATTCAGTCAATTCGTGATACGTTGCGCGACCTTCTCAATGGTTGTTTGATTCAGACCAATTCGTGATAAGAAAATTAACAATTAACTATCTCCACAACCCCCCCCCCTAATTGTAACTAACATCAGCTAATTAGTGGCTAGCTCTTTGAGGTAATTCCTGGAGTTCTAGTGTGAAGACGTGACCGGTGGAATTCAACCGTGTCGGGTGTTGGACAGTAACCCACCGATGGCATGGAGGAGGTCGCGCAACGTATCACGAATTGGCCGAATCGGAAATATCAACCGTTAGGAGTGGTCCAATGGTAAAGAGTTCGCCGTGAAAACGGAGGGTCCTGGGTTCGGTCCCCGATAGGGTCGTGGATGCACACTGCTGAGGAGTCCCATGCTAGGACGAAATGGCTGTACAGTGCTTCTAGGTGATCAATGGTTGTCTGATTCAGATCAATTCGTGATATCAAAATTAACAAAGATAAATAACAAAATGCATAGAAAAGATTAAATCTATTGTAGATAGAGACCGATTATTCACCGATTCATATCTTTAATCAGGTGACATAATATAAAAAGATCCATTAAGAAACAGAGAAGTAGGTTTAAGTCTATTACACTAATCAGAATTATGTTGTATAATACTTATGTAATGTAAGACGAATCATAATTGAGCAGTTTACTATATTAGGAATCGTAAATGGGTTGTAAATTGATGCGTAACTTTTTGAAACATGTGAACTTCTAGTATTAAATCATTGATTTTATCAATATTTAATTATCCTGTATGTTTCTAAGTCAATCAAATACATTGAATTGACTAGTGTCCAAATTCTAGTTCAAGTAAATTCTC
Source organism: Schistosoma mekongi (assembly GCA_034768735.1). Classification (NCBI taxonomy): domain Eukaryota; kingdom Metazoa; phylum Platyhelminthes; class Trematoda; order Strigeidida; family Schistosomatidae; genus Schistosoma; species Schistosoma mekongi. The sequence continues at coordinate 10,932,436 of CM068312.1, read as the reverse complement.
ATTATGTTACAATGACTTGATATCAATGCCTGTTACTCCAAGTGGAGCATAGACCGCCCACCAGCATTCTCCAGCCAACTCTGTCCTGGGCTTTCCGTTCTAGCTCTTCCCAAGTGCTGTTCATTCTCTTCATGTCTGTTTCCAATTCCCGACGCAATGTGTTCTTGGGCCTTCCTCTGTTTCTGTGGCCTTTAGGATTCCAAGTCAGTGCTTGTCTTGTGACACAGTTTGATGGTTTCCTCAGTGTGTGTCCAATCCATCTCCAGCGTCTTTTCCTAATTTCTTCCTCAACTGGAAGTTGATTAGTTCTCTGCCACAACAGGTTGTTGTTGATGGTATCTGGCCAACAGATCCGAAGAATCCTACGCAGGCAGTTGTTTATAAATACTTGTAACTTCTGTAGGGTACTTTTTGTAGTTCTCCAAGTTTCAGCTCCATACAACAGGACTGTCTTCACATTTGTGTTGAAAATTTTGACTTTTATATTGACTGACAGTTGGTTTGAGTTCCAGATGTTTTTCAGCTGTAAAAATGCTGCCCGTGCCTTACCAATCCGCGCCTTCACATCCGAATCAGACCCTCCGTGTTTGTCGATGATGCTGCCCAAATATGTAAAGGTTTCAACGTCTTCCAGAATTTCTCCGTCAAGTGTAATTGGGTTAGAGTTTGTTGTTTTGTATCGGAGGATCTTGCTTTTCCCTTTGTGTATGTTGAGGCCTACTGCTGCTGAGGCTGCTGTTATATTGTTGGTCTTCTTCTGCATTTGATGATGTGTGTGAGAAAGAAGAGCTAGGTCATCTGCAAAGTCCAAGTCATCTAGTTTCGTCGATGTTGTCCATTGTATTCCGAGAGTGCCTTCAGATGTTGCAGTCTTCATGATCCAGTCGATGACCAGTAGGAAGAGGAAGGGCGAGAGTAAGCAGCCTTGTCTAACACCGGTCTTCACTTCGAATGAATCTGTGAGCTGACCTCCATGCACGATTTTACAATGTAGTCCGTCGTAAGAATTTCGTATGATGTTGACTATCTTCTCGGGTACGCCGTAATGTCGTAGAAGGCTCCATAATATTCTCCTATCCACGCTGTCGAATGCCTTTTCATAGTCGATGAAGTTGATGTAAAGTGGTGAATTCCATTCAATTGATTGTTCAACAATGAACCGTAGAGTGGCGATTTGATCGGTACATGATCGATCTTTACGGAATCCAGGCTGTTGATCTCGGAGTTGGCCGTCGACTGGGCCCTTTAATCTGTTCAATAACACTCTGTTGAAGACCTTTCCTGGTACTGAAAGTAGAGTAATGCCTCTGTAGTTCTCACAATTGCTGAGATCGCCTTTCTTTGGTATCTTGATGAGGTACCCTTCTTTCCAGTCTGCTGGAACTTATTCTTCCTCCCAAATCTTCCTGAAGAGAATGTGGAGTATCTTTGAAGTTGCTTCTATATCTGTCTTCAGTGCCTCTGCTGGTATGTTGTCTGGTCCTGCTGACTTGCCACTCTTGAGCTGTCTGATGGCCATTTTGATTTCTTCGACTGTTGGTGGGTCTGTGCTTATAGGGAGATCCGTGGCTGCTGCTTCGATGACTGGTGGGTTCAGTGGGGCTGGTCTATTCAAGAGTTCTTGGAAGTGCTCTACCCACCTGTTCCGTTGTTCATGCACTTCAGTGATTGGTTTGCCAGCCTTGTTCTTGATTGGCCGTTCTGGCTTGTTGAATTTCCCAGCTAACTTCTTCGTTGTATCATATAAGAACCTCATATTTCCTTCTCTTGCAGCTTTTTCCGCTGTCATTGCTAGGTCCTCAACAAACTTCCGTTTATCCAACCTGATGCTCCTCTTCACTTGCTTGTTGACTTCGGTGTATTCGGCCTGTGCCTTGGCTTTCTCTGCTCTTGTCCGACTGTTATTGATCGCTGTCTTTCTGTTCCTCCTTTCTTGGATCTTGTCCAGAGTTCTAACAGAAATCCACTCTTTTTGGTGTTGTTTTTTGAGACCCAAAACCTCCTGACATGTTGAGGTTATTGTTCCCTTAATCTCTTTCCAGTTGTCTTCCATATTAGTTCCACCTTTTTCTAGTAGATTATGAAATGCCTGAAACTTGTTGCTGAGAATTAATTTGAATTCGTTGCGTTTGTTAGTATCACGGAGAAGGGCTGTATTAAACTTGTGTAATACTGCTGTTCCAGTTGTCCAGTGCTTCCTCAGCTTCAGTTTCATTTTAGTTACCACCAAATGGTGATCTGAAGCTATGTCGGCTCCTCTCCTTGCTCTTACGTCTTCCATGGTCCTTCTAAACCTCTTATTGATGCAGATGTGGTCGATTTGGTTCTCCGTGATGTGGTCCGGTGAAATCCATGTAATTTTGTGTATACGTTTGTGAGAGAAAATGGTGCCACCTATAATCATTTTGTTGAAGGCACATAAGTTCACGAACCTCTCACCGTTATCATTCCTTTCTCCCACTCCATGTTGTCCCATGATGTCTTCATACCCGGTGTTATCCACTCCGACCTTGGCGTTGAAGTCGCCCATTAGAATAGTCAGATCCTTGGCTGAACATTTCTCGATGATTGACTGCAGCCTCGCATAGAACTGGTCTTTGTCGTCTTCGTGGCTGTCGTTGGTGGGTGCGTAGCACTGGATGACATTCATTGCAATCCCTTCCTTCTTCGTCTTGAAGGATGCTGTGATGATCCTAGGTCCATGAGGTTCCCATCTTATAAGAGACTTCCATGCATCTTGGGATAACACCAATGCTACTCCTTGTGTGTGTGGGGCGTTTTCTTCTTCGTGGCCGGAGTATAAAAGCACATTTCCCGAGGATAACCGTTGCTGTCCAGCTTGCACCCAATGCGTTTCGCTTATTCCAAGTATCTTCAGGTTGTATCTTTTCATTTCTTCAGCTATTTGCATGGTCCTCCCTGTTTCCCACAGCGTGCGGACATTCCACGTACCTATACTAATGGTTGCTCTGGTTGTCAGAAGAGACATCGGCCTCGTGGCTTCCGAAGAAACTCGGCTTTCACCATGAGGCGTCATAACATACCTTCCAACTCCCAGGGCAGAGTGAAAATGGTTATAAAGGTTTTTACTGGTTAGCGTTTTTTTAGCACATTTGCTGTTTTACGGGATGGGGTTGCTAGCCCCATGCCCAACCCTCCTCCTTTATCCGGGCTTGGGACCGGCAGCAACCCTAGGGGCTACAGGCGGACTTGGTAACATTAAGGAAATTTTTCTTTCAATAGAGGATGTTGTATAAAACTTGCTTGGAATGATCTGTTGTTTATATGAACTTACAATGTAGGTAGTTATGCATGACCTAACTGAGTAATGACATATTCTGAATTTATTCTAAACTATCCACCACTGACCTAAAATTCACTTACTTATATTTCATTTATCTATCAAACACAATGAACCTGAAATCTTGCCAACATTGTAACTACCGCTGATATAGATGTCAACTCCATGGAATTCGTTTGGTTGCTAAACTAAATGTTAATAACACCATGAATCATCATCATGACTTACAATAATACAATCTTCTTAAAAATAAAAAGGAAGTCATAAATATATTTTAAAATGTCACTTACACACGCACACTTATGCCTGTTACTCCTCGCTGAGGAGCATAGGCCGCTCACCAGGTTTCTCCATTTAACTGTGTCCTGAGCAATCCTTTCCAATTGTTTCCAGTTGCTGTTTATCCTTTTAAAACGTCACCTAGATGCAAAAGTAAAATTAATAAAAGTATTATCAGTAGTAAAAAGATGTCTAAGCCCAGAGAATATGATTCATGAAGAAAGAATGTGTCCTTGGTGTGTAAAAATAATGAATACATCTGTACAACTGACATTGATTATGAGCTAATTTTGTCGTATCAATCACCTACCCGTTTTCAACTGTAAACAATCAGTAATAAAATGAATTACCTGAAATTTCCATGCATTTAAAAGTTCATAACAGGTACTAAAACAAAAAGTTAAATAAACTTCTTCATTTATTTTTCAATTGAGGTGGTTATTTTTGTGGGTATTGGTAATTCAGTTGATTGGATGTCACAGATTGATGTTGGTAGGGCATCATTGGAAACTAGAGAGCACTGAACAGCTGTTTTGTTCTTAAAAATAGTAGAAAAAAAAATGGATTTTTGCAAATATGGAGTTGAGGGGGTTTTTAGGGAGATAGATATCAAGTTTAGTTGTTTAAATCCATTACAGAGTGATGCTAGTTGGGTACCAGTAGAACTAGAGAGCACTGGATAACTATTTCGTCCCTACACGGGACTCCATAGCAATACTTACTCTTTATTCTGTCAAGAAATTTAACACAAGGTGTTCAGGTTTTATGGTGAACCTTTAACAGTCTGTACCACCGGGTCAGCGTCTAATAGTATAATCCATACATTTATCAATGTATGTTATAGCACGACTATAATCTGTTGTAATTGGCGATAAATGCCTCGCCTCCCAACAAGTTTAAATTTCACTCGTCAGGACGTCATACTGGAACCTCAGGATCTCTTCCACTCCATTGAAGGAAATGGGAATCCTCCCAATGGACACCAACCGACCCAGTGGTCTAGATGGTAAAGCAAACGCGTAAGACCTGCATACGAAGAGGTTCGATACCCAAGAAAGGGTCAAGGGTGAACACTATTGAAGAGTTCTATACTACAATGACACTTGCTTACTTATTTACGCACCTTACTCCTCACTGAGGAGCATAGGCCGCTCACCAGGATTCTCCATTGAACTCTGTCCTGAGCAATCCTTTCCAATTGTTTCCAGTTGCTGTTCATTCTTTTAATGTTTGCTTCCAATTCTCGACACAGCATGTTCTTTGGCCTTCCTCTTTTCCGTTTCCCGACACGATTCCATGTTAATGCTTGTCTCGTGATGCAGTCTGATGGTTTGCGTAATGTATGTCCTATCCATTTCCAACGTCTTTTCCTAATTTCCTCTTCGACTGGAAGTTGGTTTGTCCTCTCCCATAGTAAGCTGTTGCTGATGGTTTCCGGCCAACGGACGTTCAGTATCTTTCGTAGGCAGTTGTTTATAAATACTTGTATCCGTCTGATGATGTTTGCAGTAATTCTCGAAGTTTCAGCTCCATACAGCAGGACTGTCTTCACGTTCGAATTGAAGAGTCTGGCTTTGATGTTATTTGATATTTGTTTTGAGTCCCATATGTTTTTCAACTGTAGGAATGCTGCCCTAGCTTTGTCAATCCTTGCCTTTACATCTGCATCGTATTCTCCTTGTTCATCGATGATGCTCCCCAGATATGCTCCTCCCAGATCTTTTTGAATAAAACGTGGAGTATCCTTGCTGTTAGGTCGATATCTGATTTAAGTGCTTCAGCTGGTATATTGTCCGGTCCTGCTGCTTTCCCACTGTCGATTTATCTGATGGTCATCTTGATTTCTTCCATCGTTGGTGGAGTGACATCTATTGGGAGATCTGTAGGTGCTGCTTCGATGTCCGGTGGGTTCAGTGTAGCTGGCCTATTTAGGAGTTCCTCAAATTGTTCTACCCACCTATTCTTTTGTTCTTGAATCTCAGTGGGTGTGTTGCCTTCTTTCTTCTTCACTGGTCACTCTGGTTTACCATGTTTATCTGCCAATGTCTTCGTTGTGTCGTATAGCTGTTTCATATTTCTTTCTTTTGCAGCTTTCTCCGCTGTCGTTTCAAGGCCTTCGATGTATTTCCGTTTGTCGGCTCGAATGCCCTTCTTTACCTGCTTATTTGCTTCTGTGTATTCAGCTTGTGCCTTGATTTTGTCTGCTCTTGTTCGACTGTTGTCGATTTCTATATTCTTGTTCCTTCTTTGTTGAATTTCGCTCAGGGTCTCAGTGGAGACCCATCCCATATAATAGTGCTTCATGCAGCCCAGAACCTCCTGACACGTTGAAGTTAGTGCTTCTTCGATTCCTTTCCAGTTATCCTCCACAGTGGTTTCTTCTTCTTTCGGTAGATCTTGTAAGTCTTGGAACCTGTTGTTGAGAGATATTTTGAATTCCTTGAGCTTGTCAGTGTCTCGGAGTAAAGCTGCATTGAACCGTTGTACTGCTGCCACTCTAGTTTTCCACTGTTTCTTTAGCTCCAGTTTTATTTTAGAAACCACCAGGTGGTGGTCTGAAGCTATGTCGGCTCCTCTCCTGGTTCTTACATCTTCCATTGATCTTCTAAATTTTTTATTGATACATATATGATCGATTTGATTCTCAGTAGTATGATCCGGTGAGACGCATGTAGCCTTGTGTATGCGTTTGTGGGCGAATATTGTACCACCTATAACCAATTTGTTGAAGGCACATAGTTTTGTAAATCTTTCACCATTCTCATATCTTTCTCCCAGTCCCTGTCGTCCCATGATTTATTCATATCCAGTGTTGTCCATTCCGACTTTGGCGTTTAGGTCCACCATCAGGATTGTCAAATCCTTTCCTCGACACTTTACTATAATTGATTGCAGTCTATCGTAAAAGTGATTTTTGTCCTCGTCGTTGCCGTCGTTGGTTGGTGCATAACATTGGATAATATTCATTGTAATCCCTTTCTTCATTGTTTGGAAAGATGCTTTGATGATCCTGGGTCCATGTGGTTCCCATCCCACAAGTGCATTACGTGCTCTCTTGAACAGCATCAGAGCAACTCGTTGGGTGTGAGGAGCATGTTCCTCTTCGTGGCCGGAGTATAGTAGCATCTCTCACAAAGCCAATGTTTTCTGTCCAGCTTGAGTCCAATGTGTTTCGCTGATTCCGAGCACTGTCAAGTTGTATCTCTTCATTTCTGCAGCTATTTGATTTTGTCTTCCCGCTCTCCCACATTGATCGAACATTCCATGTACCTATAAAAATATTTGCTCTGGTTGTTAGAAGTGGCATCAGCCTCATGACTTCCGAAGAATTTCGGCTTTCATCATGAGGCGTCATAAACAATCCTTCCACTCCCAGAGCAGAGTTTAAATGGTTTAACTTGTTTAGTCTAGTTAGCGTTTTTTTAGGAAGCTTGGGTTTTACGGGATGGGGATGCTAGCCCCATGCCCAACCTTCCTCCTTTACCCGGGCTTGGGACCAGCAGTAACCCTAGGAGAGCTACAGGCGGAGTTAGGATGATACAGCTATCCAGTAATACTCCCTGGTTTTTGGTGGTACCCAACCAACATCATTCTGTGACGAATACAAACAATTAATATAAATATTATTCACTCCAATATATCTTATTCTATAATTTTTATCATCATTCATTATATTAAGTGAAGTAATAATCAGCTAATCCAATACACAAAAACATTCTATCTAAAGTTTTAAAATAGAATACCTAGTTACATTGTAGACAGTAATGTTTGAAAAACGTCGTTATACAAGGAATAAACATGATGTGTGTTTATTTGTCTACAAAATGTATCATTCAATTGAAATGTTTTAAATATAGACAGAATTCATAAAAGAATAGCTGAGGCGCTTTACATTTTGTTAAATCCAACTGCGCTTAACAGAAGGGAGGGCCTTTCTATCCACCCAAGATGGATTTTCTATCCAACTAGCCACAATTAAAGTACATTGAATTTCATACACATGAACATACATACAATTTTATTTTCACATATTTTCCTCACACATCACACATACACATGTCTCATTTCAAACCACCTTGACCTATATGACTTGACATCATAACACGACCAAACTCGCATTTTGATTGTACGAATTCATTCTGTTTTTGATTTGTTCCATTGTATTATTTAATTTTGCGTTAATTCAATTCGGTTATTCATTTCTCTGAAGAAGCGACTTGCACTAAGCCACGAAACGTCAGAAATTTTAATTTCTACTCATTGGAATTTTACAAATATATATCACTTATTTTATAGAATTCATAAGATATTATTACATATTACACTACCATTTCTAGAAATAAATTTTAGTTTCTATTGAATATGCTTATCATTGACAGACGATACACTAGGAAAATCTTCATTTTAGTCTGTAAAGTTATTTACGAATTAAGAATTTCAAGATATGACATATTCATGCAAGATAGAATTCAGAATTATCAAGTCTTTCAGGGAGTGCATGATGCATACTATTCAACTTTTATCTTGATCTGAAATAGCTTTCTCTAAATCTTAGTGAAAAGTAATTGCTTAAGGAATCAATCGAGTCACGAATAACGTCATTAATTATTGATGACAATTGATGTTGGTCCATTACCAGATCTATGCTTAAATTAATTAGAAAACGTGAACCAATCGATGTCACATTTAGCAATTACCTTGATACATTTGTCAGGTTAGTGTATGGTGATAACCTAATCGAGTTATATTAGTGAATCAATGGCTCCATTAGATGTTGTCATGCCACACAAACGAATTGGAAAGTGTTAAAGATTAAAGCAACAAACCTAACATTCAATAGAAAAGTCATACTGATGACTACACAACAGTGTAACGACGATAATGCATTTCTCTGAGATGGCCAACATTTGTATTAGTAATATTTCCCGTTAAAGGGAAAAGCAAACTAGATGGGGTCTGTCCACAGCTCACCTTGACCTATAGACTTCTGTATGAATGTGAAACATCCAGAACTAGTCACAAATAGACATTGTATCTTACAACTGGAATAGGCGAACTCTAATTCAGTTATCTAAATATATCATGCTAACTCTGACACCTGGAGGTTCTGTAAAGTAAATTCCTAATAGAGTTCATTATTATTACATGGTAATGAGAATTATACCTAAAATAAAGGAGGAAAACCATAAAGTCTTTATAAGTTTTCAGCAGCCAATCCATTCTGTAAACTAACTTTAAACTAAACAGATCACCATAAATCATCTAGCTGAATTTTACTTCTTTAATTAACTTATTCCAGTTTCAAATTTCAGTTCAATTTTACGAAGTGCTGAATACAAAATTATGATTACATAATAAGAAGTATGTGCTGGGATTTTTCTAAAGGCCTGATATTCTTGAAAAGTTTAATCTTCAAGTTTATTGACTTAGATATCTAATTAATAGGCAAATTCTTTGAGATTAGTCACGATTAATTATTTAAATTTAACTCCGTGTCAATGTCACTTCAAAATTTCAGTTAAGTGTTGAGCAATATATGTGAAGCAAAATCTGACTTTTTCTTATCATTGTAATCAATTTAACTTGGTTGGGTAGTTTCAAATAGTTAAGTATATAAATGTAGTGAAACTCTTTTTATAATTGATATAAAGATGATTGAAACAACAAAGGTGGGTTGTACAGTTCCTTAATATTAACTCCTGGAATACTCATCAATACAAATCTACTATCCCTTAATGGATAGAACAAAGAATTTCACAATCACTGTCTAATTTAAATCCAATGACCAGAACTTCTAACTTCAGTCAATCAGTGACATGAAGTGAAAATCATAAAAAGTCACAGGTAAGCAAACGTCCCATTTAAGACATACATTAAACTGATATAATCTTAGTAGCTTATGATCCATGCACACCACAGATAGAGTCTTTAAAACAGGATCAGTTCTAACAATATGATAGATGCACCATATTCATAACAGTAATTATACAAGGCTAACTGCGTTACGAAAATATACTTTCTAATGTCAACTTTTAATTAATAATCTTTGTGTCGCATTCACTTAATTTAATAACATTGAACACTCTATTGTACGTCAATCCTGTCATATTGACGGCTTCTGGTTTATAATATTTCACTCTCACTTGTGTTATGTTACTGATAAATCCATATGCTTTTGTATGAACATTTTTTGTAAAACAAAGTTCTGAATGTGTACACAAATGTTAATCCTGTTTTGATGGGATGAACTTGTGTAACTGCATTAGTTAGATAGCTTTCATTGCTATAGAAAATCAACAAGATTACTTGACAGCAGGACTGAAATTAAATCATCAAAGAAATGAAGTTCACTTTGTTTACATAATAATCATGCAAGTTAGTATGAAGATGAGTTACATATCAAATAACAAACGATAAACCATAGATGAGAATGAATACTACGGAACAATTAATAAGTAGTGCCGATGATTGAAGATCATTAAATAGTAGATATTAATTTCATGTAATAACTTGATATAATTAAGGTGAAAAGTAGTCTTAAAATAAGTTTTACACTAAAACCTAACAAAATTAATTTTTCTCCAGCCGAATAGGAAACTAGGAAAAGACGTTGGAAATGGATAGGACATACATTACGCAAACCATCAGACTGCATCACGAGACAAGCATTAACATGGAATCCTGTTAGGAAACGGAAAAGAGGAAGGCCAAAGAACATGCTGTGTCGAGAATTGGAAGCAGACATTAAAAGAATGATCAGCAACTGGAAACAATTGGAAAGGATTGCTCAGGACAGAGTTAAATGTCGAACTCTGGTGAGCGGCCTATGCTCCTCAGCGAGGAGTAACGGGCATAAGTAAGTAAGTAAGTAACCAATATCTTCCGTTTAATTCATTTTTGAAAACTACTTGTAATGTTCTAAAAGAACACAGATATTTCTTGGAAAAAATAATAAGTATAATGTAAAATATATGCTTATTAACAGTTATGCATTGACATACCACTAACAAAATGTTTATAATAACGTTAGTTTACTTGGTAGATTGTAACTTATATTTTGATGATTATATCCAAATATCTGCCACTACAATATAACGTATTAGTTAATACAGTTTCCTGTTGAGTGAGGAAACTTCGAAACGTATACTAAAATATAGGGTTTGATGAACTGTAAGAAATGGAGTATATTGTAATGTTGGTGGCTTTCGATAATACAAATATGTGACTTGTTATTTTGATGCGCAGACAATGAGAAGACTAAACAAGTTATGATCAAGACTGGTTACGTCACAGAATACATTAATCGACAACGAATCAGATAATTAAGTTAATAGCAATTTATCAATAGTTTCGGAATTAGAATAGAATGAAGAACAGAGTTATCACGATCAATTTATTAACCAGCAGATGAACATATATGTAGAACTTACTACAGCAGAGACGAAGTACAAAGGGGCATATTATTTTGACACATAAACAAAGATAGTTAAAACGAGTATCAACAAACATACTGATAAACTAGGTACATACATAATGTTAGTAATCTATTATTAAACTTCAGTGTCTCTAAGTCGTTTCCCAGTGACCTTTTAGCGGAAATTGTAATACAGTCACCAAAATACGCAGTCGATCACCTATATTGTATCAAGTATTTAAAAGTGGTCCAAAAAATGAGTTTCATAATGATATTTACTCCGATATTCGAACTTATATCTACATAATTCAGTTAGATACTTTACCGCAAACTTTAATAATAGGATGTTAACTGTACTATATCGTCACAAATTTTGGAAAAAACATGGACTGAATCCTCACTGCATTATGTACCCCCAATGTATAGGATATTTATTCAAAGTCTCTAATTTACTTCAATTTATGTGTCAAAGTTTCAAGCAAAAATGTCACAAAATGATTTTGAACAGTCAATCAGATTAGAAATATGGCTGAATGAAAGGTAGTTTGTAAATAGTAACCTTTGACATTCATGTAAAATACTAAACTCTTCCAACCAGTAGTTATAATGATGATTTAAACTAACACAAAAACTCAAAAGACCCTGATGAATTCGTAAAACAAAATTATACTGTGGTAACATTTCGTATGAATTTTAATGATCTTTCTGTTGTTACCGTTTGTACACCTCTTACCTATAAGATATTTTCCAGATGCTTAATTTATAACACATCTTTTCATACTCTCATCATATTCTAGATTGTAACTTCTTATTAATGCATACCTTCCATTTAGTAAGGTATCGAATTCAGGACACTGCAGGGTATCATGGCGAGTATAAATTTCTCATTAATACGACTAGAAGTTCCAGTGATTTGTGTTAACCCTTGAAATTTATAATGTTGTTAATATCATCTAATTATGTTCTGTGAATAACAATAGATAATGTTGAAACTAAGCGCTTGTCTGAATTCTTACTAATGGATAGTTTGATTATTGTCACAGTGTAGTTAGGTATACCAATAAAATCAAATAGAACGTACTATAAGGTATCGTACGTTATTTTTTTTTTACAAAAAGTGGTATTGCATCAAAGTTAATTTCGATCATCTTTAAGATTAAGTATGTTAAGTATTCATGGAAATTTATCCCCATGAACAGAATATCAGTAAAAATCTTATTACAGTCTACCATTGAAAATCCAACCTTATAAAGTACTAACTGATACATAAATATTCAGCATTGACTATTTAAGTAAAAAAGCTTTACTAATAAGTTCTATACAAAAGAAAGCGCATTAAAACAAAATGTTGATAACAGGACAAATCTGTTATTTATATGATTTAAATATTATTATAGTTATGATCAAGGTAAGATGTTCACTAAGACTGTCATATAACATTCAAAATAGAGAAACGTTATTCTATATACGAAGAAGGATAGGAACTTAGTCAGACGATCTGTTACATGGAATGTCTGCACAAAAAGCACCTAACTTAATAATAATCACTTGATCATTTGTTACAAGTCACCAGATAATTACCTGAAAATTTCAATAGGAAGTGATGATCTATAAGGTCAACCGAATAGAGAATCAGGTAATTACCAAATGACAACACTGAATATTGATTTCGCCGTATTCGAAAATTAACTAGTCGAAAATGCAAACAAGTGTTTATCAACTCAACGGTGTAATGATCATGTTCTTGGGTTATTGCAAGTGGCTGAACGTTAGAAGGTCAAGCGCTAACTGGAAGAGAGGGAGGTTCCGAGTCCGAACCCTGGTGAACTCGTGGATTTGTACTTTCGATATATTCATTACTAGGGCGAAATAAATATCCTGGTATTCAATGATCTCCCAACCAAAGTCAATCCAACATATGAACAGTACTGCATGAAATGTGGCTACATAGTTTGATAAATGAATGCATTGACTGAGCTAGCAAGATTGTTAGACGAACAACTGAAATATTACAAGCTACTGATTATATCTTAAAAAAAGTCTTCAGAAGACAGAAAACTGCGGAGAATACTTCGATTAACCATCGTTCTTTAGAAACTTTGGGTTCAATAAAGTGACTAATTGTTTCCATTACCTTGAATGAAAAATTTCTATCTTATTTTATTGATCACAGCATGTTTTCTATAAGTTCCTGGAGTTCGATTACCATAAAGTCCTACGTTTCTACACATATGCTAACACTGAAAGTAAATAACTATCCATGTTTTTAGCTTTTGATTTTCTGTTTTAAGGTTAAATAGTAAACTTCTGGGGTCTGTAAAACGATTAAAAGTTGATGTCTAACTGGTCATGTACTAAACATATCAATAATACACTGGTTGAAACAAGTGTTTTTATGTGAATTAAGTAGGGCTACAATGACTGTCGACTTTCTGTGATAAAAATATTTGACGTATCCTATCTTTTCTGACCTCCACTTAAAAATTCATTACTGATTAAATGTATTTAATTAAAATTGTCTTTCTGTGCAACTCTAGGAAACTATTTGGTATTTAGAACATTAAGTGAATACCAAAAACTTAGCTCTGGAGTTATTCTAAGTAAATTTTCAACAATGGATTCTGACATATTTTCAATAACTTATTCATAGTCGGTTATTTATTGAATAGTCTACACAAATTAACTATCGAAATTCTAAACAATACTTTCCTTACATGACCATAGTTACAATAATCTTACCTTTCAAAATACTTAAATCTGTTGATCTAAGAAATTGAATAAATCAAGAAAATAACTGTCATATCACGTAGTCTAATATTCTGCTATTATTACAGATAAGGTTAAAGTAAGATAGTTTCCAGAATGTGTATCACCCCTATTTAAAAAAATTACGCGAATACGCACACATACACACACACGTATAACATGTACATAATAGTGTGTATGGGGCGGGGAGGGAGAAAATTCAGAATTGTATAACAGGGTTATTTGAAGAATTTAAGACCACCCATTACATATATTTTTTATTATAATGGAAAATAAAGAATTATCTAGAAAATACAGACAGTCGTTGTTTTTATCATTTAAAAAATTACTTCTTTATTAGGAAAAAAGAAATCGAACAAATATTTCGTCTATAGAAATGAACCAAAACAAAATTACTACAATCATTATAAGATTTTCTTTTGTAGTATTTTTAATGTATATAAGCAATTGCAATTACATGATGTTGTACTATTGAATTACTTTGAATATTCAATGACTTAATCTAATTTTTGGCGATAATTATCACAGGTTAATATCAGTTGAAGTAACATTAAAAATCAGATATCAATGAACAGCTACTTCTCTATAGTAGAAAACTATTCCCTACGACTCCCTAATGAATTGAACCCAGGACCTCCAGCTCATACGGATAGTGTTTGACTGTTAGAACTATTCCGTTGGTGACCAGTGATATACATTTCCAACATCAATCAATTTACGGTAAAGCCTGATAATAATCTGATACAACTGACGATGATATTACACTTCCAACGTGTTTATACTACACTGGTTAGGCGTTTCCACTAAGAGTTCATCTCGAAGTCATCAATGAGCTGACCTTAATCGCCTTATCTAATATTTCATCATAATAAGATAAAAATGGTAGCTTTGATGGACCTAAACTCTGGTATGTATGGGGAGAAAGCAACCATAACCAAAGTGAATATTTCTATAATCTGTTTATTTTGGGAAATCTCTTCGATTTTAATTAATGTAAGAAGGAATTCCCACTTCATACAGATGATTACTTAGTATTTTCACTACGAAAACAGCCCTATTTAATTTATCACAATCAGTGAGTAGACTAAAGCTGAACTCCCTGATAAACGATACCTAACATAAAATTTCGGTCAAACAAGGCGTCCCACTCGACTGCATTAAACCAGTTGTCGTTAAGAAGACTATTACTGATGCACCAGTAATAGGCGATATACACCACCCATTAGTCCCAACTGTGGTACCTCTAGAAACCATACAGCAGTAAACAGCCATTTCATTCTAAAATGTTTATCTGACAGGAATAAATCTAAGATGTATATCACCATCAGCTACAAATAATCTCAACGAAACCGATTTCATAGAAATATATTTAACAGGTTTGTGTTGTTTACACAAAATCATATTTACCGAAGCTCGTACTCTTATGTGATGGTTGAGTCTGCCTAGCGTGATAACTCACTTAGTCGATATTGGTTAGAACACAGGTTTCTCTATATCCTATTATCCCGGGAGTTAGATGAAAGGAGATAAGTTGAGGAAAACTCAAGATCCATAGGAGAAGAATTACTGCAGAATGTACGGACTTGTGACAGCAAGACATATTTCTCAGAAAACCACCACTGCAGAAATACTAGATTCCAAAAATGAAAGACAAGGTGAGGAAATGTGACCTGTATGTATGAATGCCTCTTCCACGTCATCGGTGTAAAGACCTTTATAAGTAGGAAGCTAGTACGCATAAAACCATTCGTAAAAATAATGAACAGAACCGAACCCGAACAGCTGTCTCTCAGGTAGTGCAGTCACTCGATTGAGATGTCAAAACCACCGATATGTTAGACAGGGAAGAGATAACCAAATACATAGTTCTAACAGCAAAGGAGATTTTATTGTTTGCCATAAAATGAATACTGCTCCCAATATCGCTCATATTTTTCAAAAATTTCCGTTGAATAGATCTCACATAAAATCAAATTTTATAAACAAATCACCACATGTTCCGTCACCTATCCTACATAAGTCTACATACATTAGAGTATATCCCTCCTCAAACTAAACGTTTCGTCTCAATGAATGAAGTTATATGATGTGATCATATGATCCAATCGGTTGTGCTTCATTTAGGTAAATATCGATCGGTTCACACATTATTATTGACTAAAACAGCCAGTAACAATCGATCGATCAATCGATCGACTGATTGGTTCATTGATTGATTCATGTTAGTGAAACAATTAACTGCATTCCATATAGAAACAAAATATCGTTGGAAATAATGTACAGCTCACTTTAATAAACTGCCGTAAACACTACAACATATTGAATAACTAAGTACATCTTGATTCACACAAATCTTCATATATCATTCATTTTCATTCATTCATTCATTCGTTGTGTATCCACGATCGACGAGGAAGAGATAGACAATCTGTACATTGTATGCATTCGATGGTAGATTGTATTTGTTTGTCACATTCATCGATATTGTGATTAACAATAAGATATTTAGTTGATGATGAGTGCTAACAACAATTGTCTAAAATCATCGATATGAAGTGTATTGTTCCAGTGGTAAAAATAGAAGACAGTGAATGATGTAATGCGTTTCGGTTCGACAGGTGAGGTCTGTGCGTCGATGTCATTCATCGATTGTCAAAAGTGATGTGTGTGTATGTGTGTCTGTGAAACTTGAAGTATGGATTAGCATCCCCATCTCGTTATTTATCAATTGTGATCATTGTAAACAGTTGTGTTCCGAAGTGTGATAGTGGAAGTGGTGAAGAGATGAGGAGTTGAGCAAGTGATTAACCATGGAATTAATATATCCTTCGTGAAGAGTGTTCAAGTGTTTATCGAATGGTCATTGTAGATAGTGATGAAGATGAACTAGTTAACTATATTCAGTTGCAAATTGGAAGGTGGCTGTGATGAGTTTATCGAACAGAATAAATTTCCAGTGAAGTGATTGCAGTAATCATATGTGCATTTGAGAATAATCGGATCATTTGTATTGTATTCGCATTGTTGCAATATCTGTATAACTCGTAAATATTGCAGTATTTCATATTCTTACATAGATTGTTGGTGTCGATGTTTTGTAGTTATAATACGATTAGACTTTATTATTATTCACATCATCATATTCTGATATCTTTGTTTGATTAACAGTGAGCAATACATAGTGACATCCATCGTACTTAAACGTCAAGTTCTCGAGTAATCAGTTTGTCAGCCAGACGCCTTATCATCCTTAGGTTTGTTGTTTCATTACGATAACAACAGTCTGTCCTTCGAATCCAGTCAAGCTAAAATCATTTATCTCATTCTGTGTATCTTAAGGTGAAATCTTCCAGATAATACTTTTTTTTCAAATAAAGGTACATTAGTGCTAACTGAAAGTTACTTTAAACGGTTGCCTATTTCTTAAACCCCACATGGTCAATGTGTACAAGCTTATAAGCTGTTTGAGTGTTAACACTCGTTTATTCACAGTAAATAACTTTAATAATGTAAAGATCTACACTGCAATAATAATTAATCAGGTTCATTCTATGAGATGATTACATGTCCTCTCCACTAGGAATTATGACTTTGGAATTCCTTTTCATACTAGCGTAACTTATAACGCTTCCTGAAATTCCTTGGAGATGTGGATTAATAAATTTCCAGTTCCGATATTTCAGTTGTTTATTGCTGATTATAGAGATCTTGAATATCAATCAATCAATCAAATTTCTCTTCTTCAAATAAGTGGCCATTTTAACTCCCTTTGCCACATGAAAACTGTGCTTCATTCAATTTCGATAGTCTTATCAATACATTGTATCCAGGTGTATACAAACTCTGTTTCCTGTAATTCTGATTTTACTTTGGCATTGTTAGTTTACATGGCAATATATCCTTGTACACTGATTTGCCACTTTGACATTCATACAGAGGTTTTCTTTAATTTTTAGTGGGACTTTTCAAATTCACAAAATCACTAATATGCACTTAATTAGTTGATTAATAAATTGATTTCCTTAGTAGTATTCACTAACTTTACATATCTCATGCGTGTATCCACCCTAAATCTGACTCCTAAATGAAATTTGCCTCGATAATGTTCTACTACCTAAGATACCTAAACTATGTTGAGTCATCTATGGTCAAGTTTTGTGAAGCTACTAACCTTAATGAAAAAAGTTATAGAAAAATCTATTTCACATGAATCAGATAGAAACGTTGGCTCAGTTAGAGTTCAGTTGAAGAAAATTTGTAGTCAATCTGTCGACAAATGGTATTTAATCATCATGAGTTTGATCATCTGTTTAACTATCTCAAGTATAAGGCTGCTAAATACCTGAACACAGCTTAAAATTGTATTCAGCTTATTGGTTTGATCAACAGTTATGCATATATATATATATATATATATATATATATATATATATATATAATATATATATATAATATATATATATATATAATATATATATATAATATATATATATATAATATATATATATATATATATAATATATATATATAATATATATATATAATATATATATATATAATATATATATATATATATATAATATATATATATATATAATATATATATATATAATATATATATATATATATATAATATATATATATAATATATATATATAATATATATATATAATATATATATATATATATATAATATATATATATATAATATATATATATATATATATAATATATATATATAATATATATATATAATATATATATATATAATATATATATATATATAATATATATATATAATATATATATATATATAATATATATATATATAATATATATATATATAATATATATATATATAATATATATATATATATATATAATATATATATATAATATATATATATATAATATATATATATATATATATAATAATTTATGATTTTTTGCTTATTACTAGTAACCTAGACATTATGAAACTTAATCAGATTTATTCACCCTTTATATTCGCTGTGAACGTTTAACTAATGATTTAATTGTTTATTTTTCTTTGTTTAGTTATTTCGGCTGTTTATTTATCCTTGTGATATTCTCCAGATCATTTGGATCATCTGTGTTTAGTGAATTTTTGTAACTGAGAGGTCGAAGATTGGCGGCAATATATTTTTACTTGTAAACTGTCAATATTTTAGTACTGCTCTGTTATATTTGAAAGTATTTGTAAATTTCTTAATTATTTGAATAAGTACACGTTATTTATAACTCCATCCACAATATCTGAATGTCAATGCGACTTAGTCTAGAGATCTCTGAATGTATTCTACAATAATAGAACAACTAGTTCGTTGAATACATCAATGAGTATTCATTCATTAAAATAAATATGTGTATATAATTATAGTGGATTCATGCAAAGTACTTCAAGTTATTGTATTCCTTTTCTTTTTAAAAGATAATTGGAATGTTGGTTAAAGTATTTTGGATTTCAGTGTAATTATTATGATGTAATGATTATTTACAAAACAGTACAGTGCGTAACTTAGATTAATGAAAATACTAGTTTTCAATAAAATATACTGAGTACTTTGCAAATGTGTAGTTTAGGACTGGTAGTCGTGGCAGGGTGATGTGTTCGCCAATAGAACAAATCAAATAATTAATATACACTATAGTTAGAGTTTCATTGTTCTAATTGTTTTGAAAACTAAAAAATTTCATAAGTTTTTGACAAATTATATTTTTTTATTAAAATGGTTTGGTATTAGTCAGTTAGTCGTGTTCACTATAGAACTTGGCACATAGATCCAGGCTACTATACCACAATTGTACGACGGGAACAGATTACCAAGATTAATACTACAATAACGTTCAACAGAGAAGAACAGAGGGAATGTGTGTATAAAAGGATAGAAGAACGTAAGGTTCACATCCCGTAAAACCCAAGCTTCCTAAAAAAACGCTAACTAGACTAAACAAGTTAAACCATTTAAACTCTGCTCTGGGAGTGGAAGGATTGTTTATGACGCCTCATGATGAAAGCCGAAATTCTTCGGAAGTCATGAGGCTGATGCCACTTCTAACAACCAGAGCAAATATTTTTATAGGTACATGGAATGTTCGATCAATGTGGGAGAGCGGGAAGACAAAATCAAATAGCTGCAGAAATGAAGAGATACAACTTGACAGTGCTCGGAATCAGCGAAACACATTGGACTCAAGCTGGACAGAAAACATTGGCTTTGTGAGAGATGCTACTATACTCCGGCCACGAAGAGGAACATGCTCCTCACACCCAACGAGTTGCTCTGATGCTGTTCAAGAGAGCACGTAATGCACTTGTGGGATGGGAACCACATAGACCCAGGATCATCAAAGCATCTTTCCAAACAATGAAGAAAGGGATTACAATGAATATTATCCAATGTTATGCACCAACCAACGACGGCAACGACGAGGACAAAAATCACTTTTACGATAGACTGCAATCAATTATAGTAAAGTGTCGAGGAAAGGATTTGACAATCCTGATGGTGGACCTAAACGCCAAAGTCGGAATGGACAACACTGGATATGAATAAATCATGGGACGACAGGGACTGGGAGAAATATATGAGAATGGTGAAAGATTTACAAAACTATGTGCCTTCAACAAATTGGTTATAGGTGGTACAATATTCGCCCACAAACGCATACACAAGGCTACATGTATCGCACCGGATCATACTACACAGAATAAAATCGATCATGTATGTATTAATAAAAAATTTAGAAGATCAATGAAAGATATGAGAACAAAGAAAGGAGCTGACACGGCTTCAGACCACCACCTGGTGGTTGATAAAATGAAACTGAAGCTAAAGAAACAGTGGAAAACTAGAGTGGCAGCAGTACAACGGTTCAATGCAGCTTTACTCCGAGACACTGACAAGCTCAAGGAATTCAAAATATCTCTCAACAACAGGTTCCAAGACTTACAAGATCTACCGAAAGAAGAAGAAACCACTGTGGAGGATAACTGGAAAGGAATCGAAGAAGCACTAACTTCAACGTGTCAGGAGGTTCTGGGCTGCATGAAGCACTATTATATGGGATGGGTCTCCACTGAGACCCTGAGCGAAATTCAACAAAGAAGGAACAAGAATATAGAAATCAACAACAGTCGAACAAGAGCAGACAAAATCAAGGCGCAAGCTGAATACACAGAAGCAAATAAGCAGGCAAAGAAGAGCATTCGAGCCGACAAATGGAAATACATCGAAGGCCTTGAAACGACAGCGGAGAAAGCTGCAAGAGAAAGAAATATGAAACAGCTATACGACACAACGAAGACATTGGCAGATAAACATGGTAAACCAGAGTGACCAGTGAAGAAGAAAGAAGGCAACACACCCACTGAGATTCAAGAACAAAAGAATAGGTGGGTAGAACAATTTGAGGAACTCCTAAATAGGCCAGCTACACTGAACCCACCGGACATCGAAGCAGCACCTACAGATCTCCCAATAGATGTCACTCCACCAACGATGGAAGAAATCAAGATGACCATCAGATAAATCGAAAGTGGGAAAGCAGCAGGACCTGACAATATACCAACTGAAGCACTCAAGCCAGATATCCATCTAACAGCAAGGATACTCCACGTTTTATTCAAAAAGATCTGGGAGGATGAACAAGAACCGGTAGACTGGAAAGAAGGACATCTTATCAAGATACCAAAGAAAGGAGATTTGAACAATTGTGACAACTACAGAGGGATCATGCTACTGTCAGTACCAGGGAAAGTCTTCAACAGAGTATTGTTGAACAGAATGAAAGATTCAGTGGGGGCTCAACTTCGAGATCAACAAGCTGGTTTTCGTAAGGATCGGTCGTGCACTGACCAAATCACAACACTACGGATCATCGTTGAACAATCAATTGAGTGGAACTCGTCACTGTACATCAACTTCATTGGTTACGAGAAGGCGTTCGACAGCGTAGATAGAACACTATGGAAACTTCGACACTACGGCGTACCAGAGAAACTCGTCAACATCATCCGGAACTCTTACGACGGAACACAGTGCAAAATTGTGCATGGAGGACAACTGACAAATGCATTCCCAGTGAGGACCGGAGTCAGACAAGGCTGACTACTCTCGCCTTTTCTCTTCCTTCTAGTGGTTGACTGGATCATGAAGACCTCCACATCTGAGGGAATGCACGGAATTCAATGGACAAGTAGGATGCAACTCGATGATTTGGACTTTGCGGATGATCTAGCTCTCTTAGCACATACACACCAACAAATACAAGCAAAGACAACCAGTGTAGCAGCAACTTCAGTATCAGTAGGCTTGAACATACATAAGGGAAAGAGTAAGATCCTCAAATATAACACAGGGAGCGCCAATCCAATTGAACTTGATGGAGAAACTCTGGAAGAAGTGAATACTTTCACATATCTGGGGAGCATCATCGATGAACAAGGAGGGTCCGATGCAGATGTAAAGACAAGGATTGGTAAATTCAGAGCACCATTCCTACAGTTGAAAAACATATGGGACTCAAAACAAATATCAACTAACATCAAAGTCAGACTCTTCAATTCGAACGTGAAGACAGTCCTGCTGTATGGAGCTGAAACGTTGGAATTACTGCAAACATCATCAGACGGATACAAGTATTTATAAACAACTGCCTACGAAAGATACTAAATGTCCGTTGGCCGGAAACCATCAGCAACAGCTTACTATGGGAGAGGACAAACCAACTTCCAGTCGAAGAGGAAATTAGGAAAAGACGTTGGAAATGGATAGGACATATATTGCGGAAATCATCAGACTGCATCACGAGACAAGCATTAACATGGAATCCTGTTGGGAAACGGAAAAGAGGAAGGCCAAAGAACATGCTGTGTCGAGAATTGGAAGCAGACATTAAAAGAATGAACAGCAACTGGAAACAGCTGGAAAGGATTGCTCAGGACAGAGTTCAATGGAGAATCCTGGTGAGCGGCCTATGCTCCTCAGTGAGGAGTAACGGGCGTAAATGAATGAATGAATGATGGTTCAAAAGAAGATAAATGGTGAATGAAACCGCATCACTATGCCTGAATTGGAGACACGTCACTCAATATCTCCATCCTCTGTTGACAATTATTTCCTAGAGCTGAAGCAAATAATCTGCACCTACCAACACGGCTCAGGCCAAGAAGTGTCGACTTCATGGGATGATTCAACACTTGTTCGGTTACCTATGGGTTACTTTCTTCTAACAGCTACTGCACCAACATCGTGTGATTAGCCAGGAATTCGTTGGACATAGATAATACATGTTCCAATCACCTAACTAGATCAAAGTTAACAACCTCATCCACTGATTTGTCATCTACCTGTGAATGCTTTCTTCGCCTTATCAATCACCATTTAGTATCGTAAGGATTTTCCTGTTGTGGTTTTTCTGCGTCCAGTATAACGCATAGGAATGCATATTCTTGGAATGGTGTGATCAGCGTCCTAGCATGTTTTAGAATGAGCGATAATCCTTAATGGGGCTTTACAATGATGACTGATGTTCATACGGTCCGTTTGTGTCAATCTTTGTGTTGATGACTGAGGTCGCCAGTTTAAGCAATGTCCCCTCCTTATGTATGAGTTTTGTGCTTGCTAGGAATAAGCAGTATTTTGGTCATGATTGCATCGGACGGTCTTCATTATCCGTTCGTTAGGTTGGGTTGCCTAATGACCCATCTAAATGTTCTTTACCGTGATATGACCTCCCGACTTGGGTATTAAAATTTCTGCTATGACTACAGTTCCTAAGTGCTTCGCTTTTTAAAGGTGGCTAAAGCACTTCATGTGGAACTCATTTTTTAATCCATCTGTGGTGCAGTTCTTCAGTTGCTGAGTCTTGGCCTACATGTTCCCTTTATTTAACTAACCATTATTAATGATAAAAGAACTGATAAAATAAAGTACCAATCCTCTATATTTTTTAATGCATATTTCGTGCAACAGTGAGGAGCAGTTTTACGAAATTTCTAAACAAACAGAACATGTTTCATCATTCGTTTTCATTAAGTAGGGAGTATAATGCATACAGTAGGTAAGGAATGAAAGAACTCTGAATTCCTTTCTTACGCATTCTCTTCCTGGTTCTAGGCTGTAAAACTTGAGGCTACATAGGTATAGATAGAAACAACATATAGGCAAAGGCGTGTATCCCTGTCTTTCTGAGTTCGTACTGTACCATTTAGACGGACAGCACTTAAATAACTGTCGGCAGGAATCCACTGGAAAAGTGCCTGTTCTACACGCAAACCTAGTGCCATGCCTACGCTAGCAACGCCACTGGAATTTGCTGTGCGGTCCCTGGATAAACGAAGAGTAAATTCCGTTGTTTCTCTGTATTAACATGATGGGGCAAAGTAAATGGCCAATCTTGGGTCCTATATGCGTATTTCGAAGACACAGCATACATCAGTTTTAAAAGATTCTAGGGTTCTAGCTAGTGAGGTTTGCTGAACAATTTGACACAGTGTTCGCACATAAAAAGCTCTAACATGAAGTTTAGAGAGAGTTTTCAGGAAACCTGGGATAGCATTTCGAGAATTTGAATAACCAGTACTAGTAGCACGCATAAGAAAGGTGGTGGAAGAAAGTTGAGGATCAGAAGTAAAAGTACTAGAAACATAAGGGGGAGAACAGGTCCGGTCGTAGGCAGGGTGATGTCAAATGTTGTTAGAGGCATAGGGGCAGTTATCACCTATCAGTTCTCCACACCGTGGAGGGGTTCTTATTAAGGCACTTGAAAAAAAGAATTGGATAAGAGGTCTTGACGACTCGAGAGTGTGATCAAAGTATCCAAGGGATAACCACTTGAGGCCAGTCACACACGACATTTTAAAAAGTTGCTTTTGGTGAGTTAACTACGTACTTGGAAAAACCTTACCACTGGAAACGGAAATTTATCTGGTAAGGTGAGGTTTGCATATTCAAGGTCGACCATTTTAATACTACCCTTCCTTTGCGGAAGGCAGCGTCTATGTCATGCTGGCTGCCTGGGTAAAACATTTTATTGTCATCGCACATCCATACAATCAACAGTACAACTTAAACCTAGAATCTTAAGTTTTCTGCAATCAATTTTATCACTCCTCAACTGACCTAACTAGAACGGTAGGACCTGAAGGAATGATTGTTTCAGCCAATATGACTCAAATAATTCATCACGATAAACAAGTACGTTATAGTTACACATTTACCGATAAACATATCATATCGAATTCTGGATGTTAACAAAATAAATTTTTAGTTAAATATCAGTGTTTGAACTTAATTTCATGTTAATGAACTAAAATAATTAATCACCTAGCATAAAAGGAATCCGTTGCTCACTGATCCTGTTTCCATTCAACAAAAGTATATTAATTACTATACAATTTGAGTAAGTAATACTAGAAAATGAGATGATCACTACTTTTTTGAAGTATTATTTGGTATGTTGACTAACTATCGATTTATGCAAGGAAAAAAAGTGTGAATTTAATATTTCAATTGGGATGGTTAGTTTTGTGGAGATTGGTTATTTGATTTGATTGGATATGCCACAGATTGATGTTGGCAGGGTACCATTGACAACAAGGGAGCACTAGACAGCTGTTTCGTTCTAGTGTGGAACTCTTCAGCAGTGCGCACCTACGATTCCGCACCACGGGCTTCAGGTTGACGCGAACGCCTAACCATTTGCACCACTGGGACGGCATCCAATAGTAGAATTCCCACTTCCATCAATTTTGTGATATATGTAGCGCGACGATCATCCATTGTCATTGGTGATAACTGTCTCACTCCCGACAAGTCTGAACTCCACCAGTCACGACTTCTCACTAGAGCTTCAGGAACATCCTGGAGTTAGTCACTAATGTGCTCACTATTATAGTTCAATTGGAATGGTTATTTTTGTGGAGATTGGTTATTTGATTTGATTGGATATATCCCCTGTTGTCAATGCTATCCTGCCAACATCAATCTGTGATATATCCAATCAATTTAATATTTTTCAAAAACTCTGCATTTAATTCATTAACATTCATAAATATTTCAATTCAAAACAATATAAATTGAATAAACTGTTTCTTTTGGTAACCTAGACCATCCTAGACAATTATTTCAGTCATTATTTTGCTTCTACACTTTATCAATGTTGTACTAAAAGTAGGACAAATAAATAAAAGTACAATTGAATGCGTCATTTTGTATATATATATATAATACTACGATGACTAAGGTTATGAATAATGCTTTTAATATGCCCATGTATATTGTACCTTATACTTGAAGAATTTTCCATTTATTGAGTGAATATGTGATGAATATTACAGTGGAGTTTTAATAAGGAACTCATTTCAACAGGTTGAAGTAATCTACAACTGTAACCTAAAGTACTCGACTACTGATACCAAAAGATCAAAAGCAAAAACACATTCACTTGATTGTTGAATGTCAATTGATAACAATTTACTCTGATAAAATAAGAATGTAGTCAGTTTGAACATCGTTAGATAACATAAAATCATATAGTTAGTTGAATCATGCAAATTATCTAACAGATAACAGTCTAAAATTCATATTATACTTATATTCAAAATGAACACTTTTGGCACTATTATAGTGTATTATTATAGTGTAATACATATTTTTACACAATAAAAATGACAGACGATACATGAATTGATGAACTAAAACTTGTAAAATTCCAATCAGTAGAAAGTTTCCACAACCTCAGATTTCACAAAATATTATTCGATTTATAAACTATTCAAACTAATGTTCAGAATATTTCAAATTATCAAGGTAAACTTTGGCAAAAATGTCTAAAAAAACAATGACATTCAGATTATCGGTAACAATTAGAATAATTAATTTTCAGCAGTTTCGGTTGGATAACTTTCACACAAAATCAATTTTTATAAACAAATCATCACCATATGTTCCGTCACCTATCCTACATAAGTCTACTTACATTAGAGTATATCCCTCCTCAAACTAAACGTTTCGTCTCAATGAATGAAGTTATATGATGTGATCATATGATCCAATCGGTTGTGCTTCATTTAGGTAAATATCGATCGGTTCACACATTATTATTGACTAAAACAGCCAGTAACAATCGATCGATCAATCGATCGACTGATTGGTTCATTGATTGATTCATGTTAGTGAAACAATTAACTGCATTCCATATAGAAACAAAATATCGTTGGAAATAATGTACAGCTCACTTTAATAAACTGCCGTAAACACTACAACATATTGAATAACTAAGTACATCTTGATTCACACAAATCTTCATATACATTCATTCATTCATTCATTCGTTGTGTATCCACGATCGACGAGGAAGAGATAGACAATCTGTACATTGTATGCATTCGATGGTAGATTGTATTTGTTTGTCACATTCATCGATATTGTGATTAACAATAAGATATTTAGTTGATGATGAGTGCTAACAACAATTGTCTAAAATCATCGATATGAAGTGTATTGTTCCAGTGGTAAAAATAGAAGACAGTGAATGATGTAATGCGTTTCGGTTCGACAGGTGAGGTCTGTGCGTCGATGTCATTCATCGATTGTCAAAAGTGATGTGTGTGTATGTGTGTCTGTGAAACTTGAAGTATGGATTAGCATCCCCATCTCGTTATTTATCAATTGTGATCATTGTAAACAGTTGTGTTCCGAAGTGTGATAGTGGAAGTGGTGAAGAGATGAGGAGTTGAGCAAGTGATTAACCATGGAATTAATATATCCTTCGTGAAGAGTGTTCAAGTGTTTATCGAATGGTCATTGTAGATAGTGATGAAGACGAACTAGTTAACTATATTCAGTTGCAAATTGGAAGGTGGCTGTGATGAGTTTATCGAACAGAATAAATTTCCAGTGAAGTGATTGCAGTAATCATATGTGCATTTGAGAATAATCGGATCATTTGTATTGTATTCGCATTGATGCAATATCTGTATAACTCGTAAATATTGCAGTACTTCATATTCTTACATAGATTGTTGGTGTCGATGTTTTGTAGTTATATATCATTATACAACTAGATATAACGAGGTTTCATGCGCGAAACTGCATTAGGTAGTAAGTGAAGCATGATCCATTATTGCATAACCTTTGATTTCACAAAATAATCTGTAAGAATTGAACATTCTCATCGGGCATGTGCACAAACCCGAGATAAATATGCGAAGAGAGCAGATGACAAACTAAATCCAATTTCCACAAAACGACCTCATGGATTAGTTGTTGATTTTTCTGATATTACTTTATTATAATAACATATGCTTGTAATGTGGGAATAATTGCGTCAATCACTAATTTGTGCTGTCCTGCAAATATGGATTTGTTGCCACTATATGGACATACATGATAATTTCATTACACAATTTTTACTTATTAAAACTCTTTAACAAAAATTCTATGTAACTCAACTAAATAATTAGAGTATATCCAATTATAAACACAATCTTTAGCTATTGGATTTAGTGTCTTCGTAAACCAGTTCAAACTAGTTTATCTTGAAGAATGTATTTAAAACTGAAAAAGCAGATCAGTATTGAATGATTATAATAATATTTAGAATGCCTGACCACTGAGCACTATCAATATTACGACTGTCTTTTAATTTTTATTGAATTCTATCGATCAAGTTGTAATTTTTCGCCAGTCTAATTAAGTTAACATCGCATGCACTATGTTTTGATGTCAGACTAGCTCACATAATGAAACTTGATTTATAATGTTCAGTCACCACAAAGAGCTAGAAGAACGTATTATTAGTTATGGCAGAGAAGATTACATGAAATTCAGTAATCTTGGGAGGAATGATAGATTGATTTTATTGGTTGTAGGCAAATGATATTTCAAAAATCTAGCCTCCTAATCCAATCAGACAAATAAAAGGCTACCTGAGTACAGAATAACCAATCGGTAAATGTGAGTTGTTACGCATAACAAAAAAGCATGATATTTCGAACAAAATAAGCATGATTGAAATTCACCCAAGACATCAATGATAGATAGACAACGATCTTGTAGGTCACTCGTGAAAGAATGGAACTGAGGCATGATTATCAGGCTTACCAATCTCCTGTCAAATAAATACTAGTTAATTGATAGTTATCCACCAATGTAAAGATCTGAGCTCATTTTAATTCTCCAAGTGTAAAGGATGAGGAAACAGTTTTCAATCGATTGAGGAAAGGGAGTTGCATCAGTCTCTAGAGTTTGCACAAATTATGAACTGTTTGCCTAAGAGCTTTATTTCCCACTGTAAAAATAATTCATAAATCTAAAGAGAGCTAAAAATATTTTCAGAAATACCACAAAATCAGTAGCTAAATAAACTTGTTTATTCTCAACGTAGCTAACCAAATTTATAGTAGAATCACTAACATGTCCAGTAACTTGTAACCCTTAACTAATGCTGAGATGCAATAAGAGTTTCCTTAAAGTATAACAAGAATCCTAGAACCGCTAATCAAAAGAACAGAAAGTTAGCTTACGTCAAACACCGATGTTTACTGAGAGACCTTTGAAAAACGGGTTCACTAATGATAATGGATGGACACTTCACTATATCTCAGACCTGGTCGCGGCTGTATAAACCAGATACTTACCATCCGTCAGGTTTTAGAACAGACATACTTTCGGTGGTTCTTCTAGACTTGAGGGTGGCATTTAATTCTGTAGACCGTGAAGTTCTATGGCAATGTCTTCCATTGAAAGGCGTACTCCAGAAGTACATAAATCTTATGAAGGCTCTTTACTCAAACACTATTACTCATAACAGAGCATATGGCGAACTGTCATCTGAACTTGTAACCTCAAATGGTGTCCGTCAAGGTTGCCCACTTTCCCCATTTCGGTTTAATTTCATAGTCGACATACTGTTGAAAATTACACTTTCATCGTCTGACTCTTCAGGAATTGATCGCCTACCA
Source organism: Schistosoma mekongi (assembly GCA_034768735.1). Lineage (NCBI taxonomy): Eukaryota > Metazoa > Platyhelminthes > Trematoda > Strigeidida > Schistosomatidae > Schistosoma > Schistosoma mekongi. The sequence goes on along the minus strand of CM068312.1, from coordinate 10,902,685 downwards.
GGAAATACACTTATTGACTCAGAATATGCTGACGATATAGTCCTGTTTGGCGAAGACGCTGATAAGATGCACAATCTTTTAACAGCAATAAGCTCCAATACAACCATGTTCGGAATGCGTTTCTCACCCTCTAAATGTAAACTATTGCTCCAGGACTCGCTTTCGTCAACATCTGAATTAAATATAGGGAGTGAAGCAGTTGAGCACGTCGATCACTTCACACATCTTGGAAGTCTGATTAGCCCTGATGGGTTAGTCTCTAACGAAATCTCAGTACGAATTCAAAAAGCTCGTTAGTTGGCAAAAGCCAACTTACGTCACCTATGGCGTAGACGAGATATTCGTCTCTCAATGAAAGTAAGAGTGTACTGCGTAACAGTTCGCTCTGCCTTACTCTATGGGTGTGAGACGTGGTCATTAAGGGTAGATGACACTCGAAGGTTATTAGTTTTTGACCATCAATCTGTACGGAACATCGCTCACATTAGCTGGGATCACCGAGTAAGTAATAACGAGCTTAGACAGCGGGTATTAGGCGAATGTGGTAAATCAGTCGATGAGGTTGGGAATCTTCACCGACTGAGGTGGTTGGGACATGAGTTGAGTATGCCCAACCACCGTCTGCCTCGACGCGCAATGTTGGCTGATATAGGAGCAGGAGGATAGAAGAGAGTTAGAGGCGGACAAACTACAACATGGCATCAGTCCATGAAGTCACTGATTGCCTGCCTATTTGAGTCGTATCGGTAGCTGCAGACTACCTGGATGGGGTCCTCGCGATTACCGTAACCAATAGCTAGAAACACTGAGTGATATGGCGCAGATGTATTCACTCATTGTCCTCCCCGAAATCATGAGCTTTAAATTATTCCATAACTTTCTTTCTACGCTTCATGAACCATATTCTATATGTTCACACTCTTTGTTACTATTATTACTTTATTTTATTGAAGTAACTTCTACTAATGGTGGTGGTGTTAATCTTGCGGTGCCATAGAGGTATAGCAACTTGGACTGATGCGCCTACGTACCAGATTCTATGTTGATTATACATGCATTCATATCTCGAAACTGATAGAAATGTGGGGAATATGGACCACTGAATTTCATCCAAATGATCTGAATGTAATTCATTAATCTAAACACCTTTCGCCTCCCGGGTTCGATCCCAAACATTATCATGGGGAGTTGATGAGCACAGCTGTTTAGTGCATTCTATTTTTAAATGATTACTTTCGCATTAAAATAATCACCCATGACCTATTTAAGTGAACATGAAATGTTACTTTACTTTCAAGAAACCTTTTGGTTATAATATTCTTTTATAATGTAGTCATCGACGTTTAGTCCTTAAGGGATATCGAATTATATTGACCGTGTTGTGATTCAATCATCAATCTAAATGGCTTTAAATCGAGTACATTATGTTTTGATGTTAGGTGTTTGGAGATATTCGTAAGGAAGTTCTGTCTCACTTAGGTTTTGTACTACTTGGTTTTATCATCAAGGGTTACCTGTAATCTTAATTAACTGATGCTCCTTATATGATCTAAACCTTCGTCATCCACCTTCACAGTTTGAGACTTCACTTCTGAGACAATAGATCTGCTAGTGACCTCTTGCAGGATTAAAGTATCTACATTGATTGATCGCTGGAATGCTCATTAACACCTCAGACTTTGGAGTCTGTTGATTGGGGTTGGAACGCTACGAATATCATTGGTTTTCTCGAGACGTTTGTCAGTTAGCACAAAACGTAAGTGTAGGGGCTCCCTATTGATCACTTCCAAAAAAAATGACTCCTAAATTCTTATTGTCATAAAAAGATTTTGACTTTACTTGTAAAATCAAACACATTATAATTAACGATAAAAATAATTAAAATGTTCACGTGAAACTAAAATAGTTAGTCAGCAAGCGCACAGAATCTATGATCTTAATACTGTAGGTGTCCACAAATTTATTGTGCTGGAGTTCAAGGTCAATTCAAAAATGACCATAACAAACAACACTTTTTTTGATAAGTTTTCGAACAAGACATATTTTGCAAGTCTGAACATGACAAAAGTAATTTCTGACTAACAAAATATGTCTTTGTGACTATTATTGTGCTGATGTGATGCATGATAATATGGGCCGATATGTTATTATGTCAAGTGATATACTATGTGAAAGTGACTGACTCAGTGGCTAATTTACTTGAACTGTTGTCTAGACAACAGTTAATACAGTGATCAATGAACTGGATCAGGTAAGTTATGGCATTTTTCGAAAATGATTATTATGATATCAGCATAATGAATGCAACTGAATCTACCACATCATAATTGTTAAACTGAGAACTAAATCAAATATACGTAACTGGATAGTTCATGATCTAGTTGAAGTGATACTTATCCGTGAAAATTTGTGTTATCTTTCTGAGACTGAACACTACATATTATCACATCTATTTGGTCTTTATGATATTATTAGGAGTCAGTAATTTTAACACATGTAGAACTAAACATTAATCATTAATAAATACCCTCCCCTTCCCATATTGTTGCGAATTGGATTTCGTTTAATTGATTTTTTTGAACTCAATCAATTCAAGCACATTACTAGTGAGTATTCTCTTACAGTTGAGAATTTTTTATCGGCGTAACGACTACTTATGACCAAGTTTGACTGGACACTAACTATTCATTCCATCTAATAGTAGCATGTTGATTCTATCTTCGATGACATTAAAGTGCTAGTTCTTACTTTATATTATGCAGTGCATAGAAAGTAAAATCATTACAAATAAACGGTAGATCCTAAAATTTTTCATTTAATTAGTAGTCAGGTAGACCTAAGGTTATGCCATAATTATCACCTCTACATACACAATAAATTAAGTATTATATAAAACCCTATCAATAATAAAAAACAAATAGCGTTTGCCTGCTTCGGCGTTTGTGGAAATAAAAGAGATAGTCACTTAATGAAATGTAACTTATTTCAAGCCATTTCTGGTTGTAACATTCACTAAGTTATTATCAAGGTACTCTGTTTTCTTTAGCCAACTATATTTGCAAATAAACTGAGACACAATATTGATAGGTTTTGTGAAGAAATCAGTTCGATTTGGAGATGGTATTTGTAACGAATTGACAGGGAATTTCAACCATTACTTAGTGACTGTAAACAAATTTGTCTTTAAGGTGTAGATAATATTCCGATTTGAAATGAATTTCCGTCAGAGACTGACATCAGCTGAGGAGCAGTTAGAGAGAGGTAAACAGTGTAATTTGAACAGCTATCTTATCCTAGTTTGAAACATCATACGAGTACACACTCGTCACGTATGACCTTTAATTCTTACGGCAATAACGATATTAATGAACTACAATCGTCCAGTGCTTCCTCGTTGGTGTAGTAGCTTGCAGCAAGAAATTAACGTTTATGTCCTATAAAGTCTTAATAACACTGTCTTAGTTAAGTAATATGATGAAATACACGTAGACTTCAAAATAGCCAGTTGTTTCATAGTCTATAGATCCTTGATCTTCACCTTGTAGTAATCAGACAAATACTTCTGAAAAGTTAATTAACAATATGATAGGACTGTTCGTTACTTTCAGTTTGTCAAGTGTCTGCTCAGCCGATATTGAAAAAGTATATTCCTGTAGATTCTATAAAGTAGTAATATTTAACATCAATCGATAATTTTTGGGTAAATTTGAAGATTATCCTAATGATAGAAACTTGCTAACTTTGGTACTCAGTTAAATTATATATTCCTAACCTATTTATAATTATACTAAGATGAGAGAGTGAATTCCAGTTGTACTCCAATTATTTGACAGTAAATTGGAAAATTAAAACGCTAGTTGTGCTAGTCTGTTGTAGAATTATCGACTATTTTCTACATGTATTTGAAGAGAAAACTAGTAGATTAATTGTTACTGTTTGGCTGAAATCTGATTTTTTTGTATCCTTAAGCAAGGAGTAATACACGGATATTAACAGTTTCTTTAGATGGGTTCAGGTTACCTGTAACATACTTAATGTTCGAACACCTACCAGCTTAATTAGTGGGTAAGTAGTGTACATTTTAGTAAGTCATTTGAAGTGGTTACTTCTAAAATAATTGTGATTTTTTTCCGGGATGTTTGGTCTAACAACATTGATATTTTCATAACAGACAACTGCAGATAATTCATGATGCATGAAATAAAATCTTTAGTATGCAGTATACACATACTGGATAACCGAGAAAATTATCAAAAGTCCTAGATGTAACACACTTAGTGAACATTTATAACGTTGTAGACAAACAATTCAGAATCTCAACACCTTTTTAAAAGGCATTGATTTCTTTGACATGTTTTCAAGTTGATCAAATGTAAATAAAATTCATACGAACTACAATTTAGACGTTCTTAATTCAATTTCTCCGAATAGCTTAACAGTATGATGGATAAGCAAAGCCCATTTACCTTATGACATAATTCATAGTATTGCATACGTGATTAAATTAATTAAGAATAATAATAATAACACATTACTACGACATGCATATCTAAAGTATGTAGTAGTAGGTACATAAACCTACGCATACATAGATATACCTACAGAAAATCTATAAATATACATAAATCCAATGAGAAATATGACATACACATGTATAACATAACTTATATGTTTCTTATTTATTTTGTTACACATGTACACAATAAAAAAATGGCATTATTGACAATTGTATAACAGTTAATTTATTGGTTAATTTCTTCTAGTGAATACTTAACAACAATGTTAATATAAAAAAAAAAAAACAAACAAAATAAAACAAAACAAAACCGAAACAGAGAATGTATCATTTTGTAAATGGGATACTAACTACAAATCTTGAAATTAAATAGTTTATTATTATGGTTATTATTGTGACAACTTATAAAGCGAAGTGACATTTAGAAAGTTATTTAAAAAGATTAAGTATGCATAGAGATGTACATAAACATATAAAAGTGGCATACAATGCAATCTAAATGTTAAGTTGTGATTTAATCGTTATACACAGATAATAAATTGTTATAATTGCTACCCAGTTTTATTCATTCCGATATTTACATTTCATGTATCGGCCATTACTAGCTTACCCAATAATTATGAGATTGAATATATCACAGATTGATGTTGGCAGGGTACCATTAAAAACCAGGGAGCATTGGACAGCTGTTTCGTTCTAGTGTGGAACTCCTCAGAAGTGCGCACCCCAGATTCCGCACCATGAACTTCAGGTTGACGCGAACGCCTAACCATCTGCACCATTGGGTTGGCATCCAATAGTAGAATTCCCACTTCCATCAATTTGTGATATATAGCGCCGACCCAGTGGTGCAGATGGTTAGGCGTTCGCCGTCAACTTGAAACCCCTGGTGTGGTATCTGGGGTGCGCACTGCTGAGGAGTTCCACACCAAAACGAAACAGCTGTCCAGTGCTCCCCAGTTTTCAATGGTACCCTGCCAACATCAATCTGTGATATATTCAATCAAATTATGAGATTTTTAATTTACATAATAATCAGTGAAAATGTATCTGATAAAAATTAAGTAGTGATGGTAATATTAGCTTCCCTTACAAACGAATATTCAGTAGACTGTAAGATACACTTTCAGACTATCTAGTTCGATATTGGGTAAATTATGATAAAAAGCAGTGTGCATGGTTTTAAGTTTACTCAGATTATCGAATATGAATGAAACCATGCTTATTAGTTGGTATTTAAAGGCCACTTGTGATAACAATGTTGTTATCATGTGTGGCTATCTGGACACAGTAGCCTAGTGGTGAACGTAGTGGAGTTTGGGATGAAATGAACTGCGTTCGAGTCCCGGTATGAGCATCAACACATGGATGCACGTACACCCAGCTTAAGAGTCCTAAATAGGACGAAACGCGCGTCCTGGATTCAGCTCGCCAGTCACAATCTAGTTCAGACAATACCTGGGACTCCATAGTTTCAATCGTTTTTATGACGACATGGGTTGCTTAAATACAAATGAAACTACTGATACATCGGTCGTATCGTTATTAATTCCTTTGAGTAGACATTTAGCTTAGTTTGAATTATATTAAAAAAGTATGAACGTTGTAAAAAATTCATTTTAAAATGAGTTCATCAATTATGTATATCAATATGGGTTAGTAATACTCACTATTGACTAATCCCAAAAATACACCTAGATACTGTAGAACATCAGAATAGTTTATTGAGTCAGCAACTTAACAAATTAAGCAGTTGCATAGGTTTTCGAGTATCGAATCACTTACCTAAGAAAACATAGGCTGATGCAAGTAAATAATGGTCAGATCAAAGATCCATAAGCTGATTCTGAAAGTGTAGTAAGTTACACATTGTCATGTGGTTCTTCATGAGAGAGAGTATGAAACATTTACTGACATTCATTACGCGTAAGCATAATGTATGTGTATGCGAGCTCTAATGCAGACATGGTTGAGGAAACAGAAATACGCAGTAAAACATATTAACTTAATAAATCGAATGAATACATCAGAAATGACAAAAACGTAGAAACAGTAATGAGATGCAGAGTATACTGTATGAAAAGCTGACTCTAATGAGTAAAATTCCGCGTACAATTAATGCTGATCTCTGAGAAGAAATAGAATGAATACATATACCCCAACGTGATTTACTTTAGAGCTTGTTACGTAAAATCTGAAAACACTGGTTACCATTACCTCGTGGATGTCAGCTAGGAAGTGTACCCCAATCAGCAGTGATCAATCCAACAAACAACGAACGCATGGAATGATGCGATTGTCTATTGATTGGCCTTAGCTTCCTCTTAGCGTCCTCGAATGTTGATGATTGTTGAAGAAGAGGGGGGGTAGCTGGACATAAATAACACATGTCTAAGCTATGTCAGTTAATAAATAATTACAGATTAATAGCTAGATTCACTGTATTTTCATAGTACTTTAAGCCTAACCTTATTACTACTTACTCGGAGGATCTACTATGTGTCAAGAATGCTTCAGTAACATTCTTAACCTTAGAAACAATAAACTAATATATATGGAACTGCTGCTGCTCAGTATACACATCACCCTCTTATGAGTAGGTGGATATCTCGTCTGTATCACAAGACACATCAATATTTAGGAACTTAATAAGCTGGTTTTTGTATCCTTGTAGAGATTTTGTCAACCACTGATCCACTAGAGTTGAGGAGATTTACAAAGTAAATGCTAATTTAAACAAACACCAATGATCAGCCACTTCTTTTATCTTCACAACAAATGTTCAGTAGCTTTTTATTCTTCTCTATTTTCCTGTTTACTATACACATACACAGATATGTCATAACACGGTCGCTTGTCAGTAGGCTAAGGAGACCAGAACAAGTTTGTTTACAATAAAAAGCAATAGTAGCAAACTTTAAAATAGAATTTTTATTTTTATTTCATACACTACTACTATGATCACTAATACTCTACTAATAATACTATGAGAATGTAACCAATGGACAAAAACGGTAGCACCTAAAAACGAGAGTTTAGGCAAAAATAATTTCATGAAATTATTGTCATTAATTAAAAATGAATCATATTCCTAGACTATTATAGTATTGTCGTTCCAGTTGTCTTGTAGTAACTGTATGCGAAACTACATATTTGCTTGTCTTTGTACGTGTATGTGTGTATCTGAAGAAATATGGTCATTAATAATATTATTTTTATTACAAAAGTAGGATTAATAGAAAGAGGTAAAAACTAAGGAAATATGGAATAGAGTGGAGTTTTTGGTGACATAAAATATAGTTGTAAACTAATAATCACCATGTAAATGTGTTGGTTAGTTAGTTAAGTCTATTTTGTTGATTAATAATCTGTTATGACAACTAATGTCAAATAAAATTAGAAGTAAAGTACGAAATAAAAGACAAGAAAACTTTTGGTGGATCGAACTTGTCTAAATTCAAAGATTATGTTTATTAGAATAAATGTACATTGTTAAGATGAAAAGCTTGTGATAGTGACAAATCTAGCCGACGTTTAGACTTTAAGTAAATTTTCAACTGTGAATAAAGCAAAAGACAAAAATATAATTGAAAATTTTCTTTATGGTTAGTTGAGATACGGTCATTCTTGGAGTTCTTGAAACTTCTAGGATAAATACTATGTTAGGGTTTTAATAATTAATTTCTAGCAAGCCTATTTATAATCAGAAAGCCGAATAACAGCATCATAAATTATAAAGTTTTAGTGGATTAATACTTATATGTAAAGACGTGATTGCAAACTTTGTTATGAATGAATGTCCTTTAATTATTGCACAATGAGGAATGCTAATTTTAAAATAATTTATATTACATACTTCCCGGAAAGGACTGGGCGGATGTTTTGTCCCAGTATGGAATCCCTCATTAATTCAGATTCATGACGTTACTAATGATTGAGTCCACTACTCTCAAGGTTCAGGATGAAAGCTGCAACCGTCAAGGTAACTGAATTCCCATCTATTGATTTACATTTATAACATTTGTAAATTTGGGATATTGCACGACCATCATCCATTCTCATTGGTGATGCTCATTTTGTGCTTGAACTCGACGGATCAGTGTTAACTACGAGGTCTTAATATCTTGGGTTCTATTCCTGGAAGTGTTGTGTATTTGCAGCACGAAGTTTCATACATGAACAAAGCAGATGTCCAGCGCTACCTTTTTTCAGTTTACCTGTCTCAGCTCAGTAAGTGACGTAAAAGTACAGAGAATATTTGTTTCGTCTTCATTTTAAGGTCATTCCCAGTACACAACCATCTATTTTAATCGGATTAAGTAAATAATCTCCAATCATCATAGTGATCTTTAAGGTATTTGAATTGGAATTCCTCATACCATTTTTGAACTCATATAATTATAAAAGCTAATTTCAATAATATTAAAACTTCGACTAAAACCACCTAATCTGACGATATTTGAAATAGGCTTTGATGATGATGTTAAGTAGAGTAATAAAAGCTTCATAATAAGACTAGCTAACTCAAAGGAATCGCAGTATTAATATACTGTCATGTAAATAATTTGCAAAAAGTAGGTTTTTGAATATCCAGATTTAAGTCACAATCTCCGCATATAGAGACTAGTGAAATCATTTAGTTGTTTAAACCTAAAGTAAGTAGTGCGGATTTCACTTGTGAACGCTGTTTAAATGATTTCTAATTAAAAATCAAGAAAAAGAATAAGTCAGTATCTCACAAGATAAACTTTCATAACTAAACTCAAGACCCAATCACAATGACACTTTTACTTTAATATCATTGCCTACATGACGTAATCTCTCATCAAACATTCCTTCTGATTAGTAAGCGTGTATTGATACTTTTAATTTAAATTACCTGTTTAGTCTGGTTATTAATCTGGCAGTTTCGATGTACTGCCTAAAATAATCCAAGGATCACATTACGATTCAATAGCTGAAGGATAACATAACCACTGAAATGTGGAGAATTTTGCATTCGATTCTATGTAAGGTAGTTGATGAGAATTGTGTGCATTAAATGTGGCTTATTTGCATCGACATACAACAAAAAATCAGTGACAAGTTCACTTTATGAAACTCACGGTATAGAGTTGAATGAAACTTTAAACTGTTATGTTTAAGATGCAAGTATACTTCGTATTATTTTAGTACCGGTTGTGGGTCTCTTTAAGTATCTTATAACATGATTAGTTTATACAGTTAGTTGCCTTCATTAGTTAGTATGAATCTACAATTCATTTCTGTAGTATGCAAGTATGTATCTTAGTGATTTAGTGAACCCTTGTTTTAATAGTAAGTGGTTGTAGATAATCTATAGGAAACCTTATTTGACGTAGTTTTGGTGCTAATTTTTACTTGTCAATAAGACGAGCCTTTAATATCACGGAATGTATGCTTAATATGTGACTTGAATGGGTATCAAGTAGAATTTAATAAGTACAAAAGACTAGATATAAGTGATATTGGTCAATACTCAGTGACCTATATCCGTGAAGTTTTGCGTACATTGTACTTTTTCGATTTTGACGAAGAGTTTGACAATAATAATTAAAAATATAATTGATATTTATTAAGAAACCCTTAAGATAATAATGTATAACTAAATGAACAAACAAAATACTAATAAACCTTCACAACTAAATTATGATTTATATATAAACATTATAGATTTGTTCTATTGCATTTAGATAATGTGGCTATACATATTGCTTACTTTCAGAACTGACTTGTGTGTACTTGACTATTGTCTGAGTTTGAAAGGTATGTTTAAGCTTTCATGGGTTCTTATTCTGGGATGCATTTACAAATTTGTTTAATTTGCATTAATCTAATACCCTTTACAATAAATTATCATATTAAGCAATGTATTCTCTGAGTGAATTTTTTTCACGTCGCATAAAAAAACAAATAAGTGTTTTACTGCTATCGAAAAATGCAATATTTTGCGGGTACTCATACACAATCAAACGAAAATTCTATTCTTTTGAACTACAAATTCGAAATTTTTAATTTGTGTACGTTAAGTATCGAGAAGCATTCTCATCCTTACTGGATAATTTTAAATGACACCTTAAAATATTCTATATATGCCTACTCACCTAACACTGTATTATTGTTAGTAAAGGAACTGGGTTAAAATGTTAAGTGTTCTTTACTTTTAATTGTTGGAGGTTGTGTCCGAGCTGCTGGAGAGAACATGTCATATTTCTGTTGCAAACGTTCTTCTGTCATTGTGTACAGCTTCTGAATGGTATAGTCAAGGTAATATGTAATAGTTATATACTTGAAGAAATTAAAATACGTAATAATCGACTGGGAAAATATCGTAATTCTGAATCAAAGGAACTATAAGAATGTTATAGGATTTCTTGAATCACAGTATTCAGATTAGTTTGGAATTGGACCTTTATAGCAAATAAAGGTCCAATTTGTCAATACAAAAGTCTGTAGTCCACATGTTCAGAAGTTAAAGCAGAACAAAACAACCAGTGGAAACATAAGGAGTGATATAATACCTGTGAAATAGTTAAAAATAACCACTTTCTCTTTAAGTAAGTTATAATGATGTCGCCCAGAATGATGATAAAAGATTCGTAATATGCATATAGGGTGAAAACAAAATAATGAAGTAAAATTCAATTTTTGAGCATCAAACTTACAATGATAACTTTAAAATTCCAATATAACTTAGTGCCTCTTAAGCACAATTACAACCGATTGTTACTGAGACTTTTTATCATCGACTAACTGAAAACTATCATGTAGCAAGTGAGATTAATATTGCCACTATTGGTCGTACATTGTTAAAGACTGACTGTAGTTCGTTATAAGCAATCAGACACTAATATTAGTGGCTTAAAAGTCAAGCACTACTCTTGAGACCTGAAGGTCCTGGGTTTGTTTCAGGACAGAATCGTGGATGCACACCATTTAGGAGAGTAGTACTAGGAGGAAACAGCTACCAAATACCTTTTGTTTCTCACTGACTGTCTAATTGAGTCCTATCAGTGATGTGTAAATTACAAAATCTGGTTTGTTTTCAGTCTCTATTAACAAACATGCATATCGCAGACATGATTTTTCCAGGTAATGTAAAAAAGAAATCAAAGGTCAAGAACAATTTGTTGAGTTATTTATTTCATAAACAATGTTTGATGGTGAGACAATGAAATGATTCTTAATGGAGAGAAATGAAAAATAATCCAGGCTTTAATGATTTTAACTTAATTCTACAGAGTTAGTATGAATTCGCATTTTTTTTGTTTTATGACGTGCTTTCTGTAAATTTTATTGATTTAATTAACCAATTGGAAGATTAGGTAAACAGATCATCTCACACAAAAAAACATTGGTAAACAATTTTACGAAGTTGCATATTTTAATGTAAAATTTTTCATTGATTATAATTCTAGGGTAGTTGAATTGATGTGGTTTTGTAGAGATCAGTATTGAGTTTAGTTGTTCGCATTCGTTTTCGCTTTGGTGATTAATGATGCTGATGGTTAATGGTCACCGTTAGACCTGAGACCTTGGACTCGGTTCCTTGGTTTGATCGAAGGTACACATTGCTGAGAAGCTGCACAGTGCTTCCTAGTTTTCACTGGTACCCAAACAAACATAAGTCGGTGCCAAACACAAACACTATACCAATCAATGTATCGATAGTGGATAAAGTATTCGAAATTTTAATGTATCGTTAATTTCAAAAATCAGGCAGTCGTTTGCATTTTATTATTAACAATTTTCGACTCGTTTCATTTCTAAATACAAGTACATTCTATGAATATTATATACTCGAACATTGAATGATATTCTACATGAGCATGATATAAAAGCCTACAAACAACTGAACTTTACAAATGATAATTTAAGTAATAATGTATAACTAACCGCTGAGTTTAATTTAAGACAGTCCTTAAATCATTCTGATTAGATATATTTGAATTATGACTAGTAGTGAAATTACCGATGCACGTTTCAGCCTGTTTAAGAGTAGTCAGCAGGTTGTTCCATCATTTCAGTGGTGGTGTTCACATTAAAGTTCGAACCTAGTCTCTTTTATATGAAATCATAATGAGTTGTCCACTGATATATTGAGGATAGATAGCTACTAACTGGCAACCCAACTATACTACATCCGTTGCACAAGTTAGTGGACTAAGGAAGAAGATAATACTGGTTTGACCTAGAGACTACTTTGATAGGAAATATTTAATTTAGAAATAAAACAGCTCACATACCAGTAGGAAATCTAGTTACAAAATAAGCTTTGATGTAGTGGTCTGCTCAAATGTATGAGTTACCCATTTTCCAACCATGCAAACATCCCACCCAATCTCGTTTTAGGTTTCTTTGAATTGAATATTTATAAATGTTAACTACATAAGTTCTCACACGCTATTTTTAATGGTTTACAAAGTAATATTATGCTAAATACTAGAGAATTTATAATATGTGATCACTACTGTTCTTTGTATATTTTCCATTTTGGCTATCCCTTGAATAAGTAAGAGATAAACACACTGTAATTCATGCACCTTATATGTGTGATGGAAAAAATACTTAGTAACTGACAATAGAAAATCTACGTGATCGAAGATGAATGTCAACTACTGACTGTTGAAACACCAGTTAGACGTTTCCGAATAATTACCGTCCGAATGTATGTTAGGTAGAAATTTGTCGTAATACTGTTCATTCGATACCGACACTTCGTTTTGTAACAGAATTTATTGTTATAGTTGTGTGCTGTAAATAGTACTGAATTAAAAAAAAACTAATATTATCATTGTTACTAGTAATAGTGGTAGTAGTCATAGTCGTCGACGTTGTCGTAGTATTAGTTGTGGCACGAAGGTGACATAGTGTATTGATTTATCTCTAAAAAGGGAATTTCTTAGTCAGATAGTGATTTAAATAACTATTTAACTGCCGATTTGTAATTAGATGGACATAGTTAGTATCTATGTCAGTCAAATATTTAAAATCCATAATGTAAATGTTTACACAATATTTATATAAAATGAAAAATGTTTTACTCTTAAAACCATGTATTGTCAGCTCTATAGATTTTTTTTCAATCAAGACAACATATTTTTAAGTGATGAATAAATGTGGTAGGCACCAGTTGAAACTGCATGTATCTAAGTGATGCATTGCCATCCATTTTGACAGTTGATTTCCATAACAATTCATATTGATTTTTAATTCTTTACTCTTTATTTTAGTCTTCTAGAAAGCAATGGGGACATTGAATTAATCACCAAAAGTTTAAATCTACTCTGAAATATTAAGTTTACATTGTATTGTTATTATTATGTAATTACTGACATCATTGCAAAATAATGTGGATTTCAGTTGTGATATGAGTGGAGATATACGATTAAAATTATGACCAAAACTTACTGTTATGGTGTGAGAAAGAACGGAGGATTTGGTTGGTTGTAGCAAACGGCAATGAAGTGTGTCTAGTTGATAATGCGCGGCTGACCTAACTCCACTCACCCCTAGGCCGATAATAGACGAACCAGAATTGAGAACCGGAAGACGGAGAACTGAGGACGGAGAGAGCGAGATCGTATTCTATTTTAATCATGCCTTTATATGTACATAAAACCATACCACACAGTGAACCAATCACGAATCCAACATTGATATAGAACAAAGGAAAGAGTGGCAGTGAATGGGTACAACCTGTACACAAGTAACCGTAGTTCATAGTAATAAATAATATACTAAGAGTAAGCATTCTAAACGGGAGGACCGGATAAGGGGAACGTAACAGTCATAGAAATGAAATAATTACATTACTCATGAATAAAATAATGAGAATAGTCCTTTAAAATACAGTTCTGAAAGTTCGCTACTTTTCTTTAATCGCTCGGCGTAACACTTACGATTTAGGTAGAGAATTTACGTGAAAGTGCATTTTATGTGCTAAATAGTCTAATCATGAAGAGAGACAATGAAGACTTTACGATTAGACCATTTATACTAGGGAATACAAAATCAACAGGAAGAGATACGCCGTACTGATAACTGTATTGTAAATTGAAAGTGGTTAGGACATATATTATATATGCCTAAGCACAGTCTGTCCTGACACGCAATGTTGGTTGACTTAAAAACAAATGAGGAAGCTGATGGCAAACAAAACAAAACGGGACATCAGTCCACAGTCATTCTATTTTTATCCGAGCTATGTTTGGTAGCTGTTGATTCGCCTAGGTTAGGTCTGCGTGATAACTGTGACCAACTGTTGAAGATGTTGAGCGACACTGCTAACGATCCGTCCCACAGGCACATTTATTTTGCATCTTCCTTTATTTCACAACTTTCAATTTTTTTCTCGTACTTTTTATTTTACGAATTCATTCCTTCACTTCTCAATCAAATCTCTATCTTAGCCATTTTTTATTACTGCTAGTGTTCTTACTACTTTGGTATACATTCTGATAATTTTATATCATTATTTGGTTGCACCGCAACTTCGGTTCGTGCATATTTGTTCAAGGTTCTAAGCGGCTTATGACTTACTGGCTGAATTCATCCATAAAACTACTGAATAATATGCCCTACATTATCAAATCTTTGACATTAGTAACTATAAAGTAACTAACATATATTATTCTTGATCACAGAACCTACTTTGGAAATCCAAATCTTAAATCACTACTTAATTAAATAACGTGACATTGAACGTTCCAAACAAGACAGATTATTCAAATCGTCTTAATGCAATTAAACTGATAATGTAGATTAAACGGACAATGCTGTTTGTCTTTTTCGACTTCCTAATGAGCCAAGTTACCACGTACTATCCGTTAGCCATGGTCAATGTACTATGTGGCAAGAATGTGTCGACCCAAGTTATCTCACATCAGCACAT
Source organism: Schistosoma mekongi (assembly GCA_034768735.1). Taxonomy (NCBI): domain Eukaryota; kingdom Metazoa; phylum Platyhelminthes; class Trematoda; order Strigeidida; family Schistosomatidae; genus Schistosoma; species Schistosoma mekongi. Next base: position 10,887,257 of record CM068312.1, on the reverse strand, counting down.
CTTCACATAAGTGAATAAATTGGATAAGGATGGTACTAAATGAAATCCACAGAAAATAAGACTGATTTTCACCCCCTTAGATGATGATTTTTGGGAGAGCATAACACAACAAGTATTTCAATCTCATCTTGTTGCAGGAATAACAAAGCAGAATATTTATAGAGATTAATGCCTCAGCCAGCGTATCGGTGACCAGTCTTCAGATTTCAGTAACCGATATTAATACTTGAAGAAGGATGAATGATGATAAAGACTTCCTGATACATGCTGGTATCGTCCATCAGGAATGTAGATAGCTTAAACCTAAGGCTTTCTGAAAACCAGATGAAATTACTAATGCTTATCCGTCGTCACCAATCAGAAAAATTCATCAACACCCACACAACAAGGCTGAGGAAACTCAATAGTTCGATGATGAACAAGATACCTTAAGTATCAATAAGTACGTTTAGTGGTCACCTCATGCTTTTCAGCGAATAACAACGATATATGTCTTTCTATGGAAAGACATACAAGGAATCGTGCAGTACCACTGACACCTGAATTTTCAAGAACTGGTTTAAAAATTAAGGGTTCAATAGTATACCACTCAATCTTTAACGAAATATGACCCACGTAAACTCTAAGCTAATCATCGTTTCTGAAATAATTTACAGCCGAATTCAAAGAAGAATATAATCATTGTGTATCAACGAAAACCACTCTTTGTCTTCATCAGAAATCCGGTGTAAGATTTCTCTCTAAACACCTTCTCCTGATAATATTATTAGGTCGGTGATGAATTGAGAAGACTCGAAAACAAGATATAATAGCTGTTATATCCTACTATGCTCTTATATCCTTAATAGTCCTGAACAAGAAAGTAAATAGTTTATTCCGAATGTACACCAACTTTTCCACTTTGGCAATCACACACCCCATTTAATAACACTAACTGGATATAAGCGCGTCTATTAACTGCTTGTCAACACCTGGATCAATTTCAATTTACTATTGTCCGATTCACAAAATGTATCCGGAATGTAAATATCAACGTCCGATCAATATATCAGATAGACAGAAAAACTTCAAACCCAGCAGGTTCAGAATCCCGATCACGAAGATTCCTACAACTAAAAGTAAGTATTCTGTCTGAGACCTGCAACCATCTGAACTATCGACTAATAAATAAAACGATTGTCGAGAAAGTGACGAGTTGATTGTGATGAATGGTGAAATTTTAGACTGATGCAGGTTAACTCAGGTATTAATTAGTGGACTATCTTTCTAAAAGCGAGACATTAAGGCTAACCACAGTCAGTAGTTTTAAAACCAGCTAAAGCTGCCACGACAGTATTGATTACTGTAACCACTACGAAGTGGCCCAACTACTACCCATATTATTATTTATTTCGTAAAATACCATACATACTAGGTTGTTTAGTTATTTCATTCTTTTCTTGAAATATAAAAGTCCTATCGCAAGTTTAATCTCCACCATTCGTACTCATATTTGGTTGTCATAGTTAGTCTATCCAGTTGGTTCGGATCCTGGACCTGCATGAGATGTACTACCTCTTCATTATTATTTCGAACTACAATCAATAGTATCTGAATTGTAACAAATGCACACTACATATGACTGCATTACATAACTCATATTGAGTGATAACTCATAAATGGATGTAATTAAATAATATTGAGGATGGCATTATATTTTATGGAATATGAGAGAGATATACTTCTGTTTAATCCCGAGTTTCTTAATGGAGCGTTTCTTGAGACACACTCATTTTAAGTACTATTTACAAAGTAGGACAAAACTTTCAATCTGTCAAAGAATTTTGTTCAGACTCGTTTCCTACCAAAATTATTATCAGATTTCTTTAACTTTTACGATAACCATCCTATGCCACAAACAGAAATATCGTAGTCATTGTATTAATAACCGTAAATTTATTGTTTTTAAAAATTTATCACTTTTTATATTGCATCGCTTAGATGGGAACTAATGGAATAATCTAACTCTCGATATAAACTGAAATCTCACCAAACACGTGTTTGATATCAATATTAAATTAACTGATGCCAAACATTGTTGTTAAGTAGTATTCAAAATCTTCTCAATTCCAGTTTTCCAGGGAATTCGATGCTTAACCTCGGAAAGGCTTGCGCTGTCACTTAATTTCGACTATAGCTGTTGATACGGTAAATGACGTGGTGGGGTTACTTATTCGGATTGTAACATAACACACTAAGTTATTGTAGTCATCGACATTAGTTAGTCTGGATATAAACCCCATCATTACGATTTTGAATGGCGGAATAGATTCTGAGGATTAATAACTTTAAATAATGCAAGTACCAATAAGTTTACGTTCGCAAAGAAAACGACACACAAGACAATTACTAAATTACTGCAGTAATACATTCAATTAACATAAAGACATTCTAATAAGTCAGTAATCAAATGACTGTATCAAGTCACAATATGCCACATAAGTAATACGTATTGCCTTCTCCCTTTTCCTATCAACTTCAATCATTCAGTTAGGTTAGTTGATTAGTGATTTAGTCTTAGTAAAGTTAGTCGCATTAATAAAAACTAGCACATTGATGCCTATCATCAGTATGACCATTCAAAGTGTGTTAGTAGACATGCTAGATAAATAATTCGTTCCGTATTACAACTTATTCTCTGGTGTTTTCACGCTGAGGAAGTAATCTTGCACAGAACCTACAACGAAGGATTTTTGAAGATCATGTTATAATTCTTCTATTAGTAGTATAACCAAGTGAAAAGTAACGATAGGATTAAAGTCAGCCATATATAATTTAGAACTTACCAAATCCCATCAGCACGATTACCAAAGTAGTAGAAGTCGTACTAACAGAAATGAACATAAAGAGGATTAAATACAAGGTATGATTCGGAAAAAATCTATGGTAACCCTAATAGTGCATGTTACATGACCAATGTCCATGGCCCTTCAAGCAAGATCGAATAACCGAAATAAGTCACTAGTACATTTTAACGATCCATGAATAACATAATCCGAAGTGAAATCCGTGTATACAAATAGTACTTTTCAATGAAGTTGAATCCGAAAACCCACTGATTTGTCTAATAGTCAACAGTTAACTGAGTCGGGAAAGAAATTCTAAAAAAACTGAATACGGAAATCATCTTTTATTAGAAATGAATAAACTGAGACTAGTGAATCACAGTAGCATAATTTCAAAACCGATTGGACGAAGAGAAATTTAGATAACCGGACTTAAATCTACCAGCTTATTTGGACATCTAGAATCACTAGGTTCAATTCGTGAATAAAATGTAATGTGAACTAATAAGTCTTAAACTATGACAAAGTGGTATCCAGCTAAACGGCCCCCACTAATTAAGTTAATTAGCATTACAAAGCTAATAATTCCTAAAACCACTAATTAGAATATATGAGTCGATATGGCTGTTTAATGCTGTACAATGGGAAAGCCAGTCGGTTGTATGGTCTTCTTAAAATCATATTGATAAGCAAACCACACAACGAACTACCTCCCAGAATCACAGCATTGCACAATGTTTATTATCCGAAGTATTAGTTACAACAATTATAAAACGTAACAGGGTTCAATAAATAGTACATATAACAGTAACTAGACGAACCTGTCTATGCACTAGGCAACTTGACGAACAATGTAAACATTACCAGTAGTCTAGTTTATTTATTCATAATCAACATTATCCACATAACAACACGTCAAACCTAAAAGCGCACATAATAACCAATCGGATTACAAGGTTATCAGTCTAGTTAGAAAAACATTCGCGCGCATCTCTGATTGGTTGAATTCAAACGCCGACGAGTAAAATTCACATTCCGGGCTGAAACTATGCGGCATTTTTATAATGCATGAAAATTTACTAAAAACTGGTGCCTTGATTAGTATAATTTATATTGTTGCATATACATATATGCGTTCTATGGGATAGTAAAATCCGACTAATATAAGGGATGAAGATTTAGACAGGCGACCAAACGTTAGGCAATAAAAGGACTTGTTATCTTTAAATGCATACAGAATTTTCACATAGAATTTTGATGGCATGCGCGTAGAGACAACTTAGACACACTAACATACCCATGTATAATACTGATAACGTAATTTGGGTAGACAGAAGGAAATTTGTCTGACCACAATCGATCCGGAAATGGAGGTAGAGAGTGTGATAAGTGAAAAAAACTAAAACACTATACGTCACATACATTTAGATGCATATTGACTGTCCTCTAAACAAAGACAAATTTGATAAATATATTAGGCAAGAATAGTCTTGATAAAACCATTTAAATAAGTTCAAACCTACAAATAAAATGGCGAAATGTGTCCAAGTCTATGATACAAGTAAATCCAAGAGTAAATTATAAGAGAAACAGTTCGGATACATTCGTTTCATTTTAGCAACTTAGAACTGTAGCTAGTTCCCGAATTCTAGCGATTGTTACTGGAGACGATTAACCTATGTGCCAAAAAACTTTCAGAGCTACTTTGCAAAAGTTTATTTATGTGCACAGATCTTTGGGCTGGTGAATCAAGGTCTTATGTTCTAACACTATTCCGTTCGGTCTAACTGGTATCGGGCCAACCGTTCCGAATACGATAACAATCGCGTGTTAACGTAATGTGTACATCAGTCTTGCCAAGGTTATTATCTTTCTTCTCTACCTCACGATTGGTAGAGTGCTAGGGTATAACAGAGATCATCAAAAAACATCGCATCATGATGTCTCTTGTAAAAGTTTGATTAGAATATCATCATCAATATAAAGCAACCACGTCCATTATGAAACTTAGTTTTAATTGACTAAAAATACCCATTTTTATTAAAACGCAGCAATTATGAATGAAGAATGTTCTTTTAGAGAAATCCTCGTTAGATTCTACACAATTATAAACCCAAATTAATTAATAATTCGAAATGATGAATAGCCAAGTTTAAAGCTGAAATACCTGTGAAATTAGGTTACAGGATATTAATTTGGGATCATTAGTATCGAAGTGACTAGTTTATGGTGTTAACTTTAATTGGATGACCATCAGATCATCATTAGAGGAAATATATATTGGGGTGAAATCAAAACAAATGTTTGAACGAAGTTGGACTAAGGTGATGCATACGATGATATGAAATAGTAAAAGAGAGTGAGTGAGTGTTCAATAAAATTGCTCATGTGATTACGGGATAACAGTAGAAAAAATACAACGATGCCAGTAGTAGTAGCAGTGATATTTGAAAAAGAAAAGAGTTAGGAAGATACAAAGTGCAAATAGGGTTATCTTATCATTTAGACTATTAATGACTTCCTTGGTATCATGTTGACCATGACGACAAGGAACTAGGCATAATTTGAATAGCTATTACTTCCACTGTTTGAAAAAATTAGTATGCCAGACTACAGTAGACAGTTGTTATCGCAGCAAACAAGTGAAAACGACTGATAAATGCACATAGTATAACATACTTCAAATAAATAGACAAGTACTGAACTGTTAATTGTATTAGCCAAACCTTTACTCAGCCACACAGGATGTTGTTCACGATATCAAAATTACAGATTTCCAGAAGATCGGTCAACATAACTTGCACCGCAAAAGCAATAGAATTAGTAGATGTAAAAGAAGACAGCTATTCTAAGTTAATTAGTCTTCTAGTCTCAGTGGCATCATTAGATACGCGGAAAACTTCGTTTTCACAATAAATTCAACTAACCTAACTTAGCAGGGACTTGATACTGAAAACGGGGTTGTAATGGATCTAATACAATAGGCAAAACTAATTTCTTTTTCAAAATACATTAAAGTTCTTACTACAAAGTTTTTATTAGGTGATTACATCCTATAATCTGTGTAACAACGGAAACAACAATTTCTTAAATGTAATTTTGTTGAATTGATCAGCCTGAAATAGAATTGTAGTCCGTTTACCAATATTTTTATTCTGGATGTCAGAAAGGGCATCGGCTTCGTGACTTCCGGAAAAACTCAGGTTTTACCACGAGGCATCATAACTCTTCGAAATGAAGACCTTCCAACTTTCATGGCAGAGTTAAAATGGCTTTTTCTGGTTAGCGTTTTTGTAGCAAGGTTGTTTCTACGAGATGGGGTTGCTAACCCGATACCCAATCCTCCTCCATTGTTAGGGTTTTGGACCAGTAGTAACCCTAGCGAGATTTCAGGCGGAGTTAGTGAAGTAGTACTAAACACTAAGTAACCCAAAATAGCTAGTAAATGCCATTTACCTACTTGTAGTGAAATACTTGTACTATGATAAATCGGGCATTCAATAGTCAGCAGACAGTTACAATCAAACGCCATAAATACATGGATGCCGTCTTCACCATCACGGAGTACATGGAATATTAAAGGAATTGGAGCCTTATGTGGAACTCAAACCTGTATCATTTTGTATCACAGTCTGAAATGTTACCAGTCAACTGACAGTACCACTGACCTCTTCTTGTAAGAGATTTGGATATTTACATTAACTGATCAACCAGTGCAGTGTTTGTCTAATCCTTGGTACTAATCAAATTTCATTAGTCAGTGGGCATATGGCGATTAATTTAAGTGACTCAATATTATGAGGATTGTGGAAGTTCTTTGATTTATAATAGTTACTTTATCTTAATAAAAAATTCTAACGAAAACTATCCTTAAATATACAAATGTAGACTGATGTGTGCAAATTACTAAATCAGATTTAGTGATACAAAGAAAGACCGATTTACTAGAGTATTTCATAACTAGCAATAAAGCAACGAGGGGGGGGCGGAAATATGAATACTTCAATTACAGAATTAAGATGAATGTTTATCTGACGTATATGATAATTCTTTGGAAAAAATTATAGTAAACTTTCAATAATAAATTATATTGTTAACATGCTCATATCTATGTCAAAATTATTTGCTTATAATAGTTGCATTAACAAAAAAAATGTGACCAGTTTAAGAAAGTTATATTATGGACTCCATAATTAGCTAATATTGTATACACACTAACTGGAGCTATCTCATTGGATAAGGGACTGAAATTTTGATTAAATCTGTAGGGGTCCAAATCATCCCCTGAACATACCAACTCTTACACTATACATTTATTTGTGTATGCATGTTCAATGTATGGTTAAACTTTCTCTCTCTCTCTCTCTCACCCCGTTTGCTTTAAGTTGTTATGCTTGTTGGATTCAACTGATTCTAAATACAGCATCGTACATTTGGCGTATCGACATCTGATCACAGGTGTATATACATGAAGTTAAAGTGTTATACGTGAGATTAGGTGCTCTAAAGATATTTACTTATCGGAACCTAAGCAACTATAATCCAACATCGGTAGTCCACATAGCAGCGTTTTAGGTGATTTTTCGGTCGTTACACATTCTGATCTTTCACAGAGTGCATTCCATGCACTTTCGTACAAGAATGGATAGGCCACTGTTGAGTTACATCATGTTATAATATGTTATTAAAAATCTATTTTAGGCTATTGAAGCCAGATAATAGCCATTAGTGTAATCTACAATGTACACTCCAAGCTATTCGAGATTCGTTATGTGGATGTAACTACATCCCAGTGTTTATATTCACAGTTAAACTCGAACCCGGTACCTTCCGTTTCAAATCCCAATCTGTTGTTCACTAAGTTATTGAGCCCCGATGATGGCTACCAACTAACAATTCAACTTTACACTTCCCAGTGAACAAGTTAACAGTATCTAGATCCACTATCTTAATGGATAACACATGATGTTCGATTTCAAATGTACTGGATACATGCTTAATATATGAATATCAACACTGAGATGGAGGCACACCCAGTTAACAAGTCACAAATAGAACAAAACTCGCATCGTTGATTCCTCTGGTAGCTACAATCCAATATTACCAAAACTTCTATCTAAAGTCAATGTAAAAAGGCAATTCACTAAATATGCATCTATAGCAATAGGTCAGTAATACCAACTAATAAGTATATTCAGACCGTCAAATACAAGTAACTACTTACCAAAACAACATTAAGGTTATCTTTCGTTTTTTTCAGTTAATCTAGTCTTGTCAATTAAATTAAAGTACATGTATACATTTTTCGTATATTTTTGATATTGTAATTATTTTAGTTTCAAGCAGTAAACAGAACTCATGAAATAAATAAATCCATACCTTACTACATTTTGTCTACAATAAATTTCATGTAAGGAAATATACATGTTATTTGATGTAAAGATTACTTATATCACATGACCCATCATTTAAACAGGACCGACCAGACAAAATAGTAATAACGATGACTCAGATAGATCCAATTGATATTAAAGATAGAGACCAGATTGTAAAGATGTAGTTTCATATATTACGTTATTACTATAATTAGTATGTTGTTTTTGATGAATAACATTAGTGCTAGCAATTAGTAAGAGCTTATAAAGAAAACTCACGATAAATAAAAGTGCAGACCATATTCATTCTAACAGCTGAACGTAATTTGAAATGTAGGCTCACTATGTATATTTCTATGCATGTCACCAATATACCTACAATAAAAACGTAAAAAATGAAACTATAAACTACAGTACTCATACAAACAATCAATTTAGTGTTAATCTGAGCTTTGACTGTTCAGCATATAGCCAAGCTGTTCGAATATAATGGTTTTTGATTAAATTCATTTTCCAGTGAACACAAATTATGTTTAAATTGCTTGACATGTTCGATAGCCGAAGTTGTGAATCTAAGTAACAACTGAGAATTTCAGAGTACCTTCATTATGATCCCTGTTATCTTTTTGCCTCCAACGTCCATACATAACAAGCTCAGGTAACAAACTAGCACATTTACATAACAAAAGTCATGCAGACAAACAAAAACAAATATTTGGAGCTCTCGGGCTTTACCGTGATTATTTGACTCAGCACGCAGAATGTCGTAATTTGTTAAGACTTTGAGACCACATAGTTATCTTTTACATCCTAAGATTATGAATATAATACGATTGAGGTTACATAAAAATATCGCGATCTATTTATTTAACCAAGGATGGATACCGTAGCGTTATTAAATCGTGCTACTGACAGCAGTGAATGGATTCTGAATAGCATTCATCATATTATTACAATTCCACTGAATTTTATGTAATGCTCAACTGGCTCTTCAACGAATTAATTACGCTTAGACTAACAGAATATAAATAATCGAAAAAAGGGGAGTTCCTCCCTCCCCTAAAAAAGACCAAAATTATAGATACTGAAACAATCATAGAATGGAGTTATTACCAGTATTAAGCAAGCAGTCATTGTGCGAACAAATATTTCTAAATGAAGTACAAAATAGTCTTACTTAGCACTGTTCAACTGCTGGTGAAATGGAATCATCATCGTCCGATGTGACGCGATAATAACGGCGAGACAAGAAACCAAAGTCTATGAAGTGCGAATTCACGTTATACTTATGCAAAACGATAAAGGATATGATGTTTTGTCCTTCAAGACACTCGAAATGTTACTGTAAGTTGGGCTATTGCTTAGACTTGTTTTGATTTTTTTAAGGCCATATGTATCGTTTAAGCTTAGATCTGACTAATGTATAGGAATAAATTACAGCATCAGGAAACTAGTTTTTACTCTTCATTTCATTTCCTATAGGTAAAACTGAAGCTTGGTGTTAGAACCATATATGCATACACTTGACTTGGATACGCTAGATGACTACTTACATAGAAAAAGAAATAGGAAAAATAAGATAGAGCTAAAACTGGATAAGGGAATAATAACAATCTTCAATGCGATACGACTTTCGTGATAAATCTGATTGTCACACGTATCCCCTTGTTTACATACATTAATTTATTCTCTCTAAATGTTCCATTACTGGTAGAAAGTAGACTCAAACACTTGGGTGTCATCAGTAAATTACTCTCAAATTAATGTTAGGCATACAACATAGTTAACTTTTAGGCTACATTACAGAAATAAGGGACATTATAAGCTACGCATATACGACTATTATTTTGATATACGACAAAGTTAAGGAATTAATTTTCGGGAAATTTAGAGATATGTAGTATTCTACTAGGCGAGTTAACTTAACCTGATGATTCGCTTATGCCTAACAGAAAACGGTTATATGAAAAAAAATGCCTGGGAAAATTTAAAACGATGACATTCACTTTCTCATTCTTAGTAATGTGTTTGAATACGATTTTATTTATTACTTGTGTCAAATTCACGAAGACGAAATCAATTAGGTCGACAATCAAACACACATTACTAAGTGATAAGGATATCAAAATAGAAGTCAACTATCACTTTTATTAAAAATGGTATACTTTTGTTATTTTTAAAGAAAACAATTTAAAGTAATTAGTTAGGAATATGAAAGCCATAGTGTCCGTCTAAAGGTGGTATCGTTAATTATCTGAGTTGAATATCTTGGTAAATTGTCATCGTCTACTCATTCAAGCCCCTGAATCGAATACAATCAAATAATTCAGTTAAAATTTTATTTCATCGTTTATGAATTATCCCTAGATATCATATAACTAGAAGTGGTAAGAGTTCATGTTCTCGCTTAATGTAATTCACTTGCAAAAAGTATATATTCTGTTTGAGCCCAAATGATTTTATGAACGACCGCATTCAAGAAATGTTTTATACATATGTACCTTTATTTCATTTACTGTATGCAGTAAGTGTTCCGAAAGGCAGAAGTAGGAAGGGAACATCTAGAGCTTGTACGAGGTTGGCAAACAAACGGAATTAACTCATGGTAACTGAAACATCTTGGTTTCAAACTAGTAACATCTTTTCGCTCTAGAATTAAGCGAGTGATGTGTGAACACATCCTAAAATTGGGTCTTATGACAGAGAACTCCACCACATAGATTGAACTGTTAGGTTAAATGTTTGACAGGGATCCTCCAAGAGAACTGTTTGCACAGTTAGTATAACATACCCGACCCAATTTTTAACTACATGAAATACGGGATGAAATTTTTAAAATAAGACTGAATATTACTATGTTTTATTTTAAACGCGCACTTATTCGCTTTCATGTAGTTTATGTAATTTCCTACTTTTGATTCTACATACCATGGAATCTTGTCGGTGATGAAGGTTCTGGATAGTTTCACTAGTTTGAGGCTGCTTACCTGAAGCTTTCTACATGTTATTAACAAATGCAATTCTTAATGCGACCATTATAAAATCACGTAGTTACATAAACTTGTCAGATTCAACACTCGTTTATTTGCGTAGCCTAGGAAACAGGTAGGAGGGAATGGAAATGTGAAGTCTCGCTATTAACGTGCACCGCATATCAGTATTCATATTTATAACCTCAGAGAAGTGTGTAGAGTAGGTCCTGCTCTTATCATTTTGGAAAATATTTACTAAATATTTATCACTTACAGCGTATCACTTCACTAGTGGTAGTAAATCACCACACGTAAATGTGCTATTCTCAACTTGATTTTTAGTAATAATCATGCCTGCAAAAAATTTGTTTTTCTTTCACTGTGCTATAATGTGAGTGCACAACTAGTATTAGTAAGTGTATAATTACTAACTTCAGCAAATACGAAACAAGCACCATCTTAATCTTCAACTACAAATCCATCCTATAAGTCATTTTTGTGTTATTAGAATTAAAGTTGCATATAAAAACGAAGCGTATGGCAACAAAACGGTGTATTTTAAATATTGTTGTTTACGTTTCAACGGATCACAGTCGGAACATTGAGGAAATGAGTCCAGATGGCGAGTAAATTATCATTTAAATCAGCTACCTATAAAACCATCGCCAAGCTTGAAGCACTTTTCTAACTTCTGGTCGATCTCCAGTGTATACTAGGTTGGGGGGGGGGTCAAATATGACCATCAGGTTATGTGGGACCTAATAGATCATTTAGGAATATAAGAAAAAGCTGTCAGTCGTAAAATAGTTTGAAATTATTTGGGGTGGGGGAATATGGTCGCAGATTTTAACGCTACAACATGAACTTTATATTTGCTTAAAGACGTGAATGATTTCAGACTAGTTTAATTCTACAACTGTATACTCATATAGAAGCTACAATATATAAGTAATGAGAAATCATGGTGATAGACTTCTATAGCTCATTATGGTAAGTGATAAGTAGCTGATACCGACGATACTGTTTCTGGTTGAAAGTCATTTGTAACATTGGTATTGCAACTACAGTTATCAGTAAATTAGAACATTTACAGGTTAAACTTGTAATTTTGTCCTGTATTATCAGTGAGAACACTTAAATAGGGATGTCACATTTTGAGAAACATCTAAAGGTCTGATGTAACTGAATAGATAGGGAGCTGGATAAAACCCAGGGGGACACATTTATCTTGAACGTATAAGGAGATAGACTTATCAAGGGGTTGATAAATTCTTATAAGTTTACGTGCTACATTTCATAACTCCACTGTATTTTAGATTAATTAGAAACAACTGAATTAGTAGTAGGCTTATGAACCACAAAACTAGGTAAGATAATTTTACTATAGATTCATTCAGTTTCACTGTTTTTGTTAACGTTCAGGATGCACAATAGGCACTCGTTAATCGCTAATAGTCCAAGAAATTTGGTCCAGTTGGTTGTAGTTTAAGAATCTATCTCAGCACAGACAGTCACAAACACTGTAGGGTTTACCTTACTTGACATATGAATACTTAAGGTAAATCAATGAAAGAATGAAAAGGTTTGTAAGAAAAGCAAAGCAAACAACAACAAGACACCAAAAGAGATAAGGTAAGGCAGGGATACACTGGACTGGGAGGATACGGTGGTCGATAAGTAGTTATGGATAAACAGGACTGCTATAGCTTATTAGGAATAATTTTAATAATATAGTGCTGAAATTATGTAAACACTACCACATCAACATTATCTTGGTTTTATACTCTTCTTATAAACATCATTTGGAATCCCACCACTTGATTGTCAAGGGACCCAAAAGACAATAAAATGGTCCTGGGGTTCAGATTACGAGTCAGATCATAAGTGTGTATTGATGGACAGCAACAGACTACGTCGAAATGCCTGTCCAGTATTTTCGGTGGTGGTCTAGCTAAAGTCAGTCCATGGTGTAAATTAACAATTAGAAATGATTGTCTGTGCGAATTCCAGGAGAAGTATTACCAAATTATTTATTAGCAAAATAATCCTTACATTCTCAAAAGTATAAGTAAATGCATATGCTTGCTCCTGCCTAACATACTTCCAAAGGTTTTTGTATAAGAAACTCCCAAGCTAATAAAGATTGATGGATTGTCCTGAAAGAAATAATAAATACTAATTGCTTTAATAAGTAATATTCATTGAACATGAACTTTGTAATTTATTTCAGTAACTTGGTGAATATATTGCTCTGAAGATTAAACTAGTTGGGACTGAGTTCGAGTTTTAGTAGGAACACTAATATACTGGAATGAATACACATACTGCCGCAAGATCCGAATTGGCCTGAAAGAGACTTTCGAATTCTGCTGCCAGTCTCCATAAGTATTAAGACGACTTATTTTTTCAACCTTTTCAATTAAGACCTTAGCACTACTAGTTCCATTTGACAAATTTTTGCCTTTAAAACCAAACTATTCACTTGGTTTCATCAGGTTATGTATTTGTGTTTCAACACCTGCTAATTAGACATTAAAGGTAGCATATTTCCCTGGTTAGCTGAAAATAAGTGTTATAAATTCAATAATGTCGTAATGCTAACGGGTGACAGTAACATTTTTACTTAGGAATATAAAAATTAAAAAAAGTCAAAAGTAGGCACAAGCAACTCACATGTACTACTTATCATTAATTGGTACGACAGACAGGTGTATAGTGTGTGCGCGCAAAGCTGAGGAACTGATCAATATTTTCAAAGGAGCCTGTCTGTATCTCGATCACGATACTATATTTAAATGAACCAATCAACTGTAATAACGTTAGTCTATCGACTACTAACGAGTTGAATTTTGTCATGTGATTAGCTGGCAGTATGATTGGCTAAACAGTAAATCAAATTTGGGCTCTAAAATGTGTCTGTCAGACATTTGTAAGCTGTAGTTTTTTTTTTGACGACGGGAACTGCGCTTAGTGTGAGAGAGGTTCTGATTCTAGGTTTGGGATTTGTGTTCTGTTGTGAAAACGTCCGTAGCGCGAGTAAATAAAGATTTTCATACGCTACCTATTTCAAGTCCATTCATGGTCTTCAGTGTAAAATTTGTTTGGTAATCGAATTGCAGTGATGTGTGAAGATTGGTATTAAGTTTTACCTGATTGAATTCGTCACAGATTGATGTTTATGGAGTATCATTGAAAACCAGGGAGTACTGGGCAGTTGTTTCGTCCTAGTACAGGACTCCCCAGCAGTGCACACTCTAGATTCCGCCCCAGAAGCTCCAGGTTGATAACCACCTAACCCTTTGCACCACTAGGCTGGTCAGCATCTAGTGGTGGAATTCACACTCATCAATTTGTGATTGGTGGAGTCCGGACTTTTCAGGAGTGAGACAGTTACCACCGACGACAATGGATGGTCGTCGTGCCATATCACAAATTGATGGAAGTGGAGATTCTACCGGTAGATGCGGGCCGGCCCAGTGGTGTAGAGGGTTAGGCGTTTATAAACTTGAAGCCTCTGGAGCGGAATCTAGTGTGCGCACTGCTGAGGAGTTTCATACTAAGATGAGACGGCCGCCCTGTGCTCCATAGTTTTCAATTATGCCCTATTCACGTCAATCTGTGACGAATCCAATCGGCTGAAACCTACTTGGTAATCAAAGTTAGTTTGGTTTCGCCGTCTAAAGTGGTTTTGCTCCATACATAGCTATTAAAGTCCCAAAGTGATTTATAGCCTGAACGGTGACAGGATCTATATGATTCGTCGCTTCATCGAACATCTGCACTCATATATACGACTAGTTCCATTACAGTTAACGAGTATTCCCCCTAGATATAATGTGATCCAAATGCTTACTTCTGTAGTTTGGCATATTATCTTGCAACCACAGGCGAGCTAACTGAATGCTAGATTGATCAAACTTAAACTAGGACCTATTTTTAAGTGAAACGTTGTGCCATTATTAGATGAGAAATGGTAGATAAATGATGCACATTTAGTTTGATTGCGGTGTCGGTGTAGAATATTCTATGGGATCCTTATATCATGTACGAATGTTAGTGTGAGTTTTGTTATTTTTACAAAACCAGCGGTCACATGTGATGAAACTAAATTAGACTTCCGGGAAAACAAAGAAATTTTGACTAGTCTTATTTCATGTGTTCTGGATTTGAATTCTTTTATACATGAATGATGTTTGACTCAGACTAACGATGAACCAATCAGTAATAATTGAGATCTTACCAAGGACGGTAAACTGTAATGAACTCTGTTCATCATGACGTATCCTACATTTTACTGTAAAATGGGTCGACTTTGGTGAGCAAGAAGGAAGTTGAAGGAAACAATTCTTCCTCATTGTATTTAACATTTTAGTTATAGTAGCTTAATGCTTTGATATTGAAATGATAGTAGATACTTATAGCCCACGTTGTGAATGTTTATTTAGCTTTACGGCTACCATTCATGTGTCTTCAACTTCATAAAGACAGAGGATATAATCTTTGAATGTTCAGTTCAACATAACAAAAATCAAAACCGGTCCATTTTGAAGAATTTAGATACTACAATCAGAAGAGGAATCTTCACATCATGTTGCCTAGATCAACAAAATTTCCATGGTTAAACACCTATTGGTTTTGGATGATTGGACACCATCGGTAAAAATATGTAGGCCAAACACTCTGCAAAAACTTCTGATGTGACAGCGCGTATGTTACAGAACGTAGCATCATTCTATTGAGTCACTGACTTCTTTTCTGAGCCATGCTGGTAGATGCAGACTACCTGATTTGGGTCTGCGTGAATGCCGTAACTGATGGCTAGAAACTCTGAGTGACATGACTCGGAGTCTGTAGCAATGGTAAAGTTGCATTCATTCTTTGTCCTCCCATAAATCGTGAGCTTACAATTATTTCATACCTTTCTTTCCACGAACTAACTCTTCCTTCTTGGATCATATTCTATGTGTCCACTCTCTTACTATTATTACTATTGAAGTAACTACCCGCTTGGTGTTAATCTTGTGGTGCTGCTGAGGTGTGGCAACTTGGGCCGATAAACACATGCACTAGGTTCTATATTGTATATATATATATATATATATATATATATATATATATATATATATATATATATATATATATATAGGCATAATAATAGAACAATGTTTTGTACTAAACTATTAGTCCTCGATATATTACAAAATTCATATAAAAGCAATACCAATATAAATACAATAACGGCAACTAATTTATGAAAACATGTACTAATAAACTTACCCCATTCAATTCTTAGGTAGTTTCAAATTATATTATTAGTACTTGGAATTGTCTATCCATATTATGTTTATACATAAATATCCTCTCAAAACACAAGCTGCCGAACACCAAACGGGTGAGTGCTGTGCGAATTGTGAATCCTCTTGATCTGTCCTTTACTTGCTTTGCTTCAGTCTGAGAACAGCCAATCATAAAAATGTATAAATCAAGGTCAATACAAGATGAATCAGCAAGTGTTTAACATAAAATATTTGTCTGTAATTAGGTCAACCTAACAAATCATCGAAATCCAGGGTTATAAATTATGCTTGTCTGATGTTTGATTAATTGCCCGAAGACTAGGCTAAATGTAATCAAGTGACATGCTCTCTACTTTATTTGTATGTGTAAATTGAATTTATATCGAAATAGTAGGAAGGGCTAATTTGCTTATTATTACTAGTTCTAATTGTATTATTTTGTAATGTTCACACTTTCTTATGTTAACAACAATCATGTTGAACATGTTGATTTTAGAATGTTATGCAACATACAGCAACGATGTGTAGAAGTGGTATGTCATGTACATATGATAAATTTTCCATTTAGTTATATACATATAAACTGTAAGAATATCTGTTCGAATCTGGATAATAAAACTTAAAGACAATCCTAATCTTCTGAATAGCTAATTAGTCGACGATTAATAACTTGACGATGACAAAATACAACTACAGAACCAAACACCAAGAAATATTATAACCAATGGCATATACAAGAACTATTTTACATTTATCCACGTATTCTTCTTTTTCCATTACTTCCCCTCCCCCCCCCCCAAGTAACTGTCCATGAACCTGATTACCATAGTTCCAGTACATTCATATTTACTTTACTGCCTTTTAATGCACGGATCAAATTGAGACTGGCAGACGTAACGTAGATTTTTTATTCGGCTAGTAACTACCACTATGAGGATTATATATTATTAGAGCTCTTCTTAACTAACATAAACCTTTGATGTACCATAATATTATTGTATGCTACAGTAACAATTCGATTAAGTCTGTCAACTAGTCAGTTTCACATATGAAAATATTTTTTTGTCGAAAGAATCATAAAGTGATAAAGATAATTAAGTTACATTAATGATGGTGATTTATGACGATCGTTCATTTTAAAGTTGATTTCCATCAGGGACTAACACTAGCTGCAAATCTGTTGGCAACCACAATGCATTGGACAATTATTTCCCTAGTTAGTTTATGACTTTTAAATCTACATTTTAAAGTAGCTTAAAACGTAATGGATAATCTCTAAGTTATAATTCATATTACGAATTAAAAGAATCGAAGCCAATTATAAAACCGCTTACGAAGGTTGAGATTTTGATTGAAGTGTAAAAATATAGAAGTCATTAGCTTAGTGACAATATCTCAGAATGTGAGGCCGAATGACGCTACTTTGAATAACATAGAAATCGTTGGTCCTTTCAAAATTCCACTTACATCTAGCCAACTAATTCTATCGACTCCTGTTTACCAACATGAATTACGTCATATGTATTTCAAATAAATTCGATTTATTGCTTTTACTCACAATTTGATTCATTAGCTGAAGTACTTATTTTAATAAAACATTTATCAGTTCTTTGAAGTCTGTTAATCTAAAATATAGGTCTTATGCTTGCGTACTGATGCATTTTGTCAAGTAATACAATACTAGCATACTTTCGTCGCATGAATGAATACATTTTTAAAATGTTGACGATAATTAGCTTCTCATGACATCGATAAGTACTGGTCTTAAAACAAAAATCTCTGAAGGGTTTCATCTTTCATTAATTTATTAGTGTTATGTCCGGTTAAGTTACAGTCACGATAGTTATGGTGGGTCATCCAGTTAGTTTGAGTAAAACCAAGATCATATGAAATAAGTATGCTTACAACTCAAGCGAATATATATATATATATATATATATATATATATATATATATATATATATATATATATATATATATATATACTGTATGCTAATAACACTCCAAATAAATGCTTTTGTGACCCAGTAGAGTTAATCTATTACTCTACTTGGAAGTTTAAATCTTGATTGAAATCTGAGTATTATCATTTAAAGTACAATCAAATACTTAATAAATGACCAATGAAAATATCCTTGATAGTACAGTGAGTATGAATATATCATAGATGTCATACAGTTCACAACAGTAAGATATCCCTCTTATCGATTTTGAGTATCAGATACATTAAACCTAATCCTTAGCTAAATCCCAATATCATAGTCTAAATGGCAAACTGGTCATATCTACATATGATACTACTCAAAACCAACTATAATATTTACATGTGAGCGTCTAATTTAATATATTTCCTTGCTAGTCATGAAGCACTTAGATTTATGCAATTTGAAAGTCAAATAGTGGAACGCCTTAGTTACTATTTATCAGATCTTAAGATTTTTATTGTTTATAGTTGATAACTGTTCGTCGCTCCCTAAAACGCTTTATTAATTGTATTAATAAAAACCAGTAACCAGTTTTATTTTCCCTAGAATGCTTTTAGGTTTTCATACATATTCATATATTTAACAATTTATTATATTAAATAAACTATTAAGCATTAATTAAAATATCCATATCTAACGTTAATTTGCGTATTAGGTTGTTTAGATGGTCTAATTAAATTTGCTGATTTGTTTGAGCTACTTACAAAGTACAAGTAGTGTGAAACAGATGTTATTTTGAAGTCAGTGTCAAGTGGAATAACTGTGTTATTGAACATGAGTGTCATTTGCAGTTACCAGAAATGTGTATTGATTAGAAAATCTCGAAAATAAATAGTTTTGTAAGGATTCAGAATTAATTTTGGCCATTTTGAACTTAATAGACACTGCTAGTTAAAGGCGTTTAGTCAAGCATCACAGAACGCAGATTGAAATTGCAACTGCATGGTCCAACTAAATGCTTGCCCAAATGGGAAACTGCCGAATAAAGAAGTTGTCATGTTCAAGTGGTTCAAGTTTCTCGATATTCTTTGCTTCTCCAAGTAGGCTTTGAATGTTTTTTTCTCCTGATTCAATTGGAAGGTTGATGTGATTGAACCAACATACAGGAGTTTAGAATACTTAATGGTTCGTATCTTCGATCGAAGGTGTGTGTGAATGTGCATACTGGTACTTCGCACAAATTTAGAAGATTCTTTGTTTGCGAATGGTTATCGAGAACACCTTTATCAAATCAATTAATAGTGTCACCAGAATTATATTCCAGTATGTCGTTATCGGGTAGCAATCCACCATGTGGCTTCACGATATTTAATAGCTATCCTAAAAGGACCTTATAAGATTCCTGTTAAAAAGGTAAACAAGTTACCGAGGACCTCAACTTTAAGATAATCACCAAGGAAACATTATTAATTGCACTAATGACTTAAATTAACTTATTGCAGTAATCAAAGTATATTTACAGGAAGTTGTATGTTAATATTGAGGTAAATATTTTCTTAAAATTGACGTTTATCGAGTGTTACTCCATATCACCGAATTTCAAATCTTTTTGCTAAGCAGGCCAAATCCCATCAAAATATAAAGATGAAAACCTTCTGTATGTACTATAAGTCTCAGTTAATCTGGGCTGTTTTATTTGAAAAATTTTTTGTTTTATATTATGCTTAGTTGATAACTCACTGGGTAATTTATATATCCCGAACTATCAACAGCACGAAGCTTAATTACATTATTACTATCACAACAGCGCAATACGTCTATGCTCTTAATACATTTCAAAATAACAAGGGGTGTTTCATCAACAATAATGGAATGAGCAAAACATGTTTTCGAAACCAGTGTCTTGTAATAGTGCTGAGTTCTTATGTTAGAAGATAAGTAAGTTCAACTACACTTATTACATATTTTATGTACATTCAAATCCTCCTAAATTGTGTTAACACATAAAACTATGCAAACGACAACAACAGTTTAATGCTTATACACAAGAGTAATTAATTCGATATTTGAAATTGTCTCATAAAAATAAAACCTTCAAACACTGATACTACAAGCTCATTAGGCTTTCATCTGCAGGCTAATGGCATACACCACATCAATGTTGTTTAAATGCATCAATAATTTCGTTTTACTTCTTCTGGCTCGCTCCTTGTTTTTAATCACGTCTGTCTAGTTGACGTTGTAAACTAAAACTTGCTTCCTGTTATAGTCATATCGAGCGGAGTAATTCTGTGTTGTGTTGTCACTGTTTGCCAAACCTGCGTCATGTAATTCGTTTCATCATAGTGGTTCAACTGAGTACCAAAATCCAGGTATATTGCATTGTGGTCATGCTGGGAAACAACTTTCTGATTTGAATCCTGGTGTCATTCTACATAAGCTTTACCCATACAAATTTAGATTTGTTTAATGAACGTTTGTTAAATGTTTGTAATTCTTTATCAACGCGTAACACCAGGTGCTATCCTACGGTCATCACATAGTCATTTGGATGAAATTGTCTGGTAGGGAAATGAAGTAAACAGTCACTAGTTAAATATAAATGTGCCTTTTAAAATTTATAATGACACTCTGAATATCCATAGTAGCATTGAAAGGTACATTAGGTAGACTACTAGTTCAGGCGTCATTACGCCTTTCACTTTAGTCATTTAGATGATAACCATGTTACCTGTAAAATGCATATGACGTCTTTCGACGTCGTGATACCTGAGTGTTAAACACCCTTCCTAATTATTACGGTATATGTGGGAGCCCGTTGACTTGTTACCTTAGATACCTAGAAATTAAAGAATTGTAGTTACAATAGCAGCGGCCCGATGTGTATGATCCAATTTGTGTGGAAAAATCCTTACCATATACTTCCATTTTAAGAAGGACCTTTCATGGTTCTACTTATTATCCGTTTATTGTTTTCGTTACACTAATGAGTATTGTTTAAATTTATCTTTGACTCAGACAAGATTATTTCCACTTATTCGGTGACAGTTCTTAATTCTTCACCCATACATTTGGTATTATATTAACTTTGATTGCGTTTACTTGTTTGTTTTATTCAACGATGAAATCCCGATTGAGGCTGTATTGAAATCAACTTTGTTATGACGCTAACTCTTATGTTTTCCCAGTCAGATCAGACAAAATACGCGTGAGTTCCTATAGGCTTAATACGGTTCGTGTTACGATCTCTAGGGTAGCCGAATTATATGCCTGATCGCTCCAATTCTCGATATGATTAACTGCGAACGCTAACTCACATACTTATACTTCTGTAGAATACCACAACTTGTTCTTCCCAACCCGCAGCTATTGTAAAAGACTAGATTTGTAGGAAAGATTTGTATTGTGGAGTAAAACGGAGATGAGACTGGCGAACAACGTCCACATAAAATGCATCGTTTTTTTTTTGTATCAATTAATTTACAGTGACTATTCATCGAGTGAAATCATCAACATTTTGCAAATACAATTGAATGTTATCAGGAGTAGGACTCGCATTAAATTTAAATTAATGTAATGAAAGTTTACAAATCAAGCTTACAAACAATCAATGCAACTTCTTTCGCTTGATTTAATTAACTATTGTATTTTCACGGGGGGGGGATTATGAATCCCCAACAAACTTGTTTACTGCTTGGTATCTAACCGTTTTATCTGTTCGAATGACTATCGTCAGAAGTACTTTCCTGGATTGATAGGAACACTTTATTTCGTCAAGTAATCAATATTATAGTTTTAATTGTCTATTGCTTTCACATATTGATTGCATTGATTGTTTGGGACATTGCTGTTGACTGTAGAGTATACTCTTAATGTCGAGATTTGTAAAGTTTCTATTTATGTTATACGTCAATATGAAAACATAGTTATCTCAAATAGTCTGTGCTTATTCAGCTTTGGCTCGCTATTGAACAGAACGATGTACATTCACGGAGAGCAACAGTGACCATAGAGGTGATCTTGCAGCCAGACATTGGTGGCGACTACTGTGACTATTAACCAGGGTAGTTGACTACTCCACATTTATGACAGGATCCCTAGGATTCATTACCTCTTTATCGCGTTATAAATCGATTGTACAAATCGCCGAAATTCCTTTGGCTGTATAGTGCACATGAACTGTTGACGTTTATATACTAAAATGGAGTTTTTTTAATGTACAATACTATATTTGTACAAATAGACTATGTTATTGTTTATAATATTGTAAAATGGTGTACATTTCAGAAACCTATCATCCTTATACAAAAGGAAGTTACCTCTAAAGCGTCGTGTGACTTTTGTTTTCGCATTTATTACTAAGACTAATAATGTGGAACAACATTACTTCTTCATACATTTCACACAACAACCGCCCTAATTCAAAATCTGGGGGCTCGTCGACGTTGCTTCCCACCAGAGGGACCTGCCATTTATATGCAGGAATTTAAAGTTTTGTTGTATTTCGGGATTATTAGATCATTAAACAATCCGTGGGAGGGGTCACATTTGGATTAGTAGCCAAGAAGGCTTATGACTCGCATCTATGCGTTGACAATCGAGGTATGAATGCCATTAATATGCTCAACTACTGTAATATTTTTACGTTTGCTAAAGTATTTGGGCTCAGTCTCGATAGTTGTCGACCTTTATGTGCCCAGCCGCCAGTGAAATTTAATGCCGTTTGACGATAATACAAGTGTATCAGTAAATAATCCCCAAAATAAATAGTTACATAAGTCCTCGACATTGATGCTAACCATATTTGCTTTAGCGGACACGACTAGTTGAGGGCGCTCGGTCACGCATCATCACCAGATCACGTCACGCCGTACTGTGGAAAGCAACTCTCTCTCTAGTTTGCCAGCCTAGACGTTGCTTTCTATTGCCGCTCTATTCACAACCAAATATAAGTTCTTTTCCACCCTTCGTGCCTTCTGATTTATTCTCATTCGTAAGAGTGGGTCCAATCGTTAGCAGTTGCCCTGATAATACCGCAAACGTAACTTGGTCATATATCAGGTGCACTTCATTAGTGAGCATGACGTGATCTGGACACGTACATAACTGTGAGTTCGTTCCTGTTTATAGTTTTTAACAGTATTTTTGGTGTGATTATTATTTTTGTTTGAACATTTTCACTGCATTTATTTTTGTGTTTGCATATATTGCATATATATGATGACTGATCAGACTCATAAGTTCATTAAGATTAAAACTCCCACACCCCCAAACTTTCAGCTCATTCCGTTTTGGACAGAAAACATAGAAGCTTGGTTCTGCTACGCAGAAGCCGAGTTTCGAGACCACGGCATGACAGACTCACGTGTTCAATTCCTTGCCGCTGTAAGGTCACTTTCGTATGAATTGAACAGGTACGTCACCCCCCTTTTTTTTCCAGCCCTGACTGCCTAGAACCTTATGACCAGCTCAAAAGATCAATTCTCAAACGCGGTGACTTATCTGACAGACAGCATTATGATGAGTTGTTTCACACCATTGAGCTAGGTAGCAGTTCAGCGACGGAAATGTTGTCGCGCATGCGAGAAGTGATTGGTCAACGCACTTTCGACGAGGGTCTTTTTCGTTAACTCTTCTTAACAAACTGCCATAACAAGTACAAGCAGTTCTGGTAACGTTTAATAATAACCCAATAGATGAACTGGCTTCATCTGCTGATCGAATTCTGGAGATCACCAGAAATCGCGACAATGAGGTTTATTCCGTTACTGAAAAACCTCATGCCACCGAAAATGACGTGACGAAATTGTGTAATGCTTTTTCTCGTTTTCTTGACCTGAAGAGAAGACACCGACCGAACAATTCTCGTCGACGAAGTACATCACGGAGAAGATCGTCGTCTCGACTTCGACGAAGCGGAAACTCACATTGATGTTGGTACCACAACACCTGTGGCAATGATTCCAAGAAATGTAGAAACCCCTGTTGTTTTCCTAGACAAAAACCCACTGTCGGGAAACTATCCCGCCGACACGCGTTAGCGGCAACCGTAGCCGGTGGAAACAGCCGCCTATTATTTATCACTGACGTGATAACGAAGGTTCGCTACCTCGTCAACACTGGCGCAGAAGTTAGCGTCCTTCCTGCAGCTCCATCTGATCACCACCATAAAGCTGCATTCGATCTACAGGCAGCCGATGGAAAACACATAGCTACGTATGGTAAGCGATATGTCTACTTAAACGTGGGTTTACGAAAACCCATACACTGGATTTTCACTATCGCCGATATGAAAATACCTATCATAAGCATAGATTTACTGAGCCACCACAACTTGCTTGTGGACCCTAGTAAAAAGAGACTAGTGGATAGTAACACAAATCTATACGTTCGTGGAACCGCGGCTACAGGTTGAAGCTTATGTCCTCTTCGTTTCAAACATTTAATTAACCCTTATTTTCAGCCGATACTCGACAAGTATTCAGATTTGAATAAGGCAACATCGAAATTATCATGTGTAACCAGCAATGTTACACATCACATCACGACTACAAGTCAATCTGTATTCTCCAAAGTGCGCCGACTCGCACCCGAAAAACTAAGGATAACGAAAAACGAATTCGATCAAATGATTGACCTGGGAATAATACGCCCATCCTTTAGCCCATGGTCATCTCCATTACATATGGTATCGAAGAAAGATAGCAATGATTGGCGTCTCACTGGTAATTACCGACGTCTCAACGCCCAAACTACGCCCGATCGTTACCCGTTACCACACATCCACGATTTAACGGCCACCCCGAAAGGGATGACAATATTTTCAAAAACTGACTTGGTAAAGGCGTACAACCAAATACCGATATCTGAAAATGGCATACCCAAAACCGCCATTGCAACCCCTTTTGGCCTTTACGAATTCTTTCGAATGCCTTTCGGGTTGAGAAATGCAGCACAAACACTTCAGCGTTTTATCTATGACGTGTTCCGCGGGCTTGACTATGTCCATGCATACGTCGACGACTGCTTGATAGTGAGCCCAGACGAGGTATACACATATGGAACATTTACACAGTCTTTAGAAGACTACAACAATATGGAGTTACCATAAACATACAGAAATGCCAAATCGGAACAACCTCGTTGGACTTCCTGGGACATACTATTGATGCTAATGGCATACAACCTCAAAAACAAAAGGTGGCGGCTATTCTGGAGTACCCGGAACCAACCACTATCAAGCAGTTGCGAGCTTTCAATGGATTGGCAAATTTTTACAGACGATTTATACCGAACTGTGCATCTATCATGAAACCACTAACGGATCAGCTTCGTGGAAATAAAAAAGTGGTCACAATGGATGCAGATTCAAAGAAAGCCTTTACTGCGACTAAAGAGGCAATAGCCAATGTGACTATGCTGGCACATCACAATGCCGAAGCCCCTGTCAGCATCGCGGTTGATGCATCTGACTCAGCGATTGGCGCAGTTCTGCAACAATGGACTGACCAAACTTGGCAACCGTTAGCATTCTTCTCAAGACGACTAAACGATACCGAATCGAGATACAGCACTTTTGGTCGTGAACTGCTAGCCATGTACTGTGCTGTACGACATTTTCAACATTCCATTAAAGTCCGGGAATTTACAATATTCACCGACCATAAACCACTGACGTTTTCTATGAAGTCATCTTCAGATAAGTACTCGCCGCGAGAGTCGCGTCATCTAGACTACATTTCCCAGTTTTCTACTGATATACGACATATATCTGGAGCTAACAATGTAGTTACCGGCGCCTTATCACGAATACATGCCTTGAATCGTATCCAGGGAATCGACCTTGTTGAACTAGCTCGACTTCAAAACAAAGACAATAGTCCTAATCACGAGTTATCCACAACAACGCTCAAACTTCAAACAAAGACGATCGGAAAGGGTAAGAAAACTTTAATTTGTGATTCTTCTACAGGTACACCCTGTCCAATCGTTCCCAAGAGTTATCGACGAATTATCTTTGACACATTGCATAACCTCTCTCATCCTAATGTTCGTGCTACGTCTGAACTGATTGCTCAGAGATTCTGCTGGCCGAGGATGAATAAAGACATCAAAGAATGGGCACGATCCTGTGTGGCCTGCCAAAAGAACAAAGTAATTCAGCACAACAAATGTCCTCTTGGCACTTTCCCAACTCCCGACTCTTGATTCGACTACGTCCACCTTGATTTGGTAGGACCCTTACCAGAATCAAATGGATTTTCTTATCTTTTGACATGAGTGAACCGTTTTACACGCTGGCCAGAAGCGATTCCACTGACAGACATCGCTAGTAAAACGATTGATCGCGCTTTCGTTGAACGGTGGATAGCGAATTTTGGTTGTCCATCTACAATAACGACAGACCGTGGACGTCAGTTTGAATCTGCATTGTTCCACTCTCTGACAAAACTTCTTGGAGCAACGCACTTCCGAACAACTGCCTACCACCCACAATCTAACGGGTTGGTAGAAAGATTTCATCGACAGCTGAAAGCATCACTTTCAGCTACAAACATCACGCAGTGGACAGAGGCTTTGCCATTAGTCTTACGGGGAATTCGATGCATTGTAAAAGAAGATGTCAGGTGCAATGTGGCTGAATTAGTTTACGGAACGACTATTCGACTACCAGGTGAGTTTGTGAAATCGTTTCCACCTCAACAAACCTAGACATCAATTATTGTGTGAACCGGCTTACAAATGCTATGCGTTCAGTTAAGCCAGTCCAGACTCGACAACAATCGACAGACACTTTTATCCAACCCGCCTTAAAATATAGTACACAGGTTTTCGTACGTCGTGATGCTCTACGCCAACCTCTTGACGCGGCTTGCGAAGAACCATACAAGGTCTTGAAACGGGAAACAAAGTACGATACGATCGGCAAGAATGACCACGAGGAGAGCGTCAGCATTGACCGCCTCAAAGCGGCCTGTCTAGAAGGTAAACCTTTCGATGTCGAACTCGCCACAACACCGAAACTTGACATGAACGAAGTTGCCACGTCTCAATCAACAACCAACAAGCAAGTGGAAATTTCGGAGAGCTCCATAACGCCGAGAGCTACACGTTCTGGTAGAAACGTACGATTTCCAGAACACTTTCTTTTTTTAGAATTCCAGGCCGTCTGGAAACGAACAGAAGAAAGCAGAAGAGAACGATTATATTTTGTACAAATGTTTCATGTAATGATACCCTAGCATAAGCACTGACGCCCAGAAGCTGCACAACATCGCAAGCTATCAAAGGAACGTTTACCAATGTCTAACTCATTGGGTTTAATCCTTTGGCTGGCACGGCATAGGGTCTTCACGAACCCATTAGGGGGTAGTGAGCTGTAGCGGTAAATAATCCCCAAAATAAATAGTTACATAAGTCCTCGACATTGATGCTAACCATATTTGCTTTAGCGGACACGACTAGTTGAGGGCGCTCGGTCACGCATCATCACCAGATCACGTCACGCCGTACTGTGGAAAGCAACTCTCTCTCTAGTTTGCCAGCCTAGACGTTGCTTTCTATTGCCGCTCTATTCACAACCAAATATAAGTTCTTTTCCACCCTTCGTGCCTTCTGATTTATTCTCATTCGTAAGAGTGGGTCCAATCGTTAGCAGTTGCCCTGATAATACCGCAAGCGTAACTTAGTCATATACTGTGTGCACTTCACAAGCAATGTACTAAGCATATTTCCTTTGTTTCTAAGACAGATACCTTTTCGTCACACTTTATAAATAGACTATAAATCATAAATATTTACAGCTGACCTTGTATTTGTAAAGTTTTTGAACTTAGAGGCACCAGCTACTTAGCGTTTGACAATTTATTTTGGTATTCTAAAGGCGATGAATTTGACATTGGCTTTAACAGCAGTTATATTTTACTATCAGCAAATCAATCTGAAACTGCTATAAAAAGTAACCTGACGTTATGGATCAGTTTTGACATCAGGACTGTGAGAATAAAGAAATAACTTACCTATTCTAGTGCATCATATTGGATATTGATAATTTTCAGAGAGCCATGTTTAGATAGGGCGTCACTTCACGGTATAAGAAAGTCGGTTGTCGGTATCTTATTTAGTGTTCGGAAACGTACAGATCACCTGTTCTTTTTTTCGTCACTCTCGGTGTGTATATTATTGTAGTTTAATTAATTTACGATGGTAAATTAGTTGGTGCAATGCAAGTCTCTCTTTCGTGTAAATTCTGCGCACTACAGTTTTGGTAGTTCGAATGTTTGACGTCTCCAACATCCAATATCTATTACCAGCTAGGAATATGTCACTTGATTCCTTTGCTTTTGTGTTTTGGTATTTCGCTAAAGATCTTAGTGACACGTACATTACTCACATTTACCAACTGTGCTTATTTTTAGAACCTCCTACCACTGCGTTGTTTTAAAGCCATTGTACCAGACGAATAGTGTGCTTTAGAAATTTAGAGGTTAATGAATATCAAATAGCCAGAAAGTTTACACTTCACTGTTCTCAAATGAGATTTATAATTGTGCAAGTTTTAGACGTATTTGTGAGTCAACGTTTTGTAATTTCTTGTCAAATTCTTCGGCTTTTGTCGCTTCATTATGTCCAATCAGCTCGATTTATATTATTAGTTTGACATTCCTTAAGCTGCTTGTTTTTGAATTTACTGCCCAAAAGTTCATTTTACTTTATTCCTACCTAAGTTAGGATGGAAAACGAACGCGTTTTACATTGTTTTGTGCTTAGGTCATTATAACCACTTAACAAGGACTTTGTAATTTAATGGTTATGTTCCATTAAATATAATCTGTATCTGCCCTCTGGTTTAAAAATATGAGCAGGTCATTAGGCTACTTCTATGATATACTGTTACATTAATTGAAAATAATTACGCGCCTAGTGCTTTAGTTCTCCATCGTCTGAATTGTCAGCGTATCTTCCTGAAATATGACTACATTATTTTCATTTTGACGATTCGTTTATTTTCGAAATGCTATCCATCTATTTGTATTTTAGATTAATTAACCTGGCTCACATTGTAATGTCGTCTAATGTTAATCTGATTAGTCGTCAATGCAAGCGTACATGCGACCGTTACCAGTTTTTCGACCAAAAGATAGCTGTGGAAAAGTTGACTGGTCTCGTTTTAGTTGGAGAGGCGTTCAGCAACAGTAATTCTGAAAATTCAGGTAAACTAGAAACGACCATGTTGACATTTATAGTAGATACATCAATAATAAACTCCCTTGCAAAGAACTATATTTCATCTCTTCAGAAGTTCTACTGTAATATATGTCATGTGAAGATGAATAATGCATTGGATATGGTATCATTCATCTTACACCTATGCTAATTATTATTTTTCCTCTCTAGAGGGAACACTTTAAAAGTGAATGGCATATCTGCAACATGAATCGATCTCTACGTGGTCGTTGTCCACTAGATTTTGATTTATTTAAGACTTTAAGACAAGATGAACAAGAAAATGCTTCAGAAATGCATGAAATAGATCGAATTGATTTACCATCATCATTAATAGAACCAAATGCTGACAATAGTGACTGTGATCAAGATACTTCATCGAACACAGTTACTGTTTCATCACTTACGGCATCGTCACACAAACATATGTTATTCTTCCGAAATTATAATTCAGAAATAATTGGAATAAACCGTTGTGTTCTATTTTCTCGGAAGGTAAACAGTTTTCAATAATGATAATAATGGCATAACATATATTTGTATATCAGACAAACAGACAGTTACAACGTAGAACTTGGTACATGCGTACGTCATTTCAAGTTGCCATGCCTGAATTAGCAGATAAAGATTAAATTGTCGGATCAAATCCCAGAGTAGGGGAGGTAGTAACAGAGTTAGTATTAATGGACCTACCAGACTTGCTTTGCATGGTAGGACCTAAAGGAACAAGCGTTCCAGCCAATATAGCTCGGTTGGGTCATCACGATAGGTAAGCCAGACCACCACGTCAAGGTAGCACCTACGGTCGGGTATGTGTATATGATATATTTTAAATAAATAGCAACCCATCTATTCAACTGCTGCTATTTCTTTTATGTAATCAGTGTTATCAGTAAGAAAACTTTAAATATTATTGAGTCTATCATAGTATTATATGGTTTGCACAGTCTATTTCCTCGTATTATTAATGCACATTAATGATATAATGTACCACCCTTGTCGGTGATCTTCATTTCTTAGTATTCGTAGAAGATTTATTTTCTGAAACAAATGTTAGCAATCACCGCAACATTTTCCAAACCAACCGGTTTTATATATAGAGCTTGGCTCTAAACATTTTAAATGAATCTACCAGGAGTGAAACTACTGAGTATCATTGACTGGTTTAAGTGTAGAGGAATGTTATTGGAATGTTAATACTCAGCTGGCTATCGGTTTCGACAGGCATAAAACCTAGATGTCAGCAAGTCGTTACTACACATCCGACATTTTACTGTTTGTTATATATCTCAAGTAATATCTATTACACTACAGCTAAATACAATTTCTGTGCCACAACTATAAAGTGGATTCAACATTTAGTATTAGATAACTCACTAGTAGGAGTTCACAATGTTTTGGTTTCGTTTTCTTTGTTGTTATTACCCTCAGACTATGCCTGTAACAATGGATGAATTACTGGCATCTGTTTCACGTGTCCGACAAAGTCGACGGTGGGCTATCCTTCTTTATTCTGGCGGTAAATTCGCAGGTGGCATTTTTGATGGGTAAGATAACCTTAACTTAATTTCCAACAAGGAATTTGACAAAACTTTAAGAAGCTTTTACAATTATTATCTCGTATTTATAGTTCTGTTACATTTTTGTTGCGCTAGTTGTGTGAATATATGTTTTCGTTACAATATTGGTATATAATCATCGCTTAGTATTTTTAGTAGCTGATATGACAATATTTATGCTTATAAGGTGTATTTCGTTTTCAGTAAACCAAACAAGACTAATCGAGAGGAAGCACAGTGGATTATTTTGCAGTGTAACTTATTTCTGAGAGTACCGGATATTCGATGAGAACACCACACTTTTATCATCAGTGATACAGTCGTAGTGTAGATTCTGATGCTACAACACGTTTATCTGTGTGATCTACGTGGTCTTAACTACTCAGTTGACATACTAGTGGTCTAATCTAAGTGCGTTATTTTGATCTTACATGCAGCTGGGTTGTTATATTTCTTATCCACCCTAACACAATATATATATATATATATATATATATATATGCCAGTTTTGTGTAGAGAAAACAAGGCGCTTTTTGGTTACACTATTTTATTTTAGTTAATAAATATGGCAGACAGGTCGTAAAGGAAAATTAACTATGGACGACATAAAAACCGTTAAAGATGACGTTTTAACGAGCTGTCATTAATGTTAATTCCTTTGTTACGCTATTGGTAGTGGTCTCTGTTGAGTGATTATAGCGGTTTTGTCGAATACGCTTTTCAAGGTCATAAAAACTCGATTTTATAAACAAATCAGTCTTATCCTTTTTTATTACTTCCCGTCTTTTGCAATACACTTATCATATCTCTGCTTCTATAAACCAAACCATTTTGGTATCTTCATGAGTCAGGTTCTTTAGCTGTCTTGTTTTTTTCACACTCATTCCTTCCTTTCGACACCTCAACTTGATATCGTACTTGTGGAACCTCGATTCCATCGTTAACTTTTTTTCTTGTCATCAACTTTGGGACGTTATATACACGCAGCTGCAAGTGTTTTCCTTAGATCATGTTCATAGGTAATTCTTCCAAATTCAGTTTACCATCCGTACAGTAAGTTGGTAATTGGAAAGTACAAGTAATAACACACGTTTAAAGCTGCCAGTATTACGGGTGGTAGGAGATTGCCATAACTAACAACCTAAATGCCGTAGTCCAGTTAACTGTTGGACAGACTACGTAAATCTATGAAATATTTCCCTCAAATTGTCTATGCTTCAGAACATCACATGTCGCCTAGTGAATTTTTCTGTCACATGTCAGGTTTAAAGTGCTTTTTAAGTTATCTTTCCACATTGTTAGCAACTAGGAAGGGATTACTACCCTCATATCTTTAACACCATTCAAAACCACCTTGTGCACAATAAAATATTTTCTTCTAACTGACTTATTAGCGTCATTCTGAGAAAAGGCAAATTGATTAGACAACTAATTAACGAATCTTACACAATCCAATATTCGTTTATCAGGATTTCTTTATGTCATTATTTCTTTTCTCTTAAAAAGAACAAATGAAATCGTTCATAAAACTTTACATTGTTATACAGTACGTGCTAAACAAGGTGGTGGTCAGTCATCTTATGATTCACAATGTGGTGGTCTTGGTGGAACGAAATCAGCCGGTGCTAATCTTCGACGTCATGGTGAAGCAACTATCCGTAGTGTAAATATTATTATTGTCACTATTATTATGGCTGATACTGTTCTTTGTAGCCGTTTTTTAATGATTATATGATTCTTCATAATTTCGCTTCAATCTGAACTTGTAAAATTCATTATGTAGTGTAGAATAATATGTATTGTCATTATTTACTGTGGAGCGGAAAATGTCTAAAAATTGATTCATATATGATAAGTGTATTGTGATCATTCTGATCCTTTTTATCCGCTCAGTCGATCGTATTCATCCAAGTAAAAATGATGGTGAAACAATGGCTTATTTGTTTAAAGGTTCGACTTATCAGTGTGTTTTTGTTAACTCTAGACAGAAATGCAGTATCACTTCTCACACGAAAGCGTTACTCAAAGCCGAGTGCATTAACCTATACTCGGTTGTTGGGTTTCATTGAAAATGTAAATGATATTAGATTATTAATACTGTTATCATTGATGAGGTTGGACAGTTGTCATATACAACATAGCCACGTGGTTAGAGCTAAAAAATGGGAACGATTATATTCCGACTCATTAATTGTTATTGAGAGTCTAGTTGAGTCACAACGCCTGCGCTTCATAACCACTTAACCAGCTATGCAAGAATATGTATGTATGTATGTATGTATAATCAACATAGAATCTGGTACGTAGGCGCATCAGTCCAAGTTGCTATACCTCTATGGCACCGCAAGATTAACACCACCACCATTAGTAGAAGTTACTTCAATAAAATAAAGTAATAATAGTAACAAAGAGTGTGAACATATAGAATATGGTTCATGAAGCGTAGAAAGAAAGTTATGGAATAATTTAAAGCTCATGATTTCGGGGAGGACAATGAGTGAATACATCTGCGCCATATCACTCAGTGTTTCTAGCTATTGGTTACGGTAATCGCGAGGACCCCATCCAGGTAGTCTGCAGCTACCGATACGACTCAAATAGGCAGGCAATCAGTGACTTCATGGACTGATGCCATGTTGTAGTTTGTCCGCCTCTAACTCTCTTCTATCCTCCTGCTCCTATATCAGCCAACATTGCGCGTCGAGGCAGACGGTGGTTGGGCATACTCAACTCATGTCCCAACCACCTCAGTCGGTGAAGATTCCCAACCTCATCGACTGATTTACCACATTCGCCTAATACCCGCTGTCTAAGCTCGTTATTACTTACTCGGTGATCCCAGCTAATGTGAGCGATGTTCCGTACAGATTGATGGTCAAAAACTAATAACCTTCGAGTGTCATCTACCCTTAATGACCACGTCTCACACCCATAGAGTAAGGCAGAGCGAACTGTTACGCAGTACACTCTTACTTTCATTGAGAGACGAATATCTCGTCTACGCCATAGGTGACGTAAGTTGGCTTTTGCCAACTAACGAGCTTTTTGAATTCGTACTGAGATTTCGTTAGAGACTAACCCATCAGGGCTAATCAGACTTCCAAGATGTGTGAAGTGATCAACGTGCTCAACTGCTTCACTCCCTATATTTAATTCAGATGTTGACGAAAGCGAGTCCTGGAGCAATAGTTTACATTTAGAGGGTGAGAAACGCATTCCGAACATGGTTGTATTGGAACTTATTGCTGTTAAAAGATTGTGCATCTTATCAGCGTCTTCGCCAAACAGGACTATATCGTCAGCATATTCTGAGTCAATAAGTGTATTTCCTGGTAGGAGATCAATTCCTGAAGAGTCAGACGATGAAAGTGTAATTTTCAACAGTATGTCGACTATGAAATTAAACCGAAATGGGGAAAGTGGGCAACCTTGACGGACACCATTTGAGGTTACAAGTTCAGATGACAGTTCGCCATATGCTCTGTTATGAGTAATAGTGTTTGAGTAAAGAGCCTTCATAAGATTTATGTACTTCTGGAGTACGCCTTTCAATGGAAGACATTGCCATAGAACTTCACGGTCTACAGAATTAAATGCCGCCCTCAAGTCTAGAAGAACCACCGAAAGTATGTCTGTTCTAAAACCTGACGAATGGTGAATATCTAGTCTATGCAACCGCGACCAGGTCTGAAACCAGCCTAATTTTCTTGTATTTGTAGATCGTGAGTTGCAGTTAAGCGTCTGATAATTATAGAAGCTAGTATTTTAGACACTATATTAGTCAGACTAATTCCTCTATGGTTATGCAAGAATAGGAAGACTAAGAGTATGTAAGAGGCTTTATGTCAGATCAAATCAAAATTTACATGACGGTAACCCAAATATAGACATGTACGCAGTTACTATAATGACTAATATAGTTGACTTACTCTTGGCAGCATGTCCACGTTTACATTTCCTGTTTATCATATCCCCGTAGGAACTTCCGGCTTATAATTAATCTAAGAATTCGTGTTCACTCTGAGGCCTGAAAGTCCTAGTCTCTATCCTATGCTAAGGTCGTAAATGGGAAGTACTGAGGACTAGCCACAAACTAAAAGGGATATCTATCCTCTGGTTTTCAATGGTTTTTCAATTGGTTTTAATCCATGATGGCTGAAGAATTTTTGGAAATTTCAATTACAGTTGGGAAGTAAATAAATTGGAAGCCATAATCTATCAAATATTTAGAAGCTATCGAATTCGATGGCATAGACCTTAAGCTATATGATGTAAAATGTTGGGGGAAG
The DNA here is from genome assembly GCA_034768735.1 of Schistosoma mekongi. NCBI lineage: Eukaryota > Metazoa > Platyhelminthes > Trematoda > Strigeidida > Schistosomatidae > Schistosoma > Schistosoma mekongi. The sequence continues at coordinate 10,851,789 of CM068312.1, read as the reverse complement.
CTCATAGTACATGATATCAATCTTGGTCTTATATATTTGATTGGTAATTGATTATTCATGAGTCCAGTACATTTAAGCATTCTAGGGTGTTATAGTAAGAAATTAACAAAATTATTGGTACCATTTGTAATGAAATATTCTACTTGCTTGAGGATTTACTGCAACTATTTAAAGTATCTGTAAAATCTGGCAAGATAGGTTAATGCCATCAGTGACAACAAAGGAAATGGGTGAAATAAGCGTATCATAGAGCTAAGACTCCAAGGGTATTCGATGTTTTATTGATGTACTAGTTAGCTTGCGTAAGTTAATATGTTGAAAGATTCGGAGAAAAGTTATGAATCTCTGGTTTGTTCAGTTTAATTTATTTAAAGATAGCTAACATAACAGATTAACTTTTAGTTAGACAGATAACCGTTTAAAATCAGGGAGCACTAAACAGCGTATAACCTTTAGACTAGACTAGCGAATGCTTGTTGAATGAAAATTTAGTTCTTCCGATTAATTGGATGGTTTAATCTCTGACTAATTATATTTCTTATGAAAAAAGTTTTCTTCTTTTCAATCTTATTTACAGGAAATAAGTGATCTGTTACATAATAAATGGCGTGTACTATTACAATCCTGCCAACTGATATTTCTGTGGTCACCTAAAGTACATCGGGGTATATTTTTTAATCCACCTGTATTATCCACTTCTGCATCGTCTAGTAACAAATTTATCAGTGATAATTTAAACATATCAACTGATTATTCTTCAGTTAATCCTAGTTCTCAGTTTCCTTCATCTCTCGTCCCAGATTCATTTGCTTCACAGGCTTGTGATTGTCGACTTGGCATGACAGTCGATGATCCAAGATTACGTAGGATACCTTGTCGCAGTAAACGTATCACGTATTTACATGTTAAAGAATTACATAAAGAATTATCAACTTTTGATGTCTATGGTATGTTGCGTCAGAGAATCGTTTCTTTTTCTTACCTGGTTGTATTTTATCAATGTTTAGTACCTCGCATCACAAGTTTACTAGATCAGATTAATCCCTATATGGGTTAATGCATTAATTTGTATTCGATTTCTTTCATATCAATGTAAACGATAATAGGGACGGATTAGCAACTGATTACGCAAGTTGACAACAGGTTTAGTTACCACTCTAGAATTTTACTCCACATCGAGTCACGAAGTATCATAAGACAATGTCTGCCTTGTGACTATGGCGAGTCAATCTTTAAGAAAAACACCACTCTTTATGTACATTTTTAAGTGATGTAAGAATGGAAAAAGCGATTGTTTCAGCACCAGAATAAGTTGTCCAATAAAGTTGTTTCAACTAAGTAGCAGGATAATTTCTACCTTACTGATTAATTACCTTAATCGTTGATTTTTACTTTAGCCACTTCCTTTAACATACTAACAGTTTAATTTTGCTTTGCGCTGATGTCTGTGATTGGATTCAGTGCATGTATTTCATTCCTTTTCGCGATTGGTCAGCTGAATATTTACAAATCATAGTGATTAGATTTGAGTTAGGTTTCAGACATAATATTCATCGAATGAAATATCAGAACATTTGTCATTGGGATATCCAGTTATAATGACTACCAATTGTGCTGTTCAATATAATATGAATTAGATATTCAGGAATAATGCTTGTTGTTATACAATAAAAAATACTCGTAATTGTCAATTGAAATGCATTAATTTGAACTTTCACTCTGTAAATATCTTTCAGCCCATTTTATGTGAATCTCTGTCATATATTGTTGTCTGAGATTATGCAATTCAAAACAAAAACCGGATAGTTACCTCAATAACTTTCAACCAAACTTGTTCTGCTCTCCTGATTTACTCTTTATCAATACATCAATAGATGATAAAAAAACCGAAGTTTTATCATTTCAGCCAACAACAGTTTACTGAAAAGCATATACTTGTGTATTTATAGGATTTTTCACGTATACTTTAGAATCAACTGTTAAGCTAATTAGCGTATTTCGCAGCAGCTCCAGTGACCACCAGTAGTAATAGCTTGGTGATTAGAATAATTAGGTGTCAATTTGTTGGTTACAAGTTCAAATCCCGCTCTATTTGTCTTTGTTTGAATAGCCAGCCGGTTAATTTTTGAAATTAACTTTCTTATTTTAGCATAAACTGGAAAGGATGAATAACGTAACTTTCTGACTATTACTACTCCGTTTTCACCCTATTATCTTATCCTTCTACTTTGTTTTGTACATAGATCCTGATGCCAATCTGGAATTTCTCAGCAAATCCGGTAGAAATCAATGGCGAAAATTATCTGAAAGCGGTGATGAAACCTTATTAGAAACCAAAAGTGGTCGATTAATTTATGGTAACGTTTTTTCATTGTAGATACTGGTGTTAATGAGCAAATATTTATCAGACATGGCTACTCGATACTTAAGACTTTAAGTACAGCATGCTTTCGTACCAGTTTAAGACAGTTCGTAGATTAAGTGGTTTTTTTGGTGTTCTTCATGTCAGCTTTCTAATTCGTTTTCTTATGGATACAGTAAACGTACATGGTCAAGTGATTTAGATCCATACATAAGTCCAACTGTTCGCTCTTGTTAAAACTTACAGTTTTCCTGAATCTCACCATTTCTCTTCAGTTTTACATTTAGGGGGATACCTTTAGAAACTACTCGGTGGTGATATCATGAATCTGCTACCTGGAAAAAGACGTCTTTGCTTTAATTACATGAATAATATTGTTTTACTGTACAACGTTAAATAGTTTATCCAAATAATAAGTTAGTAATTAGTGTCCTTAAGTACAACATGTCAATATTGAAATATTCTTGTGTTCAGGCCGTTCAATCTGTCTAGTTACATTAGAACCATCTTATTATAAGAATCTTCTATTTTTCTCTACTTTAAACTCCAACATTATACAAATCATGACAATTAATGGATTCCAATTCAGTGGAAATAGGATTCCTGAGAAACCTGAATGTTATGAGTGTGGTACTATTTATGTGAAGTCGTTGATGAGCATTGAAATGCAGTGATAAGCTAGGATAAAACAGCTGTTCCGTACTTCTTATTTTTTAGTGGATGTCAAACCAAGTTGGGGTGTGTGTGTAAAATCTAACTCGAATAAATATTTTCACTTCAAGAAATTAATCAAGTCATATTTTTTACTTAATATTTTCATCTCTTAATATGTTTAATTCATCATTAGGAAACAGAGGCATACACACAGACATGTTATGCTGTTATGGGAGATTTTTGATCTTTTTAAAGTACCTACTCTGACGTCAACCATACATTAAAAATCCTAGTTAGTATGTAATTAATATCCGACCCTTTTTATATGAGAGCTCAACTACTCTTACGGTCTTAGATTTTCCTGAAGTTGGTATTCGCTTATTATTTGCCAGTTCATAAACCAGGTAGTAAAGAACACTTATTGCGTAATAACTGGAACAAGCTTTCACCTTGGAGCCAAACAGTGGAATATACCAGCTATTACTAATCTGTCCAGTGAACAAGTGAATTGAGGCGATAAAATCTTTTATTGCAAAATCTAAGGCACAATATTCTCATCCTCACAGGAAATACCATCTACTTTAAGTGATACATCCCTTCTATTTTCGTTCTTATTGTTCAAAACATTCCTAGAACTTTTCGGAAATCAGTATATTCAGCTGCATCTTTTTATGCTTTGTTATCACAGTAAACTTATCATATGACCATTTTGGATTTCAGGAGAAAAACATATCACATAAGGTTATCTAAGCTTGGTGGCTGGTGAGGATGGTGTAGTGTGGTATTACCAGACAGAACATGCAGGCGATTTCTGTCGAATGTGTATTAGCATTATCTGTGACGCAGTAGTCGCACTGGGGGGGGGATGCTGCCATCGTCTGGAAGCCTCCATATAAAAGGTAGTATTCGCTGTCTGTCTTTCATTAAGAAATTCATGATGGAAAGCACCATAAACTGACTATGAATATCATTCTAGAAAAGTGATCATTCTTAATGTACTATTTTTTTCTGAATCACTTTATAATACTTTTATTTCTTCCATTTCATACCATTTTATCTTGTGTAGGTCCACTTAGCCTACTGACATCATCATCAACTAATCCTAGGAAGAATTTATTATCATCCAGTTCAGATACATCCGATGTGTCGGATTGTGTTAGTTCACATGATGATGATGATGATTATAATGCCGTCAACAAGGTTATAAATTCCGAAAATAATCTACGAAAAACTTCAGAAACTGTCGGAACGAATTTAATTAGTCAGTCTTCACCGTCTTCATTGCCCACGGATTATGAAAGCAATAATATCAAGGAAATAATTGATAGTTTTGAAGGTTTGTTTTATTGTCTGTAACTTAATGTGTGCCCATACTTTCGAGATTATTACGTAATATTCTATCATTTAAACAAATTGTCTAGTTAGGTTGTTTTTAGATACACATTGATTCATTATATCGTTTTTCATCATAGTTTGACATGAACTAAACAATAATTGAAAATAGGGAGCACTGCATAAGTTATATTGTCCTAATACTACGTATTTAGAGGTAGTTGCAGGAAACCTTACTTGGCCCGAGTTTCGTGGTAGTTGCGACTCATTAGTAAGATATATTCAGGATCTTAAAAGAACTGTGGGTTTCGAACCTGTGTAACATAAGTTCCAGTTCGAGACGTTTTCTCTGAGTTAGTAGGTCTTCGGATGACTTCCTTTATGACATATTTACATTTATTTGTCCTTAAGTATCGACGAATGTTACGTTTACTTCCAACTATTTAATTTTAACAACATAGTGTACGTAATATCGAGTCATTTAGTCTATTGGCTATACACCAGCAACCATGTGGATCTACTGTGAATATAGACAGAAACATATCATGAATTATTTTTGATTGATGCATATTTACAGAACAGTATAGTTCTAAGTAGGGTGTAATGCACACTATTCACATAATATTATTCGCTTATATTCCATTTTAACATGCAATTCATTTTCCAAGTCCAGACTTGTGTACTCGGCTATAAAACCGTAATTTACACCTAAAAACTAGTGATATCACTTTACTATTCAAACTAAGGCGGGTTGAGCGGGACTCCGACTTGAGACCTGCTGATTGGATGTCTAGCACAATAACCATTAAGCCACCGGTATTTTTATGTAAAATAAATTGAACACCTAGTTCAAACTGACTTTTATTTTTTATCTAATACGCATATTAAATTTACGATGAAATCTTTTTTTTGTTTTTCCATAAACGAAATACATACACAGATTTATGTGTCACTCATCAAAGTTGGCATAGACGTTTACGTGTAGCAGTTGCCTCTGGGGATTTGGTTACTCTACGATCTCTGTTACCAATCGATAGTTCGGATAAATCTCAAAGTGATAATTTAAAGGAATTGGAGACAACTGTACATAGTCCAACTGTTCTTTTAAATGCTACGACAACTACAGCTAGTACATCTACTATTGGTTAGTGTAGTGTTGAGACGTTTACATTCCATCTCAAAATGTTTAAAATTTGTTGATTCATAAATATTGAAGTACTTGAGTATAGCTCGTTTAATTAGCATAAACTCCCAGTTTCGATTCGGTTTGACTGAATATCACAATATTGTCTTTTTCTTTCTAGTCTCGGTTAGTTCAGAGATCACGACATATTGAATTAATCAGGAATTTATTGAGTAAAACACATTTAAAATGCCTTTAAAAGTAAGACAAAATATCAACATATTCAAAAAAGGACAAACCGATAAGGATGGTTTTTCAAAGATATATTTCAACTAGCATTTAGTGGTGTTATGTTTAGTTCTAGAATCGCAACATATCATTACCAATTCACTAAGTGATCTGAAATCCCCACATATTGGGCTAAAAAGGCTGTCTTATACTCTCTGATTTTTTTTAGTTCTCCAGTTATGACACTAGCTTGTGTGTTGCAAAACTAATTTAGCAATGAACAACCTCCACAAACCCTTCGGTATACCTGTTTTTTGAACCGTGCTTGTCTTTTTTAGTGTGCACTTATTGCTTTTTGAGTAAAATGTTAGATACATATAACTAATAAATAGGTGATGCTACAGGGCTTAGTAGTACTAGTTAGTGAAAATCAATGAATTTGAAATCAGGACGTTTTGATGCCGTAGCGAATGCTTAACCTTTAGCATCCAATGATTTACATTCGTATATCCATAGAATTAACGACATCGTACGACTTTCATCCGTTGCCATGAGTGATATTTTTCTCCTGGCCAGGCGACACTGGTGATAGGGTTCCCGGAATTGAGATATTATAGTGGCAGGATCGGAGTGTAATTCGGCAATATTGTTGGCGATTCCACCCATCCACGGTGCAGTAGTAAAAGTAAGTGTAATTTTAGTATCTGGCAACAGTTGTATCAGTTTTGTTTGTTGCTTCAACGATAATCATACTTTTACAGGATCCATGATTGCACCGACCCTGTCGTCATTTACAGGTTGATGAGAGCAGAACAAGAACTCGACATAATAACATTGAACTTAGCTAAGTTATCTTTTACGACCCAACTCAACTAACTAGATCAAGATGTCCAGCGTAGGTAGAAATATATAACTGATAAGGAGCTCAGAAGACAAACAAAACAGGACGCGACTCGTGAGTAGATATATTAACAAGATTACAGTGATTATTAAGAAAGTCATCAAATGAGTAAACACCACAAAGTTGACATGAGCAATTATTATGCAAAATTACATTGAATTGATACAATGATTACAACTAAAATTATCACATTGGATTAAATTAATTGTAATGAAAGCTAATCAAAAATTAACTAGCAAAAATCAGTACAGAGTTTATAACTCGATTTTCTGAATGAATGATTGTTTTGAGAATCTAGCATCCCTAACAACTAGCCATAGCTCCTCACCAGAATTACGGGATTTGCCTTTTGAGATTATTCACTAATAAACGCATGGTGATTTTTACTGTTGGGTATTTTGATGGTTGTTGAATTTTCTGTTTCCCATCGCTGACTACTTTTGGTTCGACAGGTGAAAACCAGAAACATATAGGCAGCTTTTTTTTCTAGTATGGAACTCCCCAACAGAATGCATCCACTACCCCCCCCCACTAGGGTTGTTTTTGTATAAGAGTTCTTTGTAAGAATATTTTAGCGCAGTGTAAAGCTAAAGTTTGTCTATTTTACGCTTAGTAGGACTATAAAAGCAATTTTATAATCTTGAACAACTAATGTAAATGGAAGTCTGCATGGGTTTATGTGCAAAATAAGTACCACATACATTGGACTCTTTATAAAAGTGTAGGTTATTGTCTTACCAAAACAAGTGATATTTATTCTGAAAGGTGGACAAAACATGATCAGTACAATAGTTTTACTTATTTTAGAATGGATTATTTAACCTAGAAGACAATATCGAAGGTTATATGTATTTCTCTTCATATTGTTATTTATTTATAGAATGTACTTCACCAGGATCCATTGTGCCACCGTATCATGTTTGTTTAAAATTAATTAATCATCCATTAATTGATGGACGAACGCTTCTACATGTTGCTGTTGAATTTCAAAGTGATCCTGAATTAATTCATTTATTACTTGAATATGGGTGTGATCCGGCCGTTAGGTTAGTGTTGTTCTTGTTTTTTCTGCGTTATAACAAATATATTCATATAAAAGTGATAATTCTGTCGAAGTATGTCAGTTAGTTAAATGGTAGTTTCTTTGAATTTTTGATTGGGACTGTTTGATTTAGACGTTATGAGTGAATATGTTTAGTGCATGCATCATAGAGTGATTGGTTCGTGGTTAGTTTACACATCTTTCAACCAATATATCCCTAGTTTGGTTTGAGCAACCAGATAGTTCTATTGACATCTAGAATTTGAGTCAGAGTTGAGTACATGCACACCTGTACTTGGTAAATGAGTTGCATCAACTACAATAGTAAGGAAAACTACATGTAGCGAATGTAGAGGAATGAAATCCAGCAATAAAACATCTGAAATAATATTAAAAATCAAGTTCAAGGGGACAAATGACGAATAAGTGCGTCAGCACCACTACAACTAATTTAAAGTCGTCAATGATGGTCTCAAGCTATTGGTTAGATTTATTTTGCCAACTTTAACCTGGAAGTCTTCGTTTCCAATGTTGTTCAGTCCAACAGTCAAAGGTTTTTCTGCCTTTGGTCATTTTTTCAATATACTATTATTCTGACCAACCCGGCTTATCATGGTAAGCAGTGTTCAAATATGTATGATTATGTAATGTTTTGAAATATGGTTGGTATTTTGTTGTACTCAGTTCTATATTTTATCAGCTAGAAGGTAAAATGATTGTTGTAAGTCGTTACAGATATATTCCCCGTCATTTATTTTATGATCAATATCTTCTGCCACATTGTTGGGTTATTTGTCGTCTCATCTGTTCTGCGTAACGTGTAAATCATAATTATCATCCTTCTTCTTTTTCTATGATTATCATATTAGGGTGGATTTAATTTGAGGAAAATCCCCCAACATTCATATTCAAAATCAGTAATGCTTCCGGCTTTAACCAGTGTTAGAGCGTAATGTACGTGATAATTTGTGACGAACTTAATAAATTGATTTTGGGCAGTCGGTGGGTAACCTCACTTGAATTAGGTTTATGGCAGTTTGGCAGTTATCCACTGTAATGTGTGCGTATAGTCATTGAATAACGAACACTGCTTAGCCAGTTAGATCCTAGGCCATTCATTTTTCCAGACCATGACCTTTACTAATGAGCTATTCTCTTCGTGGTTGTCATCCTGTATAACTGACTAGGATGCTAGGTGACCAAGAATCAAATTTGCCAGTGAGCGTTAGTTTACGCACGATTGTAGGTACGCTTTACTTTGGATGATTGATTAGAACCAATCTGCGACTGTTTTTATCCAATTTAGTGATATAATTTAATGAATAGTGTTATCAATTATCATTATGAACTGAAAGTTGATCATTGAAACTCCTTTTTTGCAATGATTTTTGGTGTTGTCTTTCAGCTATACTGACCTGGACTGTTTTACTTAACTTTATCGATCAGTTACTTTACTCTAATCACGAAATGCCATTCACCTTTCGTTAGCTTAAGTCAATTTTGATGTAAGCGAGATATTCATATTCCTAATGAATGGCGATTATGCTGCGCTGCTGATAGGGACCCAACAAAATAAGATGAGTCCAACTTGTTGTTCTTACTCTCTTCAAGTACAGAAATCTGTTAGACATTCTCGAACTACTATTACAAGTAAATATACGTCATAGTGAATAATGTGAATTTCTTTAGATCTTATTATAAGCAGAATAATATAATTTTTTTATATTGTCACTGGTGCACAAATTCATTTATTAACTCTCAAATCAGCCAAGAGTTTCTCCTCAAAAGTAAGTAGAAATATTGATTCTCATCAATGCTATAATAAAATACCATTCACCTTAATAACATACTTTCAAACTGATAACATGTTTCTAAAACGTATGGTAATAGTGTTTGCATACTTTTAATTGAATAGGCTGACTCTTGATATTGAGTCTAAACTGACAACATAAGTATATCCTTTGAAGCTGATTTGAAATTGTGGACTACAATGAAGCTTATAAATGAGTATATGATTCAATGAATCTCTGACATTTGGTCATGCTGTTAGTGTGAATTCCACGTTTCAGTTGTTATCTTGAAAACAAAATAGTCCTCAATAATTGAGAAGGAACTGATTTATGTAATTATGTTTTAGATAGTTGAATAAAAATTCAAGAGAATCCCATTAATCCCTTAGATTATTCTTTGTCATTTTAGCGATGGTGATGGTATAACACCGTACCAGTTAGCTACACGATTGCATAAGAAAGTAATAGCCAATGTGTTCCGGCGCTTTCGGTTCCATTACGCAGATCGGTATGATTATGAAAAAGCTCAAGTGAGTTGTTTACAATAATTGTTAGTATATTCCTTATTTCCGCCAACGATACTAGATCTTATTTTGTCTCATATAGTTATATAAACTCGTATATGTACTAATGTTTGAGTAGTGTTTTAGTGACCAGGTCACTGCTTTCAAGTGATACTGATAATTTCCTGTTTGTATTTGTTGCAAATCGATCCCGGCTGAAAATCAAGGAATACTAAACAGCTGTTTCGTCATTAGCGGTGCGCACCCACTACCTCACTAGGGGGATTGAACCCATGGCCTTCAGGTTTCGCTTCAAACACCTAACAATGAGCACCACTAAGCCGGTGTCCAATTTTAGAATTCCCACTTCAATCGATTTATAATATATCGTTATCGATAGTTCGCAGGCCAGAATTCTGCTCAACCTTGTTTTGATAAAATTGCCAGTTGGTATCACTGTCCCTCATGTAAATATTGTGGCTCAGGGTTAACAGCATAAACAGGTAGGACCATAATGTAGGGACGAGCCAATGAAATCGCGACTTTACATCTCAAGGTCATTGCTCACAGTTTGGTTGACAATGTTGACGATCTATCGCATGCTCGTTAATTTCTAGGAGGACGTTATCGTTAGCTATTTACAGGAGAAAGGTTTACTTCGAAGAACATGTTTATGTGACTAACACTTTATTTTCAAAGATTTTTCTAATAATAATAACATTATATATTGGTCAATGGTCGCCTAGCAAATGTCAAGGTCACCCCTACATTATGGTCGTGCCGCATAAACATGTACGTGGCGTGTTACAAATAACTCAAAAATACATTATATATGCTAAGGTGTACCATGAAGTTAAAATCAAACCGGATTACCTCTGATTAACCTACCTACTAACAGAGCTACAAAACTTGAACCTTTCCTAGATATGAATTCTGTTCCAATCACTAAGTCTTATATCTAATTGTCATGAAAGTGAAGAGTACTACTAACTACGTTTTGCTACGTTAACGCTAGTCGAGAATAGTGAATTATATCCTTTTCTCTGAGACAATTTTGTGTATAATCTAGTGAAATGCACCCATACAGTCGTTTGATGACAGAGAGGTTTGTAAGCAGCAAAATAATGACTTATACATCCGGCCAACTTTAACAATCATCATCATTTTTACTTTATTAATCGAGGCTTTCTCAATCTCATTAACAACGGTTAGTATTTCTTATTCAGTAAACTCCTTAGGACCTTCGTATAGACCCCTATATCTTTAATTTTTGTCACTTAATATTTCCCAGAGTTGATCTTGTAAGCTACTACGTTGTATTATATTTTACGGTCGAATTATTTTGCTAGGTGATTCATAACTTTAAATCTAAGTTATGCGTTATTTGGCACTCACCAGTAATAAGTATTTGCATTTTTGTTAGAATTAATGTTCCATGTGTGATTTGAACGTGTATTACTCCGTTTCACAGTCTAATATGTTACATGACGATGGTCGCTACTCGATGACCAATCAACGCAGGTATTTGTTGGTTGATCCTATATTTAGTTTTGTTGTTTATCGTAGATACCAACTGCATTGGACCCATCGAAAGAAGCTGCAAAAGCTGAACGTGAGCGTGAACGCGCTAAACGTCAAAGACAAAGACAAAAAGAAAGACGTGCAGCAGAACGTGAAACCATTGAAAGACAAAGAAAAGATGCTGAAGAACAAGCTCGGTTTTTAGCATTATCAGATCGAGAAAAGGTGAATACATTCTTTTCATTTGGTTCTCATAATAGTATTGATATATTGATATTATGAAGCAGTGATTTAGTGATTAAAACATTCAACTTTGGACGAGTAGGGTGTTAATCTGGACTCTGTTACGTACCTACTTTGGAGCAGTAGTTTGGTGGTTAAGATGATAGACTCCGTGGTACTATATAGCAGATTCAAACCTTGTTCTACCTACTTCAGTTAGGGCAACTAGTTAGGGACACTAGTTACTACATTTAGTTTCGTTTACTTATTTAAGGGCACCAGTTTTGGCTGATTTAGGTATCGGAAGTGCATGAATCACACAAATAAAGAGGAAAGATGATTCCAGTCAGGAAGATAAAATTTAATAAATGAACATGAAAAGTATGCAGTAAGGAGATACAGTTAGGTTAAAAATACAGCCAAAGAAAATCTTTAATGAATGTAGTTCCGGTCATTTTTATGATAAATGCAATTAGAAACTATACCAGGATCAGTACTGGCTTCTATTCTGGGTTACATTAAATAACATCTCAAGCCAGTTAGTTACACCATCTCTGGAACCCTATTGTAAGAGTAGCCATAGATCTACAAATACCAGTCCTATAAAGCTTTCTCTTATGCCACTATGCCATATCATAAACTGATCACCTCTCCACACCTTCTATACAGTACCAGATTCGGTAAACAATGCTATGTGAAAGTCTCTGTGATTGTATTTGTAAGACCTATCAAAGCCACGAATGTCAGTATTTCAAGGTGGTGACACCAATCGAATTATCGTCACTCATTTCGAGCATCGATTGACAAAAACCACTATCGTCGATGTTTTGAAGGTAGTTTGAAGTTAAGTGCATGAGTCAATAACAACATCAAGTTGTGATTCCATCACTTGGATAGTAACAATATCTTTTTACAAAAAAATGAATAAAATTTAGTTGTAAAAGCTGTTGATATTAACCTGTACTCAATTATTAAATTACCGTAATCAGCTAATTAATAATCAATTATGATTAATTCACTGATAGTAAACGGCAATCTCAAGCTTGTTTGTGTGCTCATTTTTTTGTCGGGATGTTAATTTATCTCATTAGTTGAACAACTAGTTGATTCTCTGTAATATGTGCGTACACATACGATTTAACTTCTTGAATTCAAACTATCAATAGACAATAAAATTATACTGTTACGATATTTCAGTTTATTATTTAGAAAAAAAACTTGACTTATAGGTTACACTAATCTGAAAATATGTGAAAAATTGTTTCCAAAGTAATCATTCATCAAGTTTGGTTGTTTGTATTCGTCACACATTAATATTTATTGGGTACCACTGAAACCAGGAAGTAATGTTAGACAGCTATTTTATCCCTAATATGTGACCCCTCAGCAGTGCACACTCTTAATTCCACCAGGGAATCAAACTCAAGGCCTTCTGGTCTCATGGCGAACGGTTAACAATCTACACCACCGGGCCGACCGGCGTCCATTGACAAAATCCCTGTGTTCCTTAGATTTCACCGATGCCCACCATCAATCTATGACAAACACAAGTAACCAACCTTAATACCTATCTCCACAAAACCAGTTCAGTGTAACCATCCATTTTCATGTATAATAGTAAGTGATAATTAAATAGGGTGTATTCTCCAATTGATAAACTGATTGTAAACGTTTTCAAAATAATCATCAACTCACGCTATAATAGAAAGTAATGTGATTGATACCGTAAAAAAGTAGTTATATTAAGTGATAAGGCTACTTTGGTTATCTCCTCATTGTTTCGCTGAGTAGTTGTATCTATGTGTGTACAGCTAACTTTTGGATTTTGATAGACTTAGAACTTGACTTTAAATTATTTTCCCTAATAGTGACCTCGGACTCCGCTGGTGTGAAAGGAATGATATAAGGCAGCTGGGCTAAGTGTAACACTAACCTTACGTTAGAACGGATAAATTGGATCTACTCCTAGAGTCTATACAATCTGACTACTTGGGCGCTTATTGGTTGGAGCGGAGCCGATGTGGATAAGCTTGCTCAAGGATAGAGAGTGATAGAATAAAGCATCAGCAAATAGAAGATAGTAACAAGTCATTTATTTAGTATGAACAAAGGCTTTTATATAGAGCATTCTAGACCAACCACTAAAAGGAAATACGAAATACACTGAAGACCGGATTGGGAGAGTTTCGTGCGGAAAAAGGGATAATAGTAAAATTACAATAACTCGGGAAGGATAATAGTTAATGAGTCAGTGAAATGCTTACAATTTAGGCAACACAAATAACAGTTGCTAAATGTTAAACAAACATAACGCAATAGTATGGATTCCCAGTATCCCAATGAATAGACTAGATAGATTTTGATTCCGATTCCTCTCCTTGTTATAACATTCCCATTCATTTACTACTTACCAAGTATATGTGTTTGCAAAGTTGGTTTTATGTAATATTGCTTGTAGTAATGAGCTGTATGACTATTCTTGAAGCGGAGTACTACTATTTGAAGCGATGGCTTACTAATTATAGCATTTAACTTTCAGCTGATGAATTCCAGGTTTGAATTCCGTCGCATTTGTTTCAATTTCGGGAATCAGGCAGTCTTTAAACAACTGTTGTATTTTTTGAAGCTTAATACATAAATCTGTACTTGATGCATGCGTAAATCAATCACTAGCCTACAACCTTCTCATCTGAATCCGAGTGTGTTAACCTCCAGTCGATTGCATAATGTTAAATAACCACTTCATCTTATATCAAATTCAGTTGTATTACTGTTTCAGATCTAACAATTGTTTAGTGTATGGTTGTAGTAATAGAAAAGCTCCACATTCACCTTCTAAATCGATAATAAAAAGTAGTATCACAGCAGTATTTACTTTGTTCTCTATTAATGGATTATTATGGTTAGTTAGTTGAATGTTTAGCACAACTTTCCATTTTCTTCTCGCTAATGTAATCTGTGTTTATTACATGAACACTGTTTCATAACATCGCGTAATGAGTAGAGCACACTCGTATATTGTGTCATCTAGTTTACTTTTGTTAAATTTTACTAATCGATTGAACAGATAAGAATGATTTTCATAATATTTTTGTCATTACTTATACTTATATAATCTTACTAACTTCCTATCCAATACGTACATTGTATTCGCTATAACTGAACAAACAATCAGGAATCCATAACCTATACAGTCTATTCTTCGTGGTATCGGGACCCTTACTGCTAAGCTTCATCTACTAAACATTTAGTAATTATGATGTTTGTATTCCCTAAATTATAAGCTTTTCATTAACTAATTACTGATTGCCATATCTGTTTTTCTTCCTAAGTTATTGTAGTTTTACTATGAATCTATTATTCTAATTTCTGTACACAACTCTCCTAGTTCAGTCTTTAATGTATTTTGTATTCCCTATTATTGATTGGTCCAGTATGTGATACATAAAAGCTTTTGTTCTTCAACAAACGATTTGGGATTGTCTTCTGTTTCCTGATGTTGTTTTCTCGCTCTCTGCCTTCGGGGAAGACTGGTCAGTCTGGCACCATGCCAACTAATCAATGTCCTCGTAGTTATAGTGCAAGCCCCATCGGTTCCCTCAGACCCAAGGTCAGTATTCACGTATCTCGATCATCCCTTATCTTACATACACCAACACACTCAAGGTCATTTCAATATTTGCACAAAATCTTTAAAATTCCTTTTATGTTTTCCTACTGAGATTATTTCGATTTTCTTTCTCTTATCTTGGTTTTTAAAATTAGCGTGCTGTCGCAACAGAACGTCGTCTACTCGCTAGTAATGAAGCTGGTGAACCATTCATGGTATTCAGGTAGTGTCAACTGTGTTTGTGTATATATTGTTATTTGTTTATTACCAACATGTTAGTGGTTAAAAACACAACAACTAGTTCTCAACATCACGTCACCTTTTTAGACTATATTTACTTTATAATTTCTGTGAACATAACTGGGCTATGTATCTACTTGCTGGTTTCAATTTAATAGTATGAAGATGAATTAAAGAATTATGAAGAAAATAGGTTACAGTATAGTAAGAAAGCATACTTGAGCGATTCTTAAACTGTCCGCGAAGAATAACTATTGTAACCAACCAGTGATAATCTAGAAAATGTATAGCCAATCAGAAATTACGACTAGTAGTATTTATGTTTACCGCTCATAAAGTATACAATTATAAAGCAAAAACATTTTTGGCAATAGGATAAAAATCCTAGCGCTAAACATATCAAATACTAAATTCATACCTAACAAACATTATATAACACATAAGTTAACATTACACCTAGACCAGAACATTTAACTTAAATTAACACCAAACTAAAACTAACCCTGAACACCAACTTGAATTAATTTAAGGATTCAGAGAAAACTATTGACATTCCTATGAAGAGTTGTATCTAACTAAATAGGTTAACTAAGGTGTCGTTTTTTTTGCTTTATGCATCGAAAAGCCTATAGGCAGCTTAAATAATTTTATTAATTCTAGAAAATCTCTATACAATTCCTATAATTCTTATGTTGCCGATAGGGTATTCATTTATAATGTCTGACTTCTAATTGATTATATAATCGTATTTCTAAAATGTATACTGATTGGCTAAAATGATTATCACTTAAACCTGTCCCTATACTCTACCTATATTATCTTGTTCACGGCTAAGTCTAGAAAACCTTAAGTTCAATACGTTTATGAAATCGTTGTTGCACACTGTTGAAGAATTTGAGACAAAAGTGAAACACCTTTTTAGTTTTTGATTTTCTGTGATCCTTCTACAAATGGCTAGCTCGTGATGATTACCTTTATTTAGATTAATTATTCAGTTTATTCTTTGCATACCTTTGAACTCAATGAAAGATGCTCATTGTACTGCATACTACAATATTTCGATGCGTATGCTCTATACAAGATAAAGTTTCTTTTTCCTCAGTTTTCAATCTTATGAATGTTGATTTAAAAGAAACATAACTAACTATTAGTTTTTTTTTAAAACCTGATGCGATTTCATTTGTTCTTACATGCACGAATAATTACGGAACCCAAAGAATACTATTATTAAGTGAAATCAAGTAATTGTTTTCACATAGTGTAAGATTGGATATGTTACACTTCTTGGCATAGAAAGGCAACATTAGTTCGATTTGTATGTTTATTACCATGCATATTTGATGGTTTCATTTTGTGAATGTATGTAGAATAGTTTAGTTTTTAGTAGACCCCCATAGTTCTATAAAAATATCTTCGAAAGTTAGTAAGAATTTATGAAAGATATTCTGACTAATCAATGCCTCTTAGGTGCTTTAAGACCAGATTTGGAAAATGACTTATCATGCCTTAATCATCCTGATTTGGTTACTCCTGAATTCGCTTCCAATCTTACCATTATTCCTAGAAGCTTCTTTAACATCAGATGTAATCGTTTTAGTGCCCTTTGATTTCAGTACGTAATATTTTTAATCTTGAGTTGGTAACTTTTATTACTTTACTTATGCCCGTTACTCCTCGCTGAGGAGCATAGGCCGCTCACCAGGATTCTCCATTTAACTCTGTCCTGAGCAATCCTTTCCAATTGTTTCCAGTTGCTGTTCATCCTTTTAATGTCTGCTTCGAATTCTCGACGCAGCGTGTTCTTTGGACTTCCTCTTTTCCGTTTCGCAACAGGATTCCATGTTAATGCTTGTCTCGTGATGCAGTCTGATGATTTCCGCAATATATGTCCTATCCATTCCCAACGTCTTTTCCTAATTTCCTCTTCAGCTGGAAGTTGATTTGTCCTCTCCCATAGTAAGCTGTTGCTGATGGTTTCCGGCTAACGGACATTCAGTATCTTGTGTAGGCAGTTGTTTATAAATACTTGTATCCGTCTGATGATGTTTGCAGTAATTCTCGAAGTTTCAGCTCCATACAGCAGGACTGTCTTCACGCTCGAATTGAAGAGTCTGACTTTGATGTTAGTTGATATTTGTTTTGAGTCCCATATGTTTTTCAACTGTAGGAATGGTGCTCTGGCTTTGCCAATCCTTGCCTTTACATCTGCATCGTATTCTCCTTGTTCATCGATGATGCTCCCCAGATATGTGAAAGTATTCACTTCTTCCAGAGTTGACTTGTTGTATACCGAATAATGCCTTGGTAGAGTTTACACATAGTTTCTTTACGGTTTTCTAGTTATCGAAATATCAGTGGCAGAACATTCTTGTTCCACACTATTTAGTATTTTTTTAAAATATCTAATCGTTAACGTTGTTTATTACCATTTGTCTTGTTTAACAACCATTTATTTCTACTGTGAGCTACCATATATCCATTAATGGTTAATGTTAAATAGTGTCATTTATCAAGATTATAGACTTATTTTTACTAAGGTTTATCAATTTTGGTATCATAGAGTACCAAAATGATCACCCAGATTAACATAATCATGTCTGACTTTCATTATTAAGCGGACTGATCCTATCTAACGGGCCACCTCCAACACGATTTTTCAGTATTTCCAATGATTCAACACAAATTGTGCGTTAAGGTACAAGCAATTGTCAGTTTCACAAAAATATTTTTCGTATTTGCAGCCACTGATTGCAAATTGATTAAGGGCAATTTACATAATTTAAGTAAGAAAATGTCATTTGTGCAATTGAAGTCTAAAAATCTTTCAGTAGATAGGCAGCAGATAAACTTTAAGCTATGCTTACATTACTCTGATATTAAAAGTACTGATTGACAATCTTTTTTTTTAATGCACCTATCTATATTCTTTTTTTCATTTTTCCTAGTCGTTGTTTTCAATGTGGTTGTGATATCAGCGGTAAAGTTCCATTCACTTACTTAGATTATAATTTCTGTACACCGCATTGTTTAAAACAACATCGTCTAGCATCATCCACAACAATTAAAAAATAATAAACACACTACATCTTCCTGATAATGAAATAAAAGAGAGAAAAAAAAGGCAAGAAAAACTTTTTACTAACAAGAATGTAACTATTTTCTTACTGATGAATTAGTTTTTAACAGTTACTCTTCTGTGTACATTCAAAATAAAAGATGACAATGAAAAATCACCTTTTAATGTAACTATTATAATAATGTGTATTATTATTATTATTATTATTACCAATTTGTATGAAATAATGAAAGTGAAATGTTTCCTCCTACCTCCTCCACCCGCCCCCCTTGTAATCCACTTAACTATTTATTGAATGGTTTCTAGCTTCAATGAACAATTTTCTATGTACATCCAGACGATATAATGTTGTATTTATTATGAATTTATTATACAATGAATTAGACAATTTAATTGTTTTGTCAATTGAATGTTTTGTTAATATTCATTATAGTAATTAATTATTATCGCGTATTTACTATGAATGAATGAATGAAAGTATTACTGAATCAGAATGTACAGCATAGTTTCTACTTTGTCCGTTGTAATTAGTTTTTACCAATTTCGTTTTATTTCTTTTTCTTTCTTTTTTTCTTTCATATTTTTTTAATTTTTACACTACTGCTTTTCGGTCATTATTGTTATCATTGTTGTAAAGTAAAAGTGAACCGAATTTGTAGACAGTTGTATATGTTTGTTTAAAAATTCTCATGCTTATCAAAAACAAAGACGTTTAAACGAAGAATTTTCTTTTTGATAAATGCTCATCAGGTTCTGCATTTATTAGTTCAAAATTATTTTAGTGACAAAAATAGCCACTTCCGAAGGCAGATATAACATCATTTAAATATCAAGGATAATTCGATTTACATTTGTTGTCTCTCTTCGAGTTATTCATAAAATACGAATGTTAATGTTGAAATAATCGTCATTATCATGTAACTTGTGAAACGTAAACGACTATTGAAATAAACAACAATATTATTAATCAAATATGTATACAGGTATCTCCATGTATATGGGTGACATAGGAGATGAAGGTGGTAGCAATATTCGATTAGAACAAGTGACTGTAGACAAAGGCTGAATGCTACTTAAAATGTAAACGAATAGGTAAGAGATTGTAAAATGGAGTGAGTGATATTCAAAATTCGTCAAATAGTAACAATAACAATAATAGCCTGTCTAATCGTATTTTGCCACCACCTATATATATTTGATTAATAGTCCTGTTGTTTATTTCAATTGTCGTTTACGTTTCACAAGTTACATGATGATGACGATTATTTCAACATTAACATTCGTATTTTACAAATAATCTGAAGAGACAACATTTATATCCAAATTATCCTTGATATGATGGTGTATCTGCCTCAGAAGTGGCTATTTTTGTCACTAAAATAATTTACAAGTAATAAATGTAGAACCTAATGAGCATTAATCGAAAAGAATATGCTTCGTTCAAACGTCTTTGTATATGTTTGTGTTTTTATGGTACCAGTTAAATAGTAATGAAACAATTGATTAAAATTGAAAATGAATGAATGGCTAGTGATATAAAGGATTTCTTAATTGTTTACGATATTTTGTACTGCACATATTTCAATTCATCATTGACTTTAATAAATTATCGAAATCATTTAAAAGTGAGTTATTTATTAGATGGTGTTAATTGGTAACTAACGCAATTACAAGAAACTCTCCTGAATTTTGATGCAACATATTTACATGCAAAGCATCTTGAACTGTGTTCTGAGGTAAGCTATAGTTCATTTTATTCGTTTCATACTAAGTTGTCTTTCAGTCGTAAAGAAGGTAGGATCTAACAAAAATGAGCATCAGTTCAAGTTGTCACACTTGAATTTTTGTGCAAAGATAAAGTTCTTAACAAGATGAAAAACAAAAGAGTCAGGATATTAGTAGTTCCGTTATAGTAAAATAGAATATGAGTATAGTTTGAGAATAACGAAAGATTATGAAGCATGAAATAATATCCACTCTCTCGAATTGAGAATTAAAGAAGTAAATGGATCTACTAACATATTGTTAAACTGTTGGTACAGTTATTTTGCTGACACTTACTGTTAATTCTATATCTGCAGTGTGACAAGTTGAAAATCTGTGACGTAATCTCATATTCTGTTTTTTTGTTAGTAGTGGTTTTCCAACCAACTCTTTTATGTTAGCTAGCATAGTACTGGTAGTGCCTTCATATTCATTAAATTATGAAGACTAATGTCTGACAAGACTGAGATACAAAGGCCACAATGCCTGTACGTACACAATGATTACAGTTCGGTCGCTGACACACTTCCTGTTTATGTTGCTGGCTTTAAGCATTTTGATGGTCTCGTTCTTTCTAATCTAATATTCTGTCTGGAAGTCTTCTTTCAGTTCTGTGTCATGCAACGGATTATACATTTAAGGTTATATAAACCTTTATTTAACTTTAACTATGTATACGAAGTAGTTTTTAAATTTCATGTTCACTACGTAGATATTATACAGTTGGCAGTGAGTTATGTGAAAGCTATCAAAAGAATCCAGTATGTTCGTGTAGATTATCTGCAAAAAATCTTCCCGTGGGAGTTTGAAGCAATTACTCTCCTGAATGACAGGAAGTCAACATATCCTACACTGTTTAAATTAACTAGTATTAATGGTCACCTAATTTTATAATTATAAGAAATATTCGTAGATCCGTTTAAGAAGTATTTATTATGAGCACATATGCATCATCTAACGTATTCAATTTCTACCTGTTTTAACACTACTTAAGAACTGTAAACTCACATTTACTGATCACAGTAGTGAACAGTGTCATGTTTACCAAGTCTCATTTTAGAGCTTATCGAATTTCATTTATCAACCTGCATTGGGATCACTAGTCTATGTGATGTCAGGTAGTCCTAAGTAATCAGCAGAAAACCCTAGAACAATATTTCGTACTGTTTAGTAAACTTCAGGAAGGTATGCCTGAAATCTTGAACGAACCGATGATCCCCAGGATGATGCGATCTTGGATCACTTAGTGTCGCGATCTGTGATCGTTTTCACTTAATTTTCAGAATTTAACCAACCCTAAACCCGAAATTGACAAACGTGACATCAGTCACTGCTTATTAGTAAATAATTCCTACAAGTAATCAATGGTGGCTCGAATAGCTCAGTAACAACCTCTCAGACTCTGAAATTGGGTGACTTGGAATTAAAGGCTAAAGGACTTATTTCATTGTTCGTTCATGTAAGTCATCATCGAAGGGAGGAGGTGAAACATTTTTTAGCTTCACATTATCAGTTTAATTTCCTAGAAACACTTTAGTGAAATAAACTACAACTGTTGGTTTCTAAAAATAATCATTAGTTAGTCGGTTAAGCTTTCAGTCATAATCTGTTCGACGTAATACTGCAATTGGCCTCTTCATTATTATATTGTTTATTGTATTCGTTATAGATCATTTGGAATTATCTTCATGGGTTATTGAATGTTACCCACCATCTGACAATTAAATCATATCGTAATGATAAGTTTGGTGTTTTAACTAAACTGTTATAAACCAAGTAGTCTACATTTCTGGGAGATTAGAAGAGCATTAGGTTGGTAGTATAGTGTTGAAATGGATATATACCATCCTAAACTCTATTTTTTCCAATTGCTACGCTTAAATATCATTGACTCGTTTAAATCGACTTAGTTGCCTTTAAGTTATTCATTTAGTGTACATAAACTAGGTATGATGTTCAGAGTGGCATTATATTTTGCACAGTTGCTTTATATTCCTCATGATTCCAACTTATTCTATTGTTAGTCTTCTATGCACATATTCTACTAACGTACTTTCTAGTCAAACATGTTGTCAGATTTGTTCTTCGCTTTTAACTATATACTACTCAATTATAATAAAGTAAGTTGGATATTTCTCAAAAAATCTTAAAAATGCATAAGTTCAATTTGGTTGTGACTTTTATCGAAAATAAGCTGATTAATGAAACAGAATAATTGTAACACAGAAATTTGTAGTGTTATAGAAGAATAAGAATATTGTTCATAAGCTAAGGCATTAAGCTAGTGCAAACTTCATAAGCTTGTAACACATTAAATAATTGATTGAATCACATTTTGCATAATCAATCCTCACTTGACCTGTTTTATGATCAAATGACCATATTAAAGCATATTTTGTTGAAGAATTAGTAGTCCATTCATCACATTCAAAAGTTCTACCACCTCCAAGCCAAAATTTTCTATTATGGAAACAAAGAGAGCATTATTTTTATTTAGAAAAATTATCATTTTAATAGTATGAAGCATTGAATTCAATGAAGTGAGAGGATGTAAAATACTATTTTTATTTTCAGGGGTTTGTGAGAATGAGATAGTCTGTAGGAAACCTTTCCACCTTTTATCTTAACATAGTGCCACACAAATCGAGTCACTTAGACTGGAGGCTAAATAACAAGTCGATCGATAGTATCCGATCGTCATTACAGTGGAGTTGATGTACATTAGATTAGTCGCTACCAAGTGATAAATCAATGTACCTTTTTGATTATCTATTATAATTTACGAGATATTTGTAAAATCCTGATTCAAAGAACATATATACCACATAAAAAAGAACACTTAATAATTCTGTTAAAGTCGAAAAGCTATAAATATTATCAACAGTAATACTATATCCTCTTTTCAACAATCATCGAATTAATATTAAAAGTATTAAAACAACTTCAAATATGTTTTTCTAATTGCAGAGATAAGTGAATGATTGTGTCTTGTCAAATACTACTAAATACAACTTCACTAAATGGATAAAGTACTTTTACAAGAGTTTCATATATGATCCCTTTATAAATGTAAACAGGTAGGGGGAGGGATAACTAAACGATTTACAGAATAAAGTCAATTCATTTCACTATACTTCATAGTTTCTCATTAGCTGTAAGCAACCTAATATCACATCTAGTATGTAGTTAAGGTGATATATGCCTTATTTATTGAAGTTGAGGTTGAAATCATATAGAGGAGTATAATGCATATAAAAAGAACGAGAAGTTATCATCAATTTTATCTAACATAGTAATTAAGATTAAATAGTGTTTATATTTTAAAACGAGTTATTCTGATGAGGGGAGGTGATGTTAAAGAATACAAGCTATGAAACAACGTAAAGTAACTTGGCACGTACATCATGAAGACATTTAGAATCATTTCTAAAATGAGATTACATAATTATCACTACATTTTGCAAAGGCCATCTCTATCAATCACTTTCGACCTGATCATTGTACACAGATATAAAACCTAGTGAATCTTTCTTTGGGGTAGTAATATAGTCACACTGATCATTAATTCCTTTATCCATTACATTACTTCAATTTATTTTATTCCATTTATGTTCTCTCATGAAGGTATATTTCTAGATTTATGTTAACTAATCGAATTGATTACGTAATCACTTATTTCCTAAATAGTTACATCCCTTTGTTTCATAGCGTGTATTTATAACATCACCTGCTCTCATCAAGATGGCTAGTTACAAAGTATAATTACCCTCTAATCTTAATCACTACGTCAGATAGAAATTAGTGCTATCTTCTTGTTTTATTTATAAACGATGTATTCTTCTACATCATTTCATTCTCAACTCCAATGACTGAGGTATGTATCAGTTTAACTATATTAATAATACTAATAGTAATTTTAGGTTGTTTGCAATTGAAGAGAAGCAACAAAGTAGAATGAATTACCCAATTCTGTAAAATCTTTTTTTTCTAACTGTATTCAGAAAAGGTCTTATGATTCATCCTAGTTGGAAGATTTTTCGAAACAATCATACAGTTAACTCATACCAACAATTTCACACTGCAAACACATTCACAAATTAACTCTGCTATTTAACACTAGAAACTGTTTACCATTCTCTTGTTCCACTTGAATCTATTCACACAAATTCATCTCACCAGTGACATTCATAACGTTTGCATGATCAAATCGATCGTCTCTTTTTGACTTGGTAATTAATATTCGATTTGATTTGTTTCTCAGTACTGTTCGAACTCATGTTAATTTGATTGTATTATTTTTTCATTCTCTGAAGAAGTGACTTAAACTGAAGTCGCGCAGTATCAGAAAGTAAGTTTCACATATTTTGTAATTTGAAAGTATTTATATTTTTATGTTGACGTGTTGTGGTCTGAAGTTGCTCAATGCCTGTTGCCATATGCGCATCCTCAATTCGAGTCCTGGTGTAAACATCAATAATGAAATGGAGTAATATTCAGCTGACTCGTCTCAAATAAGATAAAACATGCATCCTAAGTTTCACTTGTCAGCCACAATCCAACTTAATCCAACCTTTACACATTTGAATTTTATAAATTTTTACATTATTTGTTGGGAAATTGAATTCCCAAATTCAATTCTGATATCACCTTAATTTGTCGCTACGTAGTGCACACTTTGGCGCCCATAAATCTGCTCGACAATGCATGTAGCTAAAATGCATCTGGAGATTTGCTTAAGTTGCTTGGGGATTAAGTCTTCGATGATTCCTTCTATCTTACGAAACGTTACGATTAGGATTTACTTGGGTTGGATTGGATTGAGAAAATCAGTGTTATTAATGCTTCTTTGAATGTTTCATGTATGCCTAATTCTTCAGTATCTGAGAATCCAAATCCATTCTATATTTCTTCTCAATTGATGTCTCGTTCAAACCATGAGTATTCTCAGATATTTTCAAAATCCTTAATAAATTTAGCTACTGAATCTTCATCAAATTCTCCATCGTTCATGAATTCAAATTCATTATCAGTGCCTCCAAAATCATTAATACAGGTATGTTCACCAGATTCTTCATTATCTATGGATTCTAATTCATCGCATTTTCCCCCGAAATGTTCATTCAACTCATCGTTACCTATGATTCTCAATCTATTCCATTCACGCACAGACTCATTAAGAGATTCAAATATTGTATACTCTACAAATTGTTCATTATCAATTAACACTGTTCCATCACAAGCTGACAATTCACATTCACTTATATCTTCGAAGAAAATCACTAATTTAATGTCCATATGTTTACAATTGTCTTCTTTAAATGATTCATCTGTATTTTCGAAGTCAAAAACTGATTATAATTCTACATGTTCACACATATGCTTTTGTTTAATAGTTACCAATACACTGCACCACATACATCTATGAAATCATCAATTAACTACTGACGCCGAAAACATGAATCAGGGTTTTTCTAACACATGTGGTCACAATAACTTGAAACAAGCTTCTTCTCCATTAAAGTCAATTATTCATGCGGTACTTCAGCCAAATGATAAGTAGTGAAGGAAAGGAGCAGATTTACAATTTTATGTCCACTATACAAACACAGATGGAAGATAATATGAACAATCTAACCAATATCATTAGCAAGAAGAAGTCATATCAAGTATACGGTTATCTGGAGCCAACTGAAGGTAATTGTCACTTCCAATGTAAACATAGTCAATCACCACAATGCCCTATAAATATAATTATTTATTTTTGTAAAATTTTTTTTTACAAAAAAGGGAGGTATTGCGGTATATTTAATTCCTCATGAATATGGCCTCATACATAAAACATGTATTGATTTTTGTAAAATTGATTTGTGAATTTTTATCACATCAATTTTTATTCATTCATATTGTGAATTGTATTCCAGATCTCAAATTGTATCAAATAAAATATTCCACATTTTGTACATCAATTATTATTTATTTGATTGGATATATCACAGATTGATGTTGGCAGGGTACCATTGAAAACCAGGGAGCACTGCTAGACAGCTGTTTCGTTCTAGTGTGGAACTCTTCAGCAGTGCGCATCCACGATTCCGCACCAGGGGCTTCAGGTTGACGCGAACGCCTAACCATCTGCACCACTGGGTCGGCATCCAATGGTAGAATTCCCACTTCCATCAATTTATGATATATTATTTAGTTGATAATTTCTAATCATAATGTAATGAAATTGATATGTAAGTGAATGTGTTGCAATAAAAGGTTATTCGGTATTGTTGGCTCATCATACAATGCGTTCTTTCTTTCACCAATTTGAGGGCTAAAGATCAGGGCAGATTAACCAGTTAACTATCTCTACAATCCCTTCTAATTGTAATTAATATCAGCTCACTAGTGACTAGCTCCTTGAGGTAATTCCTGGAGTTCTAGTGTGAAGACGTGACCGATAGAGTTCAACCATGTCGGGTGTGAGGCAGTAACTCACTGATGGCATAGAGGAGGTCGCGCAACGTATCACGAATTGGCTGAATTGGAAATATTAACCGTTAGGAGCCAACTCAGTGGTCCAATAGTAAAGCTTTCGCCGAGAAGCCAGAGGGTCATGTGTTCGATCCCCGATGGGGTCGTGGATGCGCACTGCTGAGGAGTCCCATACCCATACTAGGACGAAACAGCTGTCCAGTGCTTCCAGGTGATCAATGGTTGTCTGATTCAGGTCAATTCGTGATATCAAAATTGATACGTATTTCTGTCACCCATTTCGTATCAAATAGACTAACGGATAAAACTCATAAGTCAATACTCTGCCAAAACCCTTCTTCAAGTCACAACATTATTTGTTATGAACACTCCAAGCTAATACTCATTATTCTTTAAAATTATCAAGTTTAGTCATGGTAATAATATCTATTACTGATTGTTGCTGAATAGTTCAAACACTGTTTGTTGACTAAGATACTAGATGTCAGTAAATGACTGAATCTTGCATAATGTGCTTATTTTTTTTTTTTTAACGAATGTATTTTAATGATTATTCCTATCAAAACACCTGTGTGTCCATGTTAACTTGCTGTATAGACTAAAATATCTCTTATTTAATATCCAGATGTTTGGAGAGAAATTACTATTGTTAATTGCATTTAGACATAACTTCATTTCATTCTTATTTATGCATACCCAATATTTTATACCATGCTGTTTTGTTGTTTCTAAACACCTACAAGCATTCCTGAAATTTGATGTACTTCATTATAGTAACTACATTTCCTCATCATTTTTATTAATTTATCTTCATTACGTGCATCATTCGTTAGAATCTTCTTTGGCATTATGGCGTATCCAAAAAGATAGTCAACATCACACGGAATTCTTATGACGGACTACACCTTAAAATCGTGCATAGAGGTCAACTCACGGGTTCATTCAAAATAAAGGCCAGTATCAAACAAGCCTGTTTACTCTCACCCTTCCTCTTTCTACATATGGTTAGCTGGATCATGAAAGTTGCAACATATCAAGGCGAGCTCGGAATACAGCGGACAACATGGGTGCAACCAGATGACTTGGATATTGCAGATAACTTAGCTCTTCTACCCCCACACACAGCGACAAATGCAAGTAAAGAGGAACAGTGTGGCGGCAGATTCTGTAGCCATCAGTAGGCCTCAACATACACAAAGAGAAAATCAAGATCCTTCGATACAGAACAACGAACACTAACCCGATTACACTTGGCGTAGAAATTCTGGAAGATGTAAAAACCTTTACATACATGGGCAACATCATCGATAAACAAGGAGGGTCTGATGCAGATGTGAAGGCGCGGATCGGAAAGGCAAGGATAGCATTTCTACAACTGAAAAATATCTGGAACTCAAACCAACTTTCAGCCAACATTAAAGTCAGAATTTTCAATGCAAATGTGAAGACAGTTCTGTTGTATGGAGCTGAAATATGGAGAACTACGAAAAGCATCATTCAAAAGATACAAGTATTTATAAACAGCTGTCTGTATAAGATATTTCGGTTCTGTTGGTAAGATACTAGGAACAACAACTTTCTGTGGCAGAGAACAAATTAACACTTGGCCGAGGAGAAAATTAGGGGGGGGGTGAATCGGGCACATATTGAGCAAATCATCAGACTGTGTCACAATACGAGCACTAACTTGAAATCCTAAAGATCAAAGGAAAAGAAGAAGACCCAAGAGCATATTGCGCCTGGAATTCAAGGCAGACATGAAGAAAATGAATAACACTTGGGACGAGCTGGCAAGAAAAGCCCAGGATAGAGTTGGCTGGAGAATGCTGGTCGACAGCCTATGCTCTACATGGGGTAAAAGACATTGATTGATTGGTCAATGTGTTTCAATTACATGGGGTTTTAGAAGTTCATCGTTAACGAATTCTATACTAAGTTGAACTAGTTACTTAGTATTTTCTTTAATGATTCCAGATTGTGACAAAGTGATTAAAATTGTGCTTATATTTACTTTTAAGTATAATTATATATTTAATACTATGAGCATTTATTTGCATGGAGGATATCGATGAACTTGTAGTACGTATTAACAAGAAGTGCGCATTCTAAATTGTCTATTACCAGAAAGAGTTTAAATAGTATACACGTGGAGAGTAATGTCATAATGGAATTAATAATCGGAAATCACAACCTATGGAGTCTCTCCTTCATGATAATGGAAACCTTACTGCTGAGCTCCATCTGGTTAAACATCCGGATATCTTAAATTGTAAGCTTCTCACCGACTCATTAATAATTGTTATGTGTTTATCTTCCCAAATCATTGTGACTATATTATGGTCTGTTATAACGGGACAAAGGTTCGTGAATTCCGATCTATGAAGTTTATTCTCCGTGTTATTGGGGCCCGCCGCTAAGCCACACCTATCAGTCACTTAGTAACTATATGATATTTGTATTAATTAAGTTGTAGGCTCTTCACTGACTTATTGTTGATTGTTATATCTATTTTCCTTCCCGAGTTATTGTGGTTTTATTATGAACATATCCCGTTTTCTGTACGAAACACCTCCTAGTTCAGTCGTTAGTACATTCTGATAAGAATATCAGAGGCTGGTACAGAATGTATAGTAGAAAAGCCTTTGTTCATACAAAATAAACGACTTGTTACTGTTCCCTATTTGCTGATGCTTTATTCTCACACTCTACCTTTGAACAATCTTAGTCACATTGTTCTGATCCAACTAGTCAGTGTTTACGTAGTCAGATCGTAGAGATTATAGGAGCAGACCCAGTTGGTCCATTCTAAAAGCAAGGTCAGTGTTACTACTATCTCCGCCGTCTGGTATCTTACTTTAAAAATAGTAGCCTCCAAGGTCACTTCATGATCCTATTATTCTGAATTCTGTACACAACTCTAATTCAGTCCTTAGTGTATATTGTATTTCCTATTATCATTGTTCTTTTCCATTTACTCATTCACTGGTGTCATTCTCTTTATTTCTCCACTTCTGAGAAACGTTCTGGTCACTAACGCCGTGCCAGTCTATAAGCATTAAGATGTTTCAAGTCACAGATTATATTAAAAGTCTTATCGGCTAGTTCTGACAACCATAATGTTAAGACAAGTAACAAGATATTATCATGATATTTACTTACTTAGCATGAATTTGCATATCAGGCATACCATTTAAATCATATAATGGTACATTTGTATTCGAACGTATCCCATAGAAGAAATCTCTCCATTTTGAAAATACAGTTTGACTCTGTGATAGTGGATTAACGTAAAAGGTGAATAAAATTTTATAATATAATGATGATAATCATTTTATTTAATACCATAGATGTTTGAATACAGTAAAGAATCCAAAATCAGAACAAGTTCTCATTTCATAACCATTTAACTTGTGTAATTAGAATAAGTTTGTATCTTCCCATTAATTTGTAATGGACTGAAACTGGTCAGCCTCTGTTGCCATATGTGCATTTAACTTATAATATCTTGTCATGATGATATCTTTTTTTATCATCGAATAGATTTACTGTAAGAGTTGTGTAATAAGGTAAGGAAGGAAATCATACAAGCCCCTCTAGTGGTTCTGGTAATTGGCTTTGCTATAAGTTGTAAATGTTTAATTAGAGCGTGTAAACTCACATGGTTAGTAGATACAATTGTTAATTAAAATAAGTTTAGAACAAAAAAAGTTTTATGGCAGTAAATGCATATTTGGAAAGATGGTGTTGAAGAAGTTTGAGTATGTCACCTTGTATGAGAGGTTATTGTTTATTGAAGGCGAATATGTGAATAATGGTTCAATTTAGAGATGGTTTTCACTAAAAGTAGCATCAAGTAGAGAACGGTTGAAAGAAAGAAGTATTGGTTATTTTTTTATACCTATTTTAAGACTTGTTCAAAACAATGTACACCGAAGATGTAACCTAGAACTCAATCGAAAACCTATACGAATCACAATGAGTATGATTTACTTAGGTAAGACATACTATGGTTCAATGTATGGCCTTAATCGATTCGCGATAGTGTAACTTTAGAGGTGGGCTTTGAAGTAATACAATAAAGATTGGTTAATAATTATATACCCGCCACTTTTGATTATCTACTTCATCTCAGTTTGTCGGAGTTTGCCATTTAGTTACTATGCATTCGCTCTAAATCTTTACAACTCCGAACATTTGTCTGATTTTATTAAATGTTATCGACGATATTGTGCAACCTCTCATTTTTCTGTTATTTTACTTACTGCTTTTTCGGAAGGACCAGTTGTGTCAAAATCAAGGGAGTTAGAACGTCAATTCTGAGAATGTTTTTTATAATCTGTAGTGATCGGGTTGTAACAACTAAGAGTGATGAATTTCAATCTAATAATCTTGGAGAACCATGAAATGTTATGTGTAAAATAATAGGGCAACACCAGTGGTACTTCTAAATTTGCAAGATACTACTTACACCTAGATTTATAATAGGTATATTTTGATGTTGCCACTTTACAATACGTTCTATTGGATAGTTTTTATCTACAAGGAGTACTTTGAAACCAGGTATTCCAAGACGATGTAGAGCAGTTTCCTGACACTTCACATTAGCTCCATACCAGCCTGAAAATGATCCTCCGGTCAAAGGGACAGGATGAAATGCAAATACCATCTGAAAGAAGAAGAAATTAGCAGTCATTAATTTTACTAATGTATCCAAGAGGAATAAATTAGTGATCTCGAAGTAAACACATGAAGTAAAACACTTTACAACTAACTATGTTCCAAATACTAAAGCACTGTCATGTTTTCTGATAATGTATGTCTTCATTTAATTATTCAGGTTTACTCATTAATTAAACTTCTACAGTTTGGACACATTCTGAATGGCAAGTTAATGCTGGTCCCCCAAGTCTTAGTGAGATTGAGAAGGCTATAGGGAACCTAAAGCGAGGGAGAGCAGCAGGACCCGATGGGTTGACCCCTGAGATATTTAGGGATGGTGGCCCAGTTTTAGCAGCGAGATTAACCGGGATCCTGGCTAGAATCTGGGAATTGGGCGTAATCCCACCTGACTGGTCTCAAACACTAATTGTTCCAATCTATAAGAAAGGACAGAAGTCCTCCTGTGACAATTACCGAGGAATCAGCTTAACGAATATAGTGTCCAAAATATTAGCTTCAATCATACTTCGACGCCTAACTAAAGCTCGTGAAGAGCAGACTAGAGAGAACCAAGGTGGTTTCAGACCTGGACGTGGCTGTATAGACCACCTATTCACACTTCGGCAGGTTCTGGAACATAGACACACTTTTAGACGCCCAACAATAGTTGTATTCCTTGACCTTAAGGCGGCATTTGACTCTATCGATCATAAGGTTATGTGGCAATGTCTGTCAATGAAAGGCATACCACAGAAGTACATTAACCTTATACAGGCTCTATACTCGAACACCACATGTCGAGTGAGAGCTTATGGCAGATTGTCATCAGAACTGATTACCTCCAGTGGTGTTCGTCAAGGTTGTCCGCTTTCCCCATTTTTATTTAATTTTATCATTGATATACTTTTAGAGTTGACATTGTCATCGTCTGACTTCGGCGGGGTTGACCTCCTTCCAGGAGACATCCGACTACTGACCAAAGGACGCGTTTACTGCGCAGTAGTTCGGTCCGTCTTACTTTATGGATGCGAAACATGGCCATTAAGGATAGAGGATATTCGTAGGCTCCTGGTATTCGATCATAGATGTCTTCGAAGCATTGCTCGTGTTTGCTGGGACCACCGAGTAAGCAATACGTGGGTTAGGAATAGAGTACTAGGTAGATACGGTAAGTCTATTGATGAAGTAGTAAATCTTCATCAGCTAAGGTGGTTAGGACATGTGTTACGTATTCCTGACCACCGTCTACCTCGACGAGCAATGCTGTCTGGTGTAGGAGTAGGCTGGAAGAAAGCTAGGGGCGGCCAAACCAAAACATGGCACCAGTCCATGAAGTGATTGACAATTGGGCTGAGCCATGTTAATAGGTGCAGACTACCTGGCTGGGGTCCGCGTGACGCCCGTAATAAATGGTTAGAGACTTTGGGTGATATGGCTCAAAATCGTTGGCAATGGCGCAGGTGCATCCACTCCTTGTGTTCCTCCAAATTCTAAGCTTCTGAACTTATCATAATTTTCTCTTTACTGAATCATATCTTCTTAAATGTTCCCTTCTATGAATACTAACTCTGTTACTACCTTCCCTACTCTGGGATTTGATTCGACAATTTAATCTCTATCTGCTAATTGAGGCATGGCAACTTGAACTGACGTACGCATGTACCAAGTTCTACGTTGCAACTGTCTGTCTGTCGTGGATTCCATTTACCAGTCACAATTCAACTTCAATAGTATAATATACTGCATTTAAAATTGGTGGAGTGATCGGAAATATGAAACTTTTGAAAGATGCTTTTAGGGGGAATCGTTAAATTTACTCACATATCGTTAAACTAAACTGTATTTAAACGAGATAGCCTGAATTCTGGTAAAACATACTTCATTGACTTTTATTTATTATCTCTCCTACTATTCGTAAATTATACGTAATTGATTATACAATTATTACAGATTCATACTACAAATATCTTTTTATTTATGATGCCTTGTATTCTAATCCTTTACATATTCAATCACTTGAGTTTTGAAATCGAAGTTAATTCAAATTAATACTGGTTATACAGATGATTATTCTAGTGTCCTGATTTATGATTTCAGAATAGGTGAGATATTTCTGTAAGAAATGAACTATTAATGTATACGATAGCATTAGTAACAGATTCAATCTTAGTGGAAAATCATGTCAATAATAAAACTTTCTAACAAGATGATAGATTATTCAGAATATGTTAGGATAAGAATATGCTGTGTCTGCATTGTCAATATGCACATTCTAATAATCAAGAAATATTAAGTCTTGTTAACTATAATTAAAAAGTTTTTATTTCTGGTAGCATTTCATATAGCAACAAAGTAAGTACTACTAACTTTAAATTGTTAAACAAAAAGTTAGAAAATACGGATTGCATCAACAAGCAATAGTCAAGTTTATGGGATTAATAAAACAAGACAACATTAGTAGACAGAAAACACACATAGAAACTTAAGGAAAACTAAAGAATGATCCAGTGAATAGAGTGCTTTTTGATGATTTCACTTTTACAGCTGTACAATCGTATGTTTATAAATATGAATTCAATAAAATAATTACAATTGGATAAATATGGTAAGAAAATGTGGTGTATATAAAATTATTACTGATCAATCAAGCTGTAATCGGAGCTGGAGAATGAATGTATAGAAAATATGCTATTACGTTGTGTTAATTGGCAACATTGAATTACCAAATACTTATCTCAAGGAATTATTTTTAACATGCACTTTTAACGTAAACTTTACATTCAATGATGTGATTTATAGATAAAAGGATTCGATAGAAATTAGATATGCCCCTTCAGGTCCCCCTCTCATTAACAGATCACTTCATAATCATATGAAACTAATTACCGCCACTTTCCATTTGTACAAGAGTTATGTAGATAACATTTCCACTATCTATAATCAAGTTACCCACTTATCTTTGACAACTTCAACTCATTCGCAGTGTTCATTCGTGAAAACGAAAATGTACTAAACTTTCACTTCGTTAATGTTAAAATGAAAAACAATCTTGATGAAACACTACTGATATCTGTTTACAGAAGCTTCGTATGGAATATTTAACTAACGAGTTTCTATAGTTGGGTCCCCATTAGTAGGAAGCTAGACTTGATTATATCTCAGGTTTGAAGAATCCAAATCATCTGTACTCCTCATTCTGTAGATGATGGTGTTAACGCTCCTCCAAGTGACATTCATTAAAATCCTTTCCCACCAAGATATGTCGACAAAAATATTAAACCTAAACCTTCAAGAGAGCCGACAATTTCCATGTCAAAGAAAGGACTGCACCTGAATGTGGACTTCAATGGTGATACAATGGCTGGCGTCCTATAAAAAAGCGTTTCCAATGCCTTCAGAAGATCTTCCTTTGCAGCTAATCAGAGAATTGTGGTTTCTGGTCGACTGTTATTTACAATCAACTCTTAAAATAAACTATCTCATTTGGCCTCTGCAATATGTATTTATAATTTTACTTGTTTTAATGAGTTAATGTATACTAGTCTTTCAGTGCATTATTCCACTTGGTTGAAGAAAAGCAATAATTGTTACATTAGAAGTCCAATAATTGAACATTTAGTCAACACCAGCTGTCAGATTAGTAAACATACACCTTTAGAAATAATGTATTGAGTGAACTGAAACCTTCCTAAAGCATTACTTGCCTAATTCTTATGTATCTTTGAGGCCACTGCCATACACAAAGAAACCGGAACTGTGTGTGCAAATGAAAATTATGCGTTCACTCACACTAACACACACACACACCATTTAATTTAACACATCTTCATAGTTCTTTCTATTGCCGTACCACCACCAACGACGACAACAATATTTACCCGAATTAAATTTGTTCCTATGTCCTTCTAAACTTAGTCCATTTTTTCATACTTGGGCTTAGCATAGTGACTATAATTCATTACATAAATTTGATCTTATCAATTAACATACGTGAATACTTTCTATATATTTTCTATGAAATTCATTCTTTAACTTCAATTATAGCTTTATTAACTAGTAGTAATTTTAGGTACACTTTCTTTTGTTATAAGATAAACAGCAGCTGAAAACAATTGGAAAGGATTGCTCAGGACAGAGTTGAATGGATAATCCTGGTAAGCAGCCTATGCTCCTCAGTGAGGAGTAACGGGCGTAAGCAAGTAAGTAAATTCTTTTGTTACGATATTTAACCAATTGTAATTAATTTATTGGGATGTGATCGTGCTGTCCTGAAAATGAAATCGTCAAAAAGAGGTCTTATCGTTTAACTGCATTGTCGCTTTTTCAAATAGTTTTACTTTTGAAATATCGCAAACTTCATATTATTTAAGATATAAACATTAATAATTAACTTACTTTCTCTTTATATCTGGAGGTACTAAGTGTTGTTTTCAGCTCCTTAGATGGTGAACTGTTGTAGATATCTACATTAGGCTGAGCCAGAAAATAAGAATAAAATGTGTTGTGTTAATATTATTGAGTAGATACACTATTCTTCATGCAGAGATAGTGAATATAAAATCAGGTAACATTTCTTTTAATTAATTTGATGAGTTCAAGGATATATCATAAGCGAACGTTTAGGCGGGAACTATTCAAGTGGAAGGCATCAGAACAGCTATTCTACCTTAGTTCTGGACTTCATAGCAGTTTGCATGTATGACTGAATATGAGATATAGTCTAAGATATTCACATCTTACAGTAAGTACGATACTTTTGAAATTCAATGATCTATTTTGCCAACTTTTGTTACAATGTAATATACCATGATAATCGTTCAATTAAATGAAAATCTGATGTCACTAAGTTAAGTATGGGTTACTGATGTTCTAATGTGGAATCATGAATAATAGTGCAGTGTAAACAGCGAAACAGGTATCACTAAGAACAGTTTATAACAGTCATACTGTTCTGGGAAATAATTTATGTTAGAAATGAAGATTTCGACTCATTAGTATTAACCTACTATACTCACTGTGAAAACTCGGTTAGATCCCATGAAACATCATTTAAAACCGCATTGTTGCTTAAACAATTATTGTCAGCTCAAAGATAATCAAGTTTAGAACTAGGAAGATTTCAAGAGAGTAAGAACAAACATTTGTGCAGAATAAGATGAATTTATTTTATTTCGTTGGTTTCTCATCAGCTGCATACTTTGGGTAGACCATACATGTACGGCATCCGAGATCCTCTTGGTTTCAGATTATTATAAGTCTTGTTGTCAATTAGTTTCTTTTTTAAAAGATCCCTCAGTAGATTGGTGATTCGTTTCTCCGTAGAATCCGTCAAGTCTTTGTTTCATTTATCAACTTTGAATCTTGTTTGGTCACTTAAAATAGAATTCATCTTTGCAATGTAGTCAGTTGTATTCATCAGGACAATCAAAAGTCGACAGGTATCCTTCTCATGTTACCGCCAACTACCTGCATAAATTTACGTGTACCTGCAGTAGCAGTTACATTGGCCGAACAGAAAGAAGGGCCTACCTACGTTTTAATGAACATATCCCCAAAAATCTACGACTCACAGGAATGAAAACATTTAACAGTGCAATCGCTAAATATTTGATTGACACAGGACACCAGATTGATATCAATAAATCATTCAAAGTATTGAATAGACAAAAAACTTCAAATCTCCTAAAATATGCTGAAGTGATTGCCATTAAACGAATGAAACCAAATTTATGTGTCCAAAAAGAAACTGTTATTAGCCATTTTTTACCCTGGTAACCTGACTTATGTGCCGTTATTTTCATTGCCTATTTCATTTATTACTTCTTTATTGGATCACATTTTTCGTTACATCACCATTTTTTTAGATGGTTGAGTTCAACTTTTGTGTTTAATTAGGTCACTTTAAGTTTAACAACTGAGCTAAATTCACATGATTATCATATATTTCCAACCACCTCTTATTATGTAAGTATTTGAACTCTGATCTCTATTTTGCCTTCTGGTACGTTCTTTTGTATTCGATATATATTTACAGCATATTCTTCAACATTTTAGTTATGTTCACATGTCTAACATGTTTGATTTCAACCAAGTTCAAACACTCTCATGAGTACGTTAAACTTTGTTTTTAAATATTAATTCTGTAAAATATTGCTCTAGGTTGTATGCAGCTGATGAGAAACCAACGAAATAAAATAAATTCATCTTATTCTGCACAAATATTTGTTCTTGCTCTCTTGTAATTAATAAATGGAACGAAGACTAGGAAGATTGATGGATTTTATATAGTTTACCAATCATTTAATTTAATTGTATTTGGATCTTCCCGTTGATTTGTTATGGACTGAAATTGAGTAGTCTCTTTTGCTATATGTGCATCATTAGCAGATTGTCTCCATATAACGATAGTTTACAAGTATTGTTTGCTTTGGATTGTGACTGGCAATCAGAATCCAGAATGTGCGTTTTGTCCAATTTGGGCTCACCAACTAGATGCACCTATATTTCAGTGTTGATTTCCACTCCGGGACTCGAATTCATTTTCTTTAGCGCCAAACGCCACCGCGTTCATCACTAGGCTGTTGAGTCCTAACAGCCACAATTGTGCACCGGGTATATATATGAATAGAACGTATTTGGATCTTTCCTTTGACTTGTTATGGACTGAGGACCGAAATACATTCTGATCATATATACATGCCCGTTGCACAAATGTGGCCGCCCAGACTGAGTAGCCTAGTGTTGAATACAGTGGCGTTTGGCATGAGACAAGCTCAGTTCGAATCATGGTATGAACATAAACACTGGGGTATATGCACGTCCAACCGACGAGTCCCAAGTAGAACGAAACACGCATCCTGGATTCCGCTTGCCAGCCACAATGCAACTCAAACATCACTTGCCATTTGGTTGTATACTATGCTGTATTCTATAGATCACTACTGAATTTTAATGTAAAATGATTTTTTGCTACTATGAGATGGTAATATATATGAACGTTGTGTAACAATCATATGATTATATTCATAATGTTACTTACTTTTGGTGAATCAAATGTTACTTCATGCTCAAATTTCTGAAAGACATATTGCATAATAATTAATTTTTAAGTAATATACTAATAAATGAATACGAAAATACATCTATGAATGTCTAGTGTAGTTTAGGCATATGTCAAGTGTGACATATATCATTAATTATATTGTATAATTATCGTCATATTACCCAAATTAATCAAAGTGGAAATCATATGACTGGGCATCTGGTCAATGATACTGATTGTTACGTACTCACCGCGAAAACTAAAGGTTCTGGGTCCAACTATCTATAGGAGTCTGGGAAGGTATTCACTTTTAATAAGGAGTTCCGTACTAAAACAAAATCGGCTGTTTAGTGCTTTTTGATTTTTAATGGTCATCAAGTCCAGGTCTATTCGTGGTATAAAATTTAATTCATTGTGGCAATAGGATAAAATCCTGATTAGTGCATGTTCTAATCAAGCTTACACTAATGTACGCTGATGAGTTCATTTCAAGGAATCAGCGTTAGTGACTAATCAAGAAGATTCTCCAAGTTTTTTACATAAATTCTAAATAGACTCTCGCATTTTCCATTACTATACTCTGTTCATTCTTGTTATTTATTTCTCGATCATTTCTTGTTATGATCTGGGTTCGAACCAATGAATTGGTAATGTCGTTGAATACTAGATGGTAGTGATGTTCAACACTATAAAAATAGAGGACTTACAACATGGATTCTTTGCCATGTATTATGAATATTTTCAGTTTTCATAAATAAGCCAAATGAATTGAGTTGATTCATCTGAAAATTCTTATAAGAATACTGTTGAAAAGATTGTTCCTGATTTGGAAATGACACTGGATCATAATCACTGACGACTAAAGCACCAACTGGTAGATTTGGACCAACTGATTTGAATTCATTGATACCATGAATTATTTTAACCTATTGATTAGATAATTAAAAAAATATTTTGTTCACTTTAGAAGACAATTAAATGCTAGAAAATGATCAAAGGGAGGAATTGGATGCTTGATGAATTTCTGGTTTTCAATATTCAAGACTCAAATGATTAATCTCTATTGGTATATTCACACATTGAACTGATAGCTGGATCAGATCTGAATTTATGTATTAGTTATACGTTATTATAGTGACTAATACTACTTTGATAATAGAATGTGGTTTGAGGGTAGTCTGCAGAAATCTCTGAACTTAGGTTTTATGTTATTTGGCACTCGATATCATGGCATGTCTGCAATCTTTGATTGAGATCACTTATACTCCAAGAGTTTCCGACCCAGAGTCATCCAGTTCCAAAGTCTTCAAGTGTCACCAATGAGCTATTCGGGCCAACATTGACCTCTTGCAGAACTGAGGCGTATATGTTGGTTGATCACTTTTCAATGATCAGAACTATGAAGAACTTAATGAACATCAAATTGGTTACTAAACAGGGATAAACCAATGCACACCTCTAGGATACTTAAAATTAAAAGTATGTTACACACATAGAGCAGGTAAACACAATACATTCATCCTAGTAGATAACGCTTTGAAATTTGAAGTAATGGATACAAAATTTGTGTTTCAGTGATAACCTCAATACTCGAGTGGAGGTGAGTTAAAATAGGAGTCTGAGAAAGGAAGTCCTAGAATAACTCTATTACGACGACTCCAATTCAAGAATACCAGAACACAACGAACACAGTATTATATAAATTAAGTCGGCATTCACTGTTTGAAATTGGTGAACTCAGTCAGTCTGAAATATTCTAAATCATTTGTATGTATGCATGAAGTGATACAATCACTTGACCTACGTAAAATTACGTGTAAGTCATACTACTTGATGACTCCATTAACGTGAGGCATCGAAACCTTGGCTACCAAGCTTCTTGATTAATGTAAGGCTAGCTAAGAGTTAAGTTGTATTTAAGAAGAAAGAGTACATAGAAGACAGCAACTCTTTACTGAATACTTCGTACAAAAACGCTGGTTAACTATTGCATCATCATCATTATCATCATCATCATCATCATCCTTTGGTAATCATCTTTAAACAACATGACATTTATTGATCACTTAAGATAGAAGAAGATAGGTGTCATACAGTTGGATATTCAATTTAAACTATGAATCAAATTAAAATACTTCTTACATGTTTTCTCTAGAAAGTTACAATCGATTCAAACTTATACTTTATGTCTGAAATACCTGAAGTAATATACTTTTTCTTTACATTCTATAACACTGTAATAAATAATTCTATTGTAGAGTATCAAGAATTTCATTTAATTGAATGAAAAAGAAAATGTTCCATCACC
Source organism: Schistosoma mekongi (assembly GCA_034768735.1). Lineage (NCBI taxonomy): Eukaryota > Metazoa > Platyhelminthes > Trematoda > Strigeidida > Schistosomatidae > Schistosoma > Schistosoma mekongi. The sequence goes on along the minus strand of CM068312.1, from coordinate 10,810,932 downwards.
AACAACATCCTTTCAGTGTACAAAATTACAAACTGAACACATCCCTACTGTGTATTCTATTATTACAACAATATCTAGAACAGATGTATTCACCGATGAACAAAAAAAACAAATAAACGAAAATCATTACTTCACTCAATTTGTTTCTTGCTTTTTTTTATTACACAACACTAGGTATGCTTTATCATTATAACTTACACCTAAGATTTTTTGGTTTTGTAGATTTGTATAACTTGATCCAGTGAATAGTATACTTGAATCATCTGTTGATTTATTCATTAAGTTAGTTAATGAATGTTTTATTCGTTTCTTTGTTAATTTATAAGGATAAATACGAAAAGTGAAATGACCATGTTGATGTTGTTGACGTTGTCCACGTTTACGTCTTTGAAATTTTTCACTATCTCGTGAATATATTCTTCGAAGAATTCTTTTATGAATTATTTCACCATTATCACCTTTTTGACCTTTTGGAAAATAGTTTGAAGGCTAAAATAATAAGTAAATGATATATTATAGTAATAGTTTGTAGTTAATGAATCAAAAGTTATCTTCTTTGGTTAAATTATTTCGAGATTACTTTACATGGATGTCTTTGACAATGTTCTCCACCTTCCCCCCCTTCCAAATTTCATGTTCTGTGGTGGTCGTGTATCCTCTAGAAGACTAAGTATTCACTGAGTGAAATTTCAAATCTTATCTAATATCATTGCTGATAACTGACTACACTTGGAAATATTGTATACCAGTGTATCGAGTTAGTTGGGAAACTATGGTCGTTAGGTTGATCAACATTCATTTAGTGTTAACTTCCTCAAACGTTTGGGTCTGTAGTGGATTTCGAATCCTTTTCAATTTCCAGTTCCTATTGTCTGATTGTTATTATTTCACGCTTTTATCATTTATTATTTTTACCGGTTGCTTTCATTATTAAATACAAGTATACTTGCTATGCTTAGGAAGTTATCAGCTCACTCTTTTCGTCTGCTCTTCCTTCTTTCAGATTTCCCTACTCGAGTGACTCTGCAATTCTAGGAATACAAAACACCTTCTGGCTAGACATGAACCGTTAAAAGGTTACCATTTTCTCTAATGTCCATTTAATATCTTATAGCTTCCTGTTTTTAATTTGTTTTAATTAACTAATTACTTCTGTCAAAGGCATGTACTTTCATAATTTCATAAAATGTTTGCAACCTAACTCGAACAGAATTACTAAAAAACATCAAGAAGTAATACTACAGTGGTTTGTATATTTCTCTCTTACGCCACTTCCAGTCCGTTTCCTATTGTCTAGAAGAAAAAATAAACAATTATCTTAAAATTCAGTCAGTAAATATATTCATTGCTAAAAGGGGATGTCAAGGAAACAAGGTTAGTCGTAAACATTTACAGCTGGCTGTAAATGACATCTAACCAATGTTTACTAACTTATTCATATTTAGTTGTATGTAAGCGTCATAGACTGATGTTGAATGAGTACCACTGAAAATTAGAAAGAACTGGCAGCAGTACGTATCCTCAATTCAGTCATTTCAATTATTTGAAGATCCACGGGAATTTTGTTACAGTTTTCCATATTTCTTTCTGAGAATTCTCTCTTGTCTTTATAAATATTGATTTATTCAGAACAAAATTACTACTTATTTTAAATTTTAAGTATTTCATGAGAAGTTTGTTTATCATTATCAAATATAATACACTAATACATTTTCAACTTACTGTAATATTTATAGTGTATTTAATAAGTTGTAAAGCTTTTGAAAAAGACAAAACGTATGCATCTCCCATATCACCTTTTAGACCCTGAAATGAACATGAACTGGTTAATGATATGTAGTGAATAAATGTAAATAGGCATATGAAAATTTTACTTCGATTAGTGATTTATGCATTCAGATGATTTAGTAATGTGCAGTTAATTCAAAATTAAAGTTATTATAACTTTTAGTTGATTGTATCCGTCACATATTGATGTTAACAGAGTGTCATTGAAAACCAAGGAGCGCTTGACAGCTGTTTCGTCCTAGTATGGGACTCTTCAGCAGTGCTCATCCACGAACCACTCAGGGACCGAGTACAGGACTCTCTGGCTCTGTGGCGAGAGCTTTTTCATTAGACTATTGAGTAAGCTCTGAACTATTAGTATTTTTCATTCAGTCAGTTCGTGATGTGCTTACACGACCTTATCCATTAACATTCATGGTGGGTAACTGCCTCACACCCGACACGGTTGAACTCCACTGGTTTCGTCTTCACAATAAAACTCCAGGAATTATCTCAAGAAGTTAGTCACTTGTTCCATACTAGGACGAAACAGCTGCCCAATGCGTCCTAGCGATTATCGGTTGTCTAATTCAAATCGATTCGTGAAGTCAAATTGACATTCAACAATCTTTGCAGTACCCGATCACAAACAGCTATATAGTTAGAGATAATTTCTCCTCGAGTGCCATTATATTTGTAAACATAGTAATGCAGCCATCCCAATATTCATTAACATTGTTGGTATACACTGATTGTAACCTTAAACCCTTAAACTAACTGTAAAACCGAGAATGTTACTCCTAACTTGTTAAATGTTTCTATCACAATGGAATAAAATGGTCTTGTTCAGGAAATCATCAATGATAAGCACATCGATATACAATATTCATCTATCAGTAGCGAATGTTCTTATTGAAACTGAAAGGTGTAACCATGAACTCCCATTATTATACTTGATTGTTTTATTGATATATTTAAGTCTAACCTAATTTATGTTCGAGAAACAGTTAATGACTAAGATGTACATTTTTCCGATAAAAGCTTTTCATAAATACTCACTTCAGCAAATAGTCGATTAAGACATAACAAAAGGACGATCTTTTACTGCCGTATAATTAACTGAAATATTGATTTTTATTCATTACTACTGCCAGTTGAAAGGTATGTTTACTGTTGAATTATTCTTATGCCAATGAGTTTCTTGATACTTCAATTTAAAATGGTAATGACTAGCATAAATATTAACAGTTAATGAACTTACTTTGATTCCTTTCATTCCTATAATTGCGTTAATGGATTTACATGATCTATTACACCATTCAGTTGATCCAGACTCACCTTGTACACCCTAGAATTTTAATTTTAGGTGTAAGTGAAAAAAAGAAAAATACTTTCAGTTCATAGATACACATCTATGAATTCATTATTTTCAAACAAATGTATTTAAGTAGTTGAAGTAATTAGTAGTATGTAACTAGCTAACTAGTTTTAACTCATGTGTAAACATGTATTTGATTGGGAAAATCTAAATCTAACTATCTATAAGTTATATTTTTCGCAGAATGATCACAAATGGAGTCAGTAGAAAAAAGCAAATAGCAATGAACAGTCGTTTCGTCCATGTATAGTACTGTTTAATTGTATTTTTCCATATTTACGCTAGCAGTTGCATGTACAAACTGTAGTTTTCGAGAAAGGTATTTGATTATTGGTCTATCAGGTTGACGTCTAGTGTTACGCGTTCATAATACATTTTAACAACCAAGTTCAAATTAGTAACTAACTAGTTCCTAATCTGAAATTCACCACTGTTACTTATCTTTAGTGTTTATTATCTGCACAGTTTGATTGAGTAGCACACCTTTGACAATCATAACATCATTTTGCTTTATCTAAGATTAAACAGTTAAAATATTGGTTTTTTGAAGCTTGTTATTTCCTGTTTGTGAAACAAAATCATGCAAACTCAGGATGCATGAAGGCAATTACGATGGCATCTAGAATCTGATGAAAGTTTCAATGATAACGAAAAAAAATGCATAAGAAGCTTCAAAATTGTAATTAATTTAGGTCACCTTTGTTTATTGAAGAAAGAAAACTCGATCTACCAGAACGCTTTCTCAAAACAATGACTATTCAAAAGGAATTTTATCATATAATCATTTTATTATCAACCAAAATCGATTGATATTCGATTTATGATTAAGAAAGAGTATGCTGACCACTTGGGTTCGTCAAACAGTTTACAAAGAGCTATTTAATTACTGAAATGAACAAGCCTATCAATATCAAAACATAGTGTATATTATGTTGAATCATTTAGACTAACGATTACATTTCAAATTGATTGGTAGAATTCAATTATCATTAAAAAAACAGGACTAGACAATCAATATATATATTGAAGTGAGGTGGTTTGTGGAGATTAGTATTGATTTTTAGTTAATTGAATTCACCACAGACTAATATTGATAGAGTAGCATTAGAAACTAAGGATCACTGGACAGCTATTTTGTCCTAGTATCGAACTCCTCTATGGAAGTGCATACTCCAGATCAATCCTATTCATTTGTTTCTGTCATCATTTTACACAGATGCTAAAAGAATCTAATTAGTTGGTGATGTGAAATGAGTCTTGTGTATGTGTATTTTATCGAAACCGTCATAAGGTTACTATTTAAATAACTTATTTCCATTGAAAACTATAGTCCTTATGTAATATTTACAACATTTAATCTAATCGAGTGAAATAATACTCTCGTTAAAACAAGATGGATTATTAATCAGCAGTGTATATGTATAGACTAGTGAAGTACAACCGTGTCGAGCGTGAGACAGTTACCCACCGATGGCAATTGATGAGATCACGCAAAAGTATGGCGGATAAATAAATTAAAAGTATCAACCGTTAGGAGCTGGTTTAGTGGTCAAATGGTAAAAAGTTCGCCAAAGACCCAGAGAAGCTCGTGGATGAGCACTGCCAAAGAGTTCCATGGAAGGACGAATCAGCTGTCCAACGCTTCCTGGTAGTCAGTGGTTGTCTAAATCAGACGAATTAGTGACATCAAGTTAACAAATAATTCCATAGAACTGTTAAGCTGACAAGAATACTACCAACTGAATACTGAAGTGGTGGACATTATTCCACACCTGTCAACAACCTAAGAATTTCTATCACCCATCAAGGAGAATGTACTATATAATTCTAAGATTGATTTACAATCTCTTAATTCTTCTTCAGTGTCGCATTAATCCTTACATAAAACTCTGTTTTAGGTTCAGATGGTGTAGGCTTCATCGAGTTCATCATGTTAAAATTGTCCACAAAAGTGCCTAACATAATTTGTAGTATATTATAGGCATTGATTCTGGAAATGTTTACCGAATATTTATTTGCCAAATCCATTTCTACCTGGTTACGACATTTATCGTATTCCCACGGAGACTAACTGTTCCGATTAAGTGAAAAATCTCATGAAGCATTTAATGAAAACAACAATTGAGTGAAGAAATTTCTTCCCATTTAGTTTCTCACCAAGAATCTACACTAACATATCTACACATCATTTACAATTTTAGCAAAATCGATACCGATCATCAAGTGGTAGCGGTGGTGACGGTAGTTTGTCAGTGTTATATTTCGTAAGTGATATCTTGACTAGCCGCAAGCAACTTTAGCACTCGAACGCTCTGAACCCTCCTAGTCGCAAATTCAGAAGACAGAAGACGAGAAGATAGAAAACTTTATTCCAGTAAGATGAAGAGAGTCAGTTCTGTACAAAATAATCGTATATTTATAGTTTTTTGAAACAACAAAATCAGTATTATAATCCATCCAATCCAAACTAAGAAGTTTCAACTATTATCCAATCAGAACGCGCCACGTTGAGATTCTGAAAGGTTCTGTCGATCACTGATTGGATGGAATGTCTCTGGCTCTTTTAAAGGTTCTGGAAACTTCGTTGAGGTTTCCGGGAGCCTTCCCAACAGTCAGATTGTAATGTAACAAGAGTTTAACAACGGAGATAATTGTAAATGATTAACAATAAGTGAAGTGGACAAAGTGACATACTAATCAAGTGTCATAAATTATAGGTGATTGAATAAGTACATGTCGATATGGAATTGACCGATTATATGATATCAAATCAGAGAATAGGCAAAATGCTTTGATCAGGTATCGAATATTAACACTAGATGTGTAAGAGTAAGGAGGATAAACCACATACACAATTATGAGAGACCAGTTTCGAATACGTCAAAATGTTGAAAGAATTATCGGTAGAGAAAACGGGCTTTTATAATTCACATGTAGACTGATAATGGAATTAGTAAAATATATTAAGATTAAAGAGACGACTTTTAAGAGTATGCAAGCGCACAAAGATGAAATGTTTGAAAAAAGACCAGGAAAAATTGAGAAGAAAGGCAAAAATAAAACGTTAGACACATTTGTATTCTAACCTCACTTTTCTACGCCCTGTGTTAGTGGTCAAGGTAGATCGAAGGGTTGATCAAACTTTATGGATGACAGTGGCTTCAGCTCTATATAAGATAAATAGTTCCATATGAATCATTAAAGTCGAATTGATGTCCTATATCATTCACGTGAGTCAGAATATAACCTTTAGTCTGTCTCGTGCCATTTGCTTAACTTGGACAGATGATGTTCTTCGACATGGTACCAGAGCTGTTGGACAGTGTGTCCTACATAAGTGGCTCCATAGGGGTAGTTATGTCGATAAATACGCATAGAAAGAGCTAACCCGGAGAGTCTATCTTTCGTTGTAGTAGAAATCAAAGGTCAACTGTAAAATATCACATTTAATTTGGCTACATAGAAAGTTTTTCCCTGTATTTATCACAACATCTGAGTTAGTATCTCGCTGGCGACGTCATTTCTCAACTGTAATTTTAAAAATAAAGATACTATCTTCTGATTTCATTTTATCTGATTCACGTATTTAGTAATGAATTTAGTTGGATAACCGTTGTTGCTAAGTAAATTACAAATATTAATTAGATCTTTTTCAAGTGTATCGTCAGAGCAAATTAATTGACCTCGGTGTTTCACAGTTCTAAGTATCTTTTGTATTTAAGTAGTATACAGAGGCAGAAATGAATATATTATCCACTTGACAGTTTTGTGTGCATATTTCTAAAAGTCAGATATAAGTTGAAGCTAATTGATATCAAATAAATTAGTCTATTACAGATTTAGTGTTTATATTGGTGTTAGGGATTCGAAAGCCCTAGAAATACGATTGTTCATTTTATCAAGTTGTATTGATATTTTGTTAACATGATTTGTAAACTTTCAACACTTTTATGTGAACACATTTGACAATATTTAATTGTATTATTATAAATGGTGATAATTTCATTTGATGAATAATCACTATGATTATTTTGTATATATAAAGGAATGTGTAAAATATAATCTGAATCTGATTCCTATTCTGATTTCGATTCTGCTTGGTTGGTTTATCGGCTTGTTCCTCTATCTCTGGCTTGGGACTAAGGGGACTTAGGCCAGTCGCGCATTATTCACTAGACACACCTCAGTAAGCGCACAACGATCAGTTATCTTCGCGACATAACAATTTCATTCCTAATCAAGGCATTTTGCCTATTCTCTGATTTGATATCATATAATCGGTCAATTCCATATCGACATGTACTTATTCAATCACCTATAATTTATGACACTTGATTAGTATGTCACTTTGTCCACTTCACCTATTATTAATCATTTACAATTATCTCCGTTGTTAAATTCTTGTTAAATTATAAACCGACAAACTAACGTCACCACCGCTACCACTTGATGATCGGTATCGATTTTATTAAAATTGTAAATGATGTGTAGATATTAGGATAAACTTGTATATTCTGGTTGACTTTTTATAGACTGAAGGTGGTCAGTCATTGTTGCTATATGTGCATCCTGTGTGGATTGCCTCGATATAGAGAATTTTTCACAAGTATTATATAAGTTGGATTGTGACTGGCAAGTGAAATCCAGGAAGTGCGTTTCGTCCTATTTGGGACTCATCGACTGGATGTACCTGCATCCCAATGTTGATGTACACACGCTCAGGATGCACATATAGCAACAATGACTGACCAGCTTCAGTCTATAACAAATCAACGGGAATATACAAGTTTATCCTAATACCAATGTGCCCGTTGCACAAGTGTGACTGTCTGGACTCAGTAGTCTAGTGGTGAACGCGTCCCAAATAGGACGAAACGCGCGTCCTGGATTCCACTTACCAGTCACAATCCAACTTATATATGTTAGTGTAGGGTTTTGATGGAAAACTAACTGAAAGGAATATGTCACAAATTGATGTTGGTAGGGTACCAACTGAAGAGCGGGGAGCTCTGAACAACTGTCTCGTTCTAGCGCGAAACTCCTCGGCAGTGCACACCCCAGATTCTTCACCAAGGTCTTCAGGTTGACGGCGAGCGTCTAACCCTTTCTATCACTAGGTTTTCAGTGGTACCCTGCCAACATCAATCGGTAACATATTCAATCAACTAAAAATACCAATATCCACAAAAATAACTATCTTAATTGAAGTATAATTGGAAAGAAATTTCTTCACTCATTTGTTGTTTTCATTACATATATTTAACTACTGGTCTACCTTGTTGGTGTATAACGAATATTATATCCGTTACTGTATGTCACAGCAAGATGCTATTAAATACCATTACTGAGTCTAATAAATGATGACTAATATCTTTAGCTGGTAGTAGTTAGGGTTTCTCTGAGAGTGAAAAGATTTTGAGTTTTCCAACGTCAAATAATTTAATTTATAAAATTATGCTAATTTGACATTTGATGCTTGTTTAGTGTAACATTTTCCAGGCGATGAGGAATAATTATCTTGAAGGAGATTTCGAATGTATTGTATGCTGTGCGGTGAACATAAAAGCATGTGTATCTTTCCGTTGATCTGCTATGAACTGAAACTGATTAGTCACTGTTTTTATACGTGTATCCTAAGCCGATTGTCTAGATACAGTGGTGGTTCACAAGTATGAATTATGGTCAACATCTAATAACATTCTCTTATTTGAATACAATCCTATTTTTGAAGGACGACGAATGCTTCATGATTGAATCCTTTAGCTATAAGGACACAATACCTCTTAAATGTAATAATGGTATACTGTTTTTTTCTATCACTTTGTGATTATACTAATATATTTAAAGTTTAGTAGTTATAATGAACACAAAATTACTTTAAATGGACTCGTATCAATAGGCAGACATAATGTCTCTGGACAATAACCCATTCGACCAATAGGACCGATTGGACCCTGAAATTGAAATACAGAAATATGTCATTAAAAGCAAAAAATGTATATTAAAATAGAACTTAGGTGGTTTCCTGAAGATTAGTATTCAGTTTAGTTGGTTGTATTTTTCACAGATTAATGTTGGTAGGGTATCATTGAAAAACAGACAGAAATGCTAAACATCTGTTTTGTTCTACCATATGACTCTTCCGAGGCAGTGTGCACCCTCGATTTCGTCAGTATTTGGAACCCAGAGTCTTCAGGTTTCACGGCGAACGCTTAACCGTCTGCACTTCTGGACTGACCGGCATCTAATGGTAACGTATATGAACGTAGTTTATGTAAAGAAGCAATGTTAATCAATTGGTAAAAAGTATAACCATTCAGGATGAAAGCTTTTCAGAATATTTTCATTAGTGACATGTAATTAAACTGAAGTTGTAAAAATCACGAAATTACTCCGTTGACTTAAAAACGGTCTGATTGATTGGATCATTGAAAATTCAAAATAAAAAAAGTAAACATTCATTAAAATGTTTAAATGTTCATAGTTCGAGTCCGCTTTATTATTTCATTGAATATCTCATCAATATTTGTCAGTTGTTCTCATGGAAATCAATCTTATTACTAGTCAGTATTAAAAAAAGTTTATCAAATTGTATGGTTTGACAATGTTACAATTTAATGGTGAATTCCTACTGAATTAAATAGTTGACTGTTTATGTTGGAATTATTAAAAGTATACTAATCATCAATTTATAGATTTTAAACTATAATCTTAAGTTAACAAAAGTAGAATAGAAATAATGCATTACCTGTAATCCAGTATCTCCTTTGTGACCCTAAATTAAGAGGGAAAGAATGATTACGTTGTTATTCCATAAACTGTTACTTACAATGTAAACTTTAACTTCTTCAATCGAAGACTAAGTAAGAGAAAGAAACAAAAAAAACAAAACATTGAAATGTTATTTAGAGTGTGAATGAATGATGTAGTAGTTTGTAGTACACAATAACATTTTGAAGAGTACTATTGTTGTTAATGATTAACAGGAGGTTCATATAAACCCGACCATGACACTGGATGATGTTAAGAAAAACCCGTCTTATAAAGTTGCTGAAATAGTTTACTAATAAGTGGCAACACATATGGCATGTAGATCAAGTAAGATCTACTCTCCTGATTACCATCAACATACCAACACTGAATTTTATCTACGACATTGAAATACAATGAAATTCATACTCCATTACTAATTTAAAAGTTATGTTGATCAAACTTTATTCTATGCATGGGTATATCTAGATACTGTGTAGTTTAATTAAGAACAGACTGTTGTTTTATGTGAAGTATCCTGTGAAGTTTGTTAGTAATCGGACAACAGATTCGACAGAAAAGAGCATAAATAAATAGTCAGCCTGTTCACATACAGTAAAGAACAGAGGTGGACATTGTAGCATAATTATATCGTACGTTGTGGACATTATTGAAGACTTTAAAATTGATGCTAGTAACTGAAGAGGTATTTGATAGCTGTCAGGATAGATTCTAAGCTTTGAGTTTCACTAGCACGATTGTCAACATGAAAATCCTAATCCTCAAATAGTATGATCGTTGTTTTATGGTCGGGGTACAGTTTACTTACATAAGTTATGTCGCACAAGCGGATTGTTCAGAGTTACATGGAAAGACCTAAACTAATAATTGGATCATATTACCAACGTAAGAAATTTGTCACTGTAGACAAGTAGATGTTAATTCACTGGTATAAACATTGTATGTTTATCACAGTAACTAAAATTTCTGGTCTCACGCCATTGTAAGATAGTTATTATTCACTGGGACAAGTCCTAAACTCCTACGAAAAAGCTGATCACTGCTGATAGGGGTTGAATGGGATATTATGTGACATTCGCCAGTGAGAAAATCCAGTGCAAGGTTATCATAATAAGCAATATAGTAAATCAAAAATGACATGTCATTTACTATCGAATGTTGAGGTCAAACAGCATCACTATTCACTTTCAGTATCTGATAGTTTATTTACAGATCAAAGTGGTGGCTGCTTTAATCTAAAACTAATACTAACCTTCTAGTGATATTGATTTCTGAGTTCTAATACGTATTAACTATAAACTTATATTGTGGTCTAATTCTTCGTCACTAGTTATCTTTCAACACTTCAGAATCTAGAGATACACTTCTTTGCATTACTTGAATGATGTTTTATTTGTTAGTATTCATCAATTGAATCTTAATAAATGAATAAAGTGATATCTGGTTACCACTTAAGAAATATGCATCTATGAAAAATATAAAAGTAAGTAAAATTTAGTAGATGTTTACATTCATGACATAATTATCATCAGCTCTTCTGTTCATTTCATAAGTTCCTGAGCTTCGATTTATGATATGAATTAGATTTGTATTATTCAATTGTTCAGCATGTTGTCCAACCAAATCCAAATACAAGTCATCAGATGTTGTATTCATTTGACTTATTGGTTTATACAATATCTATGGGAAATTAAATACAATGACTAACTCAACGTAATAAGTTGATATTACTTACAATGTTTTTCTATTGCTTAAAAAAGCAATACAACTAAGAAATAAGCTAACTGTTATTATCATTAGGATATGTTTAGTTCTTCCCGTTAATTTGACATAGACTGAAATTGATCAGTCTCTCCGATCATATGCGCATCCTGGTCGAATTTCATCTATATAACAACAATTCACAAGGATTATTTGAGTTGGATTGTGACTGGTAAGTAGAGTCCAGGGAGCGCATTTCTTTCTATTTGGGACTCGTCAGCTGGATGTACCTGTATTCAGGTGTTGATGTTCAAACCGGGACTCGAGTTCATATAACAACAGAAATTGGTCAGTTTAAGTTCATGACAAATTAACGTGAAGATCCAAATATATTCTAATTATATATACATACCAGTTGTACAAGTGCAGCTGTTTGGGCTCAGTAGCTTAGTGATGAACTCAGTGGCGTTTGCCACAAAACGAATTGAGTTCGAGTCCCAGTGTGAACATCAACAATGGAATGCAAGTACATTCAGGTGATTTGTTAATAATTGTTTATTTCGATTGTTGATATAAAGGATTTGTGATTGATTAGTCACTGTTGATAAATGTACTTCGATATTTCATGAAGTCACAAGTACGATTAGAATCTGATGCTAGTCTGAAGTGATCTGATGTGACATGGAATGCCTACACAGACGACAAATCGATCATCTCATCAACATCCCACGACACGTGAATCAAGCAAACGAGTATGTGAAGGAGATTGATTACCTGTGTGTCGAGAAGATTCTCCTCACTGGCATCGACACGACCGATCAGACTGATGGAGTCAGCGCCTCCTGAAGTGTCCTGTCTGGTGACAGCCTCGACGGGCTGGCGTTCACTCACCGATGCTGGTTGTTCACTTGACACCTGAAAGTGAGACAGATGATAGACTGGATTAGACTTCAGTGAGACGTGTATTCATTCTGACATGAGAGGTTAACACAGCATCTCATATATCACACATTCACACAACTTGTCAATCAGACAAGGCTAGTCTGAAGTGATCTGATGTGACATGGAATGCCTACACAGACGACAAATCGATCATCTCATCAACATCCCACGACACGTGAATCAAGCAAACGAGTATGTGAAGGAGATTGATTACCTGTGTGTCGAGAAGATTCTCCTCACTGGCATCGACACGACCGATCAGACTGATGGAGTCAGCGCCTCCTGAAGTGTCCTGTCTGGTGACAGCCTCGACGGGCTGGCGTTCACTCACCGATGCTGGTTGTTCACTTGACACCTGAAAGTGAGACAGATGATAGACTGGATTAGACTTCAGTGAGACGTGTATTCATTCTGACATGAGAGGTTAACACAGCATCTCATATATCACACATTCACACAACTTGTCAATCAGACAAGGCTAGTCTGAAGTGATCTGATGTGACATGGAATGCCTACACAGACGACAAATCGATCATCTCATCAACATCCCACGACACGTGAATCAAGCAAACGAGTATGTGAAGGAGATTGATTACCTGTGTGTCGAGAAGATTCTCCTCACTGGCATCGACACGACCGATCAGACTGATGGAGTCAGCGCCTCCTGAAGTGTCCTGTCTGGTGACAGCCTCGACGGGCTGGCGTTCACTCACCGATGCTGGTTGTTCACTTGACACCTGAAAGTGAGACAGATGATAGACTGGATTAGACTTCAGTGAGACGTGTATTCATTCTGACATGAGAGGTTAACACAGCATCTCATATATCACACATTCACACAACTTGTCAATCAGACAAGGCTAGTCTGAAGTGATCTGATGTGACATGGAATGCCTACACAGACGACAAATCGATCATCTCATCAACATCCCACGACACGTGAATCAAGCAAACGAGTATGTGAAGGAGATTGATTACCTGTGTGTCGAGAAGATTCTCCTCACTGGCATCGACACGACCGATCAGACTGATGGAGTCAGCGCCTCCTGAAGTGTCCTGTCTGGTGACAGCCTCGACGGGCTGGCGTTCACTCACCGATGCTGGTTGTTCACTTGACACCTGAAAGTGAGACAGATGATAGACTGGATTAGACTTCAGTGAGACGTGTATTCATTCTGACATGAGAGGTTAACACAGCATCTCATATATCACACATTCACACAACTTGTCAATCAGACAAGGCTAGTCTGAAGTGATCTGATGTGACATGGAATGCCTACACAGACGACAAATCGATCATCTCATCAACATCCCACGACACGTGAATCAAGCAAACGAGTATGTGAAGGAGATTGATTACCTGTGTGTCGAGAAGATTCTCCTCACTGGCATCGACACGACCGATCAGACTGATGGAGTCAGCGCCTCCTGAAGTGTCCTGTCTGGTGACAGCCTCGACGGGCTGGCGTTCACTCACCGATGCTGGTTGTTCACTTGACACCTGAAAGTGAGACAGATGATAGACTGGATTAGACTTCAGTGAGACGTGTATTCATTCTGACATGAGAGGTTAACACAGCATCTCATATATCACACATTCACACAACTTGTCAATCAGACAAGGCTAGTCTGAAGTGATCTGATGTGACATGGAATGCCTACACAGACGACAAATCGATCATCTCATCAACATCCCACGACACGTGAATCAAGCAAACGAGTATGTGAAGGAGATTGATTACCTGTGTGTCGAGAAGATTCTCCTCACTGGCATCGACACGACCGATCAGACTGATGGAGTCAGCGCCTCCTGAAGTGTCCTGTCTGGTGACAGCCTCGACGGGCTGGCGTTCACTCACCGATGCTGGTTGTTCACTTGACACCTGAAAGTGAGACAGATGATAGACTGGATTAGACTTCAGTGAGACGTGTATTCATTCTGACATGAGAGGTTAACACAGCATCTCATATATCACACATTCACACAACTTGTCAATCAGACAAGGCTAGTCTGAAGTGATCTGATGTGACATGGAATGCCTACACAGACGACAAATCGATCATCTCATCAACATCCCACGACACGTGAATCAAGCAAACGAGTATGTGAAGGAGATTGATTACCTGTGTGTCGAGAAGATTCTCCTCACTGGCATCGACACGACCGATCAGACTGATGGAGTCAGCGCCTCCTGAAGTGTCCTGTCTGGTGACAGCCTCGACGGGCTGGCGTTCACTCACCGATGCTGGTTGTTCACTTGACACCTGAAAGTGAGACAGATGATAGACTGGATTAGACTTCAGTGAGACGTGTATTCATTCTGACATGAGAGGTTAACACAGCATCTCATATATCACACATTCACACAACTTGTCAATCAGACAAGGCTAGTCTGAAGTGATCTGATGTGACATGGAATGCCTACACAGACGACAAATCGATCATCTCATCAACATCCCACGACACGTGAATCAAGCAAACGAGTATGTGAAGGAGATTGATTACCTGTGTGTCGAGAAGATTCTCCTCACTGGCATCGACACGACCGATCAGACTGATGGAGTCAGCGCCTCCTGAAGTGTCCTGTCTGGTGACAGCCTCGACGGGCTGGCGTTCACTCACCGATGCTGGTTGTTCACTTGACACCTGAAAGTGAGACAGATGATAGACTGGATTAGACTTCAGTGAGACGTGTATTCATTCTGACATGAGAGGTTAACACAGCATCTCATATATCACACATTCACACAACTTGTCAATCAGACAAGGCTAGTCTGAAGTGATCTGATGTGACATGGAATGCCTACACAGACGACAAATCGATCATCTCATCAACATCCCACGACACGTGAATCAAGCAAACGAGTATGTGAAGGAGATTGATTACCTGTGTGTCGAGAAGATTCTCCTCACTGGCATCGACACGACCGATCAGACTGATGGAGTCAGCGCCTCCTGAAGTGTCCTGTCTGGTGACAGCCTCGACGGGCTGGCGTTCACTCACCGATGCTGGTTGTTCACTTGACACCTGAAAGTGAGACAGATGATAGACTGGATTAGACTTCAGTGAGACGTGTATTCATTCTGACATGAGAGGTTAACACAGCATCTCATATATCACACATTCACACAACTTGTCAATCAGACAAGGCTAGTCTGAAGTGATCTGATGTGACATGGAATGCCTACACAGACGACAAATCGATCATCTCATCAACATCCCACGACACGTGAATCAAGCAAACGAGTATGTGAAGGAGATTGATTACCTGTGTGTCGAGAAGATTCTCCTCACTGGCATCGACACGACCGATCAGACTGATGGAGTCAGCGCCTCCTGAAGTGTCCTGTCTGGTGACAGCCTCGACGGGCTGGCGTTCACTCACCGATGCTGGTTGTTCACTTGACACCTGAAAGTGAGACAGATGATAGACTGGATTAGACTTCAGTGAGACGTGTATTCATTCTGACATGAGAGGTTAACACAGCATCTCATATATCACACATTCACACAACTTGTCAATCAGACAAGGCTAGTCTGAAGTGATCTGATGTGACATGGAATGCCTACACAGACGACAAATCGATCATCTCATCAACATCCCACGACACGTGAATCAAGCAAACGAGTATGTGAAGGAGATTGATTACCTGTGTGTCGAGAAGATTCTCCTCACTGGCATCGACACGACCGATCAGACTGATGGAGTCAGCGCCTCCTGAAGTGTCCTGTCTGGTGACAGCCTCGACGGGCTGGCGTTCACTCACCGATGCTGGTTGTTCACTTGACACCTGAAAGTGAGACAGATGATAGACTGGATTAGACTTCAGTGAGACGTGTATTCATTCTGACATGAGAGGTTAACACAGCATCTCATATATCACACATTCACACAACTTGTCAATCAGACAAGGCTAGTCTGAAGTGATCTGATGTGACATGGAATGCCTACACAGACGACAAATCGATCATCTCATCAACATCCCACGACACGTGAATCAAGCAAACGAGTATGTGAAGGAGATTGATTACCTGTGTGTCGAGAAGATTCTCCTCACTGGCATCGACACGACCGATCAGACTGATGGAGTCAGCGCCTCCTGAAGTGTCCTGTCTGGTGACAGCCTCGACGGGCTGGCGTTCACTCACCGATGCTGGTTGTTCACTTGACACCTGAAAGTGAGACAGATGATAGACTGGATTAGACTTCAGTGAGACGTGTATTCATTCTGACATGAGAGGTTAACACAGCATCTCATATATCACACATTCACACAACTTGTCAATCAGACAAGGCTAGTCTGAAGTGATCTGATGTGACATGGAATGCCTACACAGACGACAAATCGATCATCTCATCAACATCCCACGACACGTGAATCAAGCAAACGAGTATGTGAAGGAGATTGATTACCTGTGTGTCGAGAAGATTCTCCTCACTGGCATCGACACGACCGATCAGACTGATGGAGTCAGCGCCTCCTGAAGTGTCCTGTCTGGTGACAGCCTCGACGGGCTGGCGTTCACTCACCGATGCTGGTTGTTCACTTGACACCTGAAAGTGAGACAGATGATAGACTGGATTAGACTTCAGTGAGACGTGTATTCATTCTGACATGAGAGGTTAACACAGCATCTCATATATCACACATTCACACAACTTGTCAATCAGACAAGGCTAGTCTGAAGTGATCTGATGTGACATGGAATGCCTACACAGACGACAAATCGATCATCTCATCAACATCCCACGACACGTGAATCAAGCAAACGAGTATGTGAAGGAGATTGATTACCTGTGTGTCGAGAAGATTCTCCTCACTGGCATCGACACGACCGATCAGACTGATGGAGTCAGCGCCTCCTGAAGTGTCCTGTCTGGTGACAGCCTCGACGGGCTGGCGTTCACTCACCGATGCTGGTTGTTCACTTGACACCTGAAAGTGAGACAGATGATAGACTGGATTAGACTTCAGTGAGACGTGTATTCATTCTGACATGAGAGGTTAACACAGCATCTCATATATCACACATTCACACAACTTGTCAATCAGACAAGGCTAGTCTGAAGTGATCTGATGTGACATGGAATGCCTACACAGACGACAAATCGATCATCTCATCAACATCCCACGACACGTGAATCAAGCAAACGAGTATGTGAAGGAGATTGATTACCTGTGTGTCGAGAAGATTCTCCTCACTGGCATCGACACGACCGATCAGACTGATGGAGTCAGCGCCTCCTGAAGTGTCCTGTCTGGTGACAGCCTCGACGGGCTGGCGTTCACTCACCGATGCTGGTTGTTCACTTGACACCTGAAAGTGAGACAGATGATAGACTGGATTAGACTTCAGTGAGACGTGTATTCATTCTGACATGAGAGGTTAACACAGCATCTCATATATCACACATTCACACAACTTGTCAATCAGACAAGGCTAGTCTGAAGTGATCTGATGTGACATGGAATGCCTACACAGACGACAAATCGATCATCTCATCAACATCCCACGACACGTGAATCAAGCAAACGAGTATGTGAAGGAGATTGATTACCTGTGTGTCGAGAAGATTCTCCTCACTGGCATCGACACGACCGATCAGACTGATGGAGTCAGCGCCTCCTGAAGTGTCCTGTCTGGTGACAGCCTCGACGGGCTGGCGTTCACTCACCGATGCTGGTTGTTCACTTGACACCTGAAAGTGAGACAGATGATAGACTGGATTAGACTTCAGTGAGACGTGTATTCATTCTGACATGAGAGGTTAACACAGCATCTCATATATCACACATTCACACAACTTGTCAATCAGACAAGGCTAGTCTGAAGTGATCTGATGTGACATGGAATGCCTACACAGACGACAAATCGATCATCTCATCAACATCCCACGACACGTGAATCAAGCAAACGAGTATGTGAAGGAGATTGATTACCTGTGTGTCGAGAAGATTCTCCTCACTGGCATCGACACGACCGATCAGACTGATGGAGTCAGCGCCTCCTGAAGTGTCCTGTCTGGTGACAGCCTCGACGGGCTGGCGTTCACTCACCGATGCTGGTTGTTCACTTGACACCTGAAAGTGAGACAGATGATAGACTGGATTAGACTTCAGTGAGACGTGTATTCATTCTGACATGAGAGGTTAACACAGCATCTCATATATCACACATTCACACAACTTGTCAATCAGACAAGGCTAGTCTGAAGTGATCTGATGTGACATGGAATGCCTACACAGACGACAAATCGATCATCTCATCAACATCCCACGACACGTGAATCAAGCAAACGAGTATGTGAAGGAGATTGATTACCTGTGTGTCGAGAAGATTCTCCTCACTGGCATCGACACGACCGATCAGACTGATGGAGTCAGCGCCTCCTGAAGTGTCCTGTCTGGTGACAGCCTCGACGGGCTGGCGTTCACTCACCGATGCTGGTTGTTCACTTGACACCTGAAAGTGAGACAGATGATAGACTGGATTAGACTTCAGTGAGACGTGTATTCATTCTGACATGAGAGGTTAACACAGCATCTCATATATCACACATTCACACAACTTGTCAATCAGACAAGGCTAGTCTGAAGTGATCTGATGTGACATGGAATGCCTACACAGACGACAAATCGATCATCTCATCAACATCCCACGACACGTGAATCAAGCAAACGAGTATGTGAAGGAGATTGATTACCTGTGTGTCGAGAAGATTCTCCTCACTGGCATCGACACGACCGATCAGACTGATGGAGTCAGCGCCTCCTGAAGTGTCCTGTCTGGTGACAGCCTCGACGGGCTGGCGTTCACTCACCGATGCTGGTTGTTCACTTGACACCTGAAAGTGAGACAGATGATAGACTGGATTAGACTTCAGTGAGACGTGTATTCATTCTGACATGAGAGGTTAACACAGCATCTCATATATCACACATTCACACAACTTGTCAATCAGACAAGGCTAGTCTGAAGTGATCTGATGTGACATGGAATGCCTACACAGACGACAAATCGATCATCTCATCAACATCCCACGACACGTGAATCAAGCAAACGAGTATGTGAAGGAGATTGATTACCTGTGTGTCGAGAAGATTCTCCTCACTGGCATCGACACGACCGATCAGACTGATGGAGTCAGCGCCTCCTGAAGTGTCCTGTCTGGTGACAGCCTCGACGGGCTGGCGTTCACTCACCGATGCTGGTTGTTCACTTGACACCTGAAAGTGAGACAGATGATAGACTGGATTAGACTTCAGTGAGACGTGTATTCATTCTGACATGAGAGGTTAACACAGCATCTCATATATCACACATTCACACAACTTGTCAATCAGACAAGGCTAGTCTGAAGTGATCTGATGTGACATGGAATGCCTACACAGACGACAAATCGATCATCTCATCAACATCCCACGACACGTGAATCAAGCAAACGAGTATGTGAAGGAGATTGATTACCTGTGTGTCGAGAAGATTCTCCTCACTGGCATCGACACGACCGATCAGACTGATGGAGTCAGCGCCTCCTGAAGTGTCCTGTCTGGTGACAGCCTCGACGGGCTGGCGTTCACTCACCGATGCTGGTTGTTCACTTGACACCTGAAAGTGAGACAGATGATAGACTGGATTAGACTTCAGTGAGACGTGTATTCATTCTGACATGAGAGGTTAACACAGCATCTCATATATCACACATTCACACAACTTGTCAATCAGACAAGGCTAGTCTGAAGTGATCTGATGTGACATGGAATGCCTACACAGACGACAAATCGATCATCTCATCAACATCCCACGACACGTGAATCAAGCAAACGAGTATGTGAAGGAGATTGATTACCTGTGTGTCGAGAAGATTCTCCTCACTGGCATCGACACGACCGATCAGACTGATGGAGTCAGCGCCTCCTGAAGTGTCCTGTCTGGTGACAGCCTCGACGGGCTGGCGTTCACTCACCGATGCTGGTTGTTCACTTGACACCTGAAAGTGAGACAGATGATAGACTGGATTAGACTTCAGTGAGACGTGTATTCATTCTGACATGAGAGGTTAACACAGCATCTCATATATCACACATTCACACAACTTGTCAATCAGACAAGGCTAGTCTGAAGTGATCTGATGTGACATGGAATGCCTACACAGACGACAAATCGATCATCTCATCAACATCCCACGACACGTGAATCAAGCAAACGAGTATGTGAAGGAGATTGATTACCTGTGTGTCGAGAAGATTCTCCTCACTGGCATCGACACGACCGATCAGACTGATGGAGTCAGCGCCTCCTGAAGTGTCCTGTCTGGTGACAGCCTCGACGGGCTGGCGTTCACTCACCGATGCTGGTTGTTCACTTGACACCTGAAAGTGAGACAGATGATAGACTGGATTAGACTTCAGTGAGACGTGTATTCATTCTGACATGAGAGGTTAACACAGCATCTCATATATCACACATTCACACAACTTGTCAATCAGACAAGGCTAGTCTGAAGTGATCTGATGTGACATGGAATGCCTACACAGACGACAAATCGATCATCTCATCAACATCCCACGACACGTGAATCAAGCAAACGAGTATGTGAAGGAGATTGATTACCTGTGTGTCGAGAAGATTCTCCTCACTGGCATCGACACGACCGATCAGACTGATGGAGTCAGCGCCTCCTGAAGTGTCCTGTCTGGTGACAGCCTCGACGGGCTGGCGTTCACTCACCGATGCTGGTTGTTCACTTGACACCTGAAAGTGAGACAGATGATAGACTGGATTAGACTTCAGTGAGACGTGTATTCATTCTGACATGAGAGGTTAACACAGCATCTCATATATCACACATTCACACAACTTGTCAATCAGACAAGGCTAGTCTGAAGTGATCTGATGTGACATGGAATGCCTACACAGACGACAAATCGATCATCTCATCACATCCC